>JAVJGG010000062.1:12788860-12820983 GCA_035590195.1 Aviceda cuculoides | reverse complement strand
GGTTATTATTATCTGTTTTCCCCACAGATAAATCCTGCATTAAGGCTTCAGCTGTGAATAAACTACCCATGTGCATTTTGCTTTTGTAGCAGCCAGTATAATAAAGTCAGATTGCAGGACAAGATAATTTGAGCTATATTCTTTCCTCATAATGTAATGGTAAATACTTCTGCTACCGCAAAACCAAAAGACTTAATAGCATACACGTGCATACTCATTTTCACGGACTTTCCACCTTGTTTTCTATTCAAGCAGCCAAAGAACCAGACTGTGATTTAATAATCTGTCTTGAAGAAAGAGCATCATGGTCTTTCACTGCCTCAGAGGAGCCCTGCCTGTGCTTAATTCTTGCTTTCTTCAGGACGAACTGATGGTGCCGGGCACCTCACAGCAAACATTCTCGGCAGTGTTCAGACCATCTGTCTCAGCACACACAATGGTGCTTGTGTCTGAGGGCTCTGGCTCACAATCTCTGCTGAACACAGTTGCAGTGGTTTAAGGTATTATTAATTTCCAGCTGCCTGAGCTGCCTCTCACCTGGAAATGAGGGCATGCATCCTAGCTGCTCAGCTGCTGCAGCTGCTAGCCCAACTTATTACCTCAAACCCACACTTGCCACTGCTTGACACCAAGATATCAGATTAAGAACATGGAAGTGGGTAAAAACCGTGCAAACAGAGGGACAGGTGAAAAACCTGTGCCTGGAAGTATCTTAAAACCACCACGTAAGTCTTTCACCAGAGCTGTGAGTCTCCCACAGAACAGAGCAGAGGCTTGAAGAGGGCTCTTATGGCTTTAGGGAACTTGGTCCTAAAGCAAGTCTGCATGTATCACTGCAGCGGTGATTATTTTCACTTCATTTCCAATTCACTGATACTTTACACTGTTGCAGAGGTGAAGGGTATATTAGTATCAAGAAATCAAAGTTAATTAGAGTTTGAATTTATGCATGCTACCCATATTTTGGATTTAGCTTTTGTATGAAGAGACTCTTTTTGACTTCTACAAAGGAGACAGCGCGGGCAGGAAGAAGTTTACAGAATCCTGCAGAACACAGAATCTGTCCTGGAGCTATCATGACCTTATCTGCATGTTAAAATGTTAAATCAGTTCACCAGCATAAATTCATCCTCCACGACAGTTTAAAGCGCTCATCCAAGTTTACATCAGCAGCAGTCTGTCCAAGGAAGGAGGCTCATATTGACTCAGTGGGACTACATTTTAATAAATACATAAAAAGTACAGAAAGAAATTTACCTAATCCAGGAGGTATTTGGTGTAATTCCAAAACATGATGGCAGTGAAACATAATGTAGAGTCATTGGTGGTGAACATTTTTTCCCATTAGCCTGTATACATATACTTTTGGCCTCTTTACGTGTTGGTGGGAGAGCAAACGTCATTTGTGTATCGTTTAGCACATTTCTAACTTTAACGCTGGAGGAGAAAGAAAACAGTCAGACGCTGAAACACAGATGCCACTATGCCACTCATTGGTGTTACTACACAAAGCCTATAACCTAAAGCAAAGGATGAGAGAAGAGGAATGAATCTCTCTTTGAGCTGCCAGATGGAGGTGGAAAGAGAGAGCAGGGAGTTGAAAAGACAAAGTAGGGCATCTTTTGAATGAAGTTGCTATGTGTCACAATAATCACAGAAGATAGTGGTCTTATAGCCTTGGGATGAGGCTATGTAATGTAATGTGTGATTTCGCTGTGTAAACGGTGTACTTTGCTGTGTACTTCTCTGTGCTACCAACACATTAGCTAGTCAAGAATGAGAACCTTCAGTTTCCTTTTCTTTTTTTTCTCTCTTTCCCCCCTCCTTTCTCCCTTTCTCTCCTTCCTCTTTGTCTCTACTTCCTCTCTCTCCCTCCTCTCCCATTCTCCACCCTTCTCTTCCTTTGTTTTCTGTGATTCCCAAGAAATTAATGGTTGAACTAAAAATTGAATTGTACCACATGAATACTTGATCAAGTGCTAGCTGTGTAAAATGGGCTTGGTAATCACAGGCAGCCATTGCAGCTGCACCTGAATGACTGATTCAGAATAAGATAGCCTAATTATCTAGGGGGTTACACTGTGCAATCATCAACAGAGAAAAGTACACGCTATCGCATGAGAGATTCCCTTCCCTGGCACGATGTCTATGCTTTCACAAGCAAAATCCTAGAATATATGAGGGATATTTTGAAGCAGAGGAGAGTTGAACAAAAGCTGAGGTTTTCCTGTGACCTAACTTCTCATTGTCTGCTGCAAGGCACAAAGGGCCTCAGGTACAGAACGGCCATAACTACTGCTGAGAGCTGCCCACCTACCCACCCATCCCTTGTATTGTACCCAAACACCAAGTTCATTTCTATCCTTTGGGCATTTAAAGTGGAAGTATAACTTCCACTTCAGAGTGCAGAGCATCCCCCCTTTGCTGAGGAGAGGTCCATGACAATTGTTCACGCAACTGTACTGCTAGGGGAAAATGGGCATAATTTTCACCATGCAAAGTAAATAGTTAACTCACATGTCTGGTTTACAGCCAGTGATTCCAGTCAGTATCAGTTTTATGCCTGATGCATGTGTAAAGTTTTCTCCTTTGACTGTTACTTCACTTTTGCCTAGTGTAGAAATCCACAGAGGTTCAATGGAATGAATGCTGATATGCTATTAGAAATCAAAGCAAAACAAAATTGGGTTATAAAAAGGCTAGGCAGTTAAACAACAGCTGCAAAACCAACGACCACTCAGGAATGTGGGTTTTATGGCACTGGGATACATTTTTCATATTAATTTCAAATCTTGCTAAGCTTGATACTGGAAAGTACTGTCAATTACAACTTATTTACAAGCCAACAATTTTACCTACATGTTTTATATTTCAATTTATCTCATAACAAAGTTGCCCAAAGGAATCACAATCTGAAATACTGGAAGGTAAGTGTGATAAAAACCCAGCTTGAAATAATACATTTTGTGTGACCCTTGAAGAACTAAGAAACAATGCAAGACAAAACCCGTGATGCTGTCACTATGAGAGATCAGAGAAACAAATGGTGGCATCTCTTGTGACCTGAAAAGGGAAAGCAGGGTCAAACCCTAGAATGAAAAGTTGAGAAAGAGTCCCAGAATTAGCTTTACCAGCAAGTCTTTTCAACGTCATACATAGAGCTAAAGGTACAACACAACTGCAGGGATTTTTTGGTATCTCATTTCTCATGCTAAGTTTACAAATCTATTTGCCAGCATTTAAGCATAATCCTAGTTTGTTCTGATGCTGTCACCTTCTCGTAGAAACGCGGCCAATTTTTAAACCATGCTTTTCTTTGTGTATCTTTATATTTACTTATTCTAACTTACTAACACTACTGAGCAGGAAGAGAGATTTTTTTTTTTCCCTAGTGTATTTACTTGATACATTTGACAGCATCTCATGTTTAATCAGTTTTGCTGCTTCCCCAGTTTTACAATCACACAGACGGTTTCCTCTCTGTGAATCTTTCAGACAACAAACTGAAAACATTCAAAAAACCAGGAAAATCCGCATGTGAAACTGTTTGGGACGTTCTCAGGCAAATGATTTCTAGCTTGCTTTTAGACAGCCTATAATACTAGTTTAAAGTGAGTTTTTAGAGTATTGTGATCACCCCAATTTCTCCTGTGCACCTGCGGACAGTTCAGCCTTCCAGACTCCGAGAAGGGCACTGGTGCAAAACCTGTAGGAAAATCCTTCCCACAAGGTTTTTCTCCCCGCCGATCTTTTCACGTACCCAGAGCAGAACCAAGACTTCGGGCTGACGGCCAGAGGGGACCACTGGGGTCACGTCACCGTCCTCTGCAAACATGGCCTTTGCCCATTTCAGAAAGGTCCCCGGCACATTGTCCCCACGCGTTACCACAGCCTGCTGAACGCCGGAGCAAATGTGAGACCTGTCACAACTGATGGAAAGCTGCAACTTGTGCCTTAGGAAAGGGCAAGGGAGTGCAAAGGCTGGGGCCAGAGGGCCTGCAAAAGGGCCTCCAAGGTGACCTCTGCTATGGATAATGGAGGAGGGCAAAGGAAACCCCTGACAAACAGCCCGAGGGGGAGAATTCACTCCCACCCTGATCTGGCAATCAGTTTAACCCTTAGTATGCAAGCAGGACAACTGAAGCAGAAATCTGAGAGATTAAAGCCAGCAAAGCACCAGTGCTTTTCTCCACCCGCGTCCCATCCCTCTGCTTGTGCCCAGCCTCCAGCAGACGAAGGACAGACGATATCCTCACACCAACCCAGAAGCCAAGTACTACGGAAAGAAGGAAACCACTGCTTTGGGGCTCTCGCTGGTAACCAGCAGGGAGCCCTGAAGCTCAGGAATAACGCAGTGTCACACAAACACACAGAGATCTCCCAGAGCTGCATCAGGGCTGTGAGGCCCAGCCAGGGCAAGGCCAGACATCTCCTGCCCCAGGCCGCAGCAGGACGCTGCGGCACTTCAGGGCTCCCACCCGTCTCTCTGCCAGGCACCACACACCACAGGGTGCTCGGCTTAGCTTGCCTTGTTTCTTTTCTTACACCAAGAAGAAATTGCGGGAAGAACGGTTCACTCTGGAAGTTTCAGACCCCCCTGAAATCATGCCTTCCCTGCGGCTACACGACACGGTCTCCCTTACCGCATCCCGCCTCGGACTCACGGCGTCAGCGCAGTCACTCACGGCGCTGCGGCAAGCTGGCCTCGGCTACTCAAGAGCCTGCTTCCCGGCTTGACCGCCGTGGTCCGTGACACTTTCCTCGGCAGCAAAAGAAACCGTGAATCTCCTCACTGAACGTGGGAGGGACCAAGCGTCCTCGCTGGCCTCCGCGGTGCTCGTTTCCGCAAGGCCAGAGAGCCGCTGACCTTCCAGTCGCTGCGTGGCAGGGAGAGAGACGCCCGGCAGCAAGAGGGAAGGGAGACAGCGGAGAGGCAGAAGGATATTTATAAAAACCGCTAGTTGCGAGGCATGCGATGAAAGCAGCGTAAACGCGCAGAGAGATCTACAGCAAGCGTGCGTCACGTCCTCAGGTAATGTAAATCAGCGCAGCCCTGTCAACTCCGATAGAGCTGCACATTTCTGAGCTGCAGCCCCCAGTTCCCTGGGCAGCCTAACGCTTCCCTGGGGCTGGGTAAACAGTGGCAGCCACAGCCTCGGAGGTGTGGTTAGCATGGCTGCAGGTCACCCCGAGATATCTGGCAGCAGCCCAGGTGTTAAGCCACCCCCCGGGGGTAGGGAGCTCGTCCCCGCTCAGATACAGCCCCTCCTGAGGTGCTAGTGTGGGACCCCGAGGCCCCGCGAAGAACTGGGTGGGGGAACTGGCCCAAATGAAAAATAACCTGCTGAAAGGCGATGGTTATTTCCAGGCACATCAGTTCCCCAGTCAAGCGTACTCGTGCAACCACTCCGACTGCTGCTCTGGCACAGGGGCAGGGGGGAAGGTGCATGCATGGAAACCAGCAGCTGGAGTCAGGAGGAGGGCTGGGGGTGCCACTGAAAAAAAAGTATATTAATCTAAATGCTCAGCTGGGGTTGTGGGAAAACACAAATCCTGCTTCTCAGCTATGCAGTATGTTCTCCTTAAAGCACCAGCAGTCAAAGGAGAACAGGATTTCAAATGCAATTTCAAGCCCTCTGAATGGATCAATCACTTCTAAATAAACATCTGCCTTTGGACTGCCTCTAGTGCTTTCACTGCCTTGTCCATCACTGTCTTTCCAAGATAAGGCGTGTGGAAGAAAGCCATCTCCCAGGCAATTCCAACTATTTACCAATGTCAAATTAATGCACTTGGAAGCAGAGCAAAGAAGAATTTCCTCTGTTCTTTCACCAGCTGTAACGCTTTATATGCAGACCAAATCCAGAATATTAATGCTCAGAAGCACAAGTATTTCACTTGTCTCTGTGAAAAACAAAATGGATTTTGTGATTTTGTTTAAGAAACCTCAGCTGAACAGCCAAATTTAAGAGGTAATTCTTGTCTTCACAGGTAAAAGTCTGGGTAGTTCTAATGAAATATTTGGAGATAAGAACACAGTTGCTATTTATACCAATCATGCTATCACTCACAGAAAAGCAGAAACGAAAAGTGTAGGCAGCAAATCTCTATGTACTTACTCATCAGTCAAATTTCTCTTCACTACTCATTTCTTTCCTAACACCTGCATGTCATAAGCAACCACTGATGACAAGAGCGCTCAGTTTTATGAGAAAATAAAACCATTTTGGCACCATAAAGAATGAAGGGATAACCTTGTGGTTAGAGGGCTCGCCTACGAAGCAAAAGGTTAAAGAGCTGGCCTATGAGGCAAATTGTATAGACTACGCTCACATACAGTCTATATGGTTTCAACAGAGAATTCAACAACCAAATTCAGAAGGTACTTCGGCACCAGCAACTCTCCTTCCTTTCCAGTGACCCAGCTTGAGCAGGATGCATGGAGAGTAGCTCCATCTCCAGTTTTGTCTACAGCCTGGAAGCAAGGCAAATGTTTCTCAAAGTGTGAACCAGGGATTTACTAACACCCAGGGATTTCAGTTCCTGGATGCATCCTCTAGCCGCTCGCCTGTTATGCAGAAACTGGGTGGCATAGCCTCCCCTTCCTTCTGTTCTCCTGGCAGCTATTCTTCAGGAGAAGCTGTGATGTGCCTACATAAAATGAGGAAGAGGTTTGAGACTCTGAAACCCAGTTTCACAGAGTTGTCTGTGACAGCAGAACTCAAACAGGCATTTAAATCTAGGCAGGAGATTAAGTCCAAGGTGTTCTCCTTTGTTTTTTTTTGTTGGTGGTCCACTTACACGTCCCAGCCCTCGGCACGCTGGCTCCTGCGGAGTGCCTAAACACAACATACAGGGACTCTGGCATTTAAAGCAATACTGGGAATACTGGATCTACAGGGAGGCACATGACTATTGCAGTGTTCACTGTCTCAATGCCTGGATCTGAAACACAAATTTTTGTTGGTACATTTAAGCACCAACAAAGCACTAAGAAAAAATAGTATCAATCCAAGTTCTGCTTTACCTTTCTATGTAACCAACCGACTGCCTCCTCATCCATATCGCTATTCTTCCTGCAAAGTCCTTTCATTTTAAATAAATTTCTCCCCCAACCCATAGAACCTCAATAACACCAATCTTAAAATGCTAACTAACCTCTGTTTTCTGTGCAGTGGCGATCTCCTTGGAAGCAGTTGCATTACAACTATCCTGAAAAAAAATCAGCATTTCTTCAATGTCAGGATAAGGAAGAGACAGATTGCTGCTCAGGTGCAAAAAATAGAAGGAAAAGGCATCACAGGGGATTCTAGTCCTCCCCAACAAACTTCACCTGGCAGGTGGTGGCAGGAGAGACACTCATCCAACTACAGCTGGCACACTCTCCCATGTGTATACATCGTGAGCAGCTGGTAACACAGAAACCAGAGTTTTTGTAAGACACAGGAACTCAATCTAGATTCAACCATGAATTTGAAATTTCAAGTGACAGAAAAAAGCACAAACCCAAGAGAACAACCTGGCAAACATGTAACGAAATGCATAAAACACATAATCTGCATTTACCTTCCAAGCCTATTGTTCTGTTGTGCTTATTCTGAGGACAAACTTAATATGAAATACAATCTGTGCTGAGATGCCGAGAGCCATAAATTTCCAAAAAGCATGAAGCAGACAGAACACTTTGCACTTCATTTTGCTGTGGTTCTCTCCAGTACATATGTGGCCAGATAGTACTTTTCAACCAGAAAAGGGGAGAAAACCATCACTGACTCTTTCACAGCTTGCCTGAACTTCCGTTCTGTGTGTGTAGTGCTAGCATGTATTGCTAGTTTGCTATTGCCTTCCCCTACCAAAAAATATGCCTGTCGGAGATTAGTTTGTCCCTATCACGCTTCGCAATGCATCTATCAGCATGGAGGAGAGCCAAGAGCAGCACAGGCCCTCTCCACACATGCTGAGAAATGCTCTGATTTAGAGAAAGACAGCTCCTTCCCTGTGTTGCTCCAGGGACAGGGAAGTGATGTGCCACTTCCCAAAAAGCATGAGTTCAATTTCATCCCAGGTGCCTATGAACTAGCCTCTTTGTATAGGGGAGGAGTGTTCTGAATGGGAACACTGTAGTTACCTACAGCATATGTTAGCCAGATCTTTCTAAGTTTTAACAACCGCATAGGATAAAGGGTTAGGCCATGTACTGGGCACAAATGCTTTCCACTGCAAGCTCTTAACAAAGAGTGTGGCTCTGAAAAATAATGTGTACAGAACAATAGGTATTCATTATTCCTATTAGCAGATTAGAGGTTACTTTCTGGTTTAATTGTATTCGTGTTACCCATGGACTATATCTAAATTGCATCTGGCTCTATTAAAAAACAGCTCCATAAAGTGACTCTTACAGAGTCTCTTGACTCCTCTGATCTAGGTCTTATCCTGAGTACCAGGGGCCCACCTTTTTCACAAGGACAAAAAGGATTTTAATGTCATTGTGACATCCTTTATTATCTCTTCAGGCACTTGTCATAAATTCAGTCATTGTAATAACTCTCCCACAGCTAGCTGCCAGGGTCCCGTTAAATAAAAATCATCAGAACAAGTAGCTTTCTAAGGACAGTAAAAAAAGAGGAGAAGGAGGATATGGGCCAAGAAAAGGGATTTGACTATATTTAGCAAAATGTATTTCCTTAATAAATACCAAAAAAAATAATGATCATACTTCAGTCGTCCCCCCGCCCCCCGACCCTCCCCACCCCAAACCCCTCAGTGGACTTCAGTAGGTACCAGGCTCTTACTTTTTCATCCGAAACGTTTGTGTTATATTCCAAGAGCTTGAGGACAGCGATGCTTCAAGAACTAGACAATCTGGAAAAATGTAACTGTTAGACATATGCTGGATATTACAAGAAATAACTGTAAAAAAATAATTGAGTTGAAAGCTCATGTGCCTTCAGCTGTTCTGTACATGGTATGCATGTTCTCTCATACATTCACTCACACTTTTGACTGATAAAAATAAGTAGATTTTGTTCTTCCATAGCACCCTTCAGCTGAGTTATTCCAAGCCTTTATACACACCCATTAATTAAGCTCGATGCCATCACTGCATGACATACAAAAGTAATGTTATTTTCAGGATACAGATAAGGAAATGCTACCACGGAGCAGGTATATAAAATCATCTCCTGAAGAGCACACAGTGGCACAGCCAGACCCCAAATTCAAGCCTTCTAACACAACAGACTGTTCTAATGCAAGAGACCCCAACATATCATACCTCTCCCTCTTTGTGTCTCAGAGACTTGGTTTCAGAGTCTTCTGTTGTAATCTATGCAGTAGCAATTTTCATCCTATTTAAATCTTTTATGATTGCATGAGTCAATTTGCCATTATTTCAGCTAGCAATTACTATACCAACAATTCACTGGCAGCTGTGGAATGAAAGAGTATCTTCTCCCATGAGCAGAATACCACATCGAAAAGTAGAGTTAGATATATACCACTTAAGCCATGGTCCCTTTCATCTGTGCGCCTGCAGATATGTACATCTGAAATGAATGACTGTCGGAGATCAAATGAAACCCACATGTGCAGATTTTTCTGGCTTCCCTATGCTAGGAAGTAGGTAGCTTTTTAATCTGGCAAAGTTACAGAGTTTTAAAGTATGCCTACCTTGCAAAGGCAGAGAAAGCTTTGTCTTTATCACAGGCTGGCTTGTTCAGATGAAAACCAGCTTTGGCTACATCTACATTGTTAAATCAGAAGTATCTCCTAGCTCCACACGTCAGCATGGCACTTGGGTGCTCACTGCAAAGGTCACCTGCATTGCTTGTTAGAAAGAGCCCTCGAGACTGTTCGTATGCTTAAATACCTTACTAAACGGAGAGCAAAGAGTCTGATTTTTAAAGGTGTTTTAATGTTTGAAGATGTGGATGAGCACACATAGATATTCTGAAATCCTTCACCAAGCACCTATTTGCATCTCAAGAATTCTATGTATCTGCAGAAGTCTGATGTTGGGCACAAAATCGCCTAAATCACTTGCACATTATATGAGAGGGGTCTCAAGCCACGAGCTACTGAAAAATAGTATTTTCCTAGGAGTAGTAAGTAAAAGTAAGGAATTCATCTGCTTCTGGCAGAGCTTGTCTTCTCTTTTAAGTTTGTATAAATGCTTTAAAAACAACACTGTCAAATATGGTTTCCTGATTTTGTCTGTATTGAAATTTATGGAACCTATTATCTTCTGTATGGCCTGGGCTGACCTTTCAAAATGCACCAGACTGCACTGAGCAGCAGATATTTTCAGAATGGTTAACACTGTCAAAGGGCTCATCTTTGGCACAAAGCACAGGCAAGGCGAGCTGGCTTCTGTAACCCTATACTCTGAAAACCTGCTAATGGAGTAAGAGAAAGCCTTAGTCCAAGAAAAGAGAGAGCCAAAACAATGTACTCCGTAATTGTAAGAAAACATGGCTTTTGGGACTGGGTCAATAAAGGACATTTTCTTCTCTAATGCATTTGTCTCTCTTAAAAATCCACTAACAGTATTTACTAAAGACAGCTTAATAGACCAGAATACCCATGGATATCACCCCAGCTGTCACCTGCTAGTGATGAAGTCTTTTCTTCTCAATTCCCAAATTGATATTGGACAGGAACTTGACACAACATTTGTATGAAGCCAGAAGAACTTTTCCCATACAAAGGCCATAGGATGAGCTCCTGAGATCCCAGTATTCCAGGGAACCTCATTCAGAGGCAAGGGTCCCCAAGAGAGAGAGCTCTTTGCCGCACTGAGCTCTTCAGAACAACAGGTCATTGTAAGTTCTGGTTAACATTTCATTCGTCTTTCTACACAAAGGTATTATGAGATAATCACATTCATGTTGATTATTACATGGTTTGGGGGCTATATTGTCTAGGAAAAGATAAAGGCAGGCATTTATCTGAATTTTCTGTTTCCACTTCAAGTCACTTAAGAGCACATAGTATCCTTGAGCTTACTATCTTTGTCCCTCAGTTTAGAATAGAAGTCTTTCGCATTGTAACATACGCAACTTTAAAAAAGTTACAAGGTCAACCTGTATTAGAAAAGCTTTGTGCTTCTATACAGACCCTTGAAGCAATGCAAGGAGAATGTTTTCCTCCTACTAGTCAAATAAGACTCTACCATGAAGGATTATAACTTGATCTTTGAGACCAAAGTCTAGAGAACAGCTCAAAAGCCTAGACATTCAGTAAATTACCACCTCATTCTAAAACCTGTAGTTGCCCGTAAGATGCACAAAACAGATCACACGCATCTTGCGTCCAATACAAACGGCTCAGGTCTCTAATTCTGAGAACTACCAGTGAACAAAGCAGTATAAGAATTATTGGAAAATGATTCAACCAATAATTCAGAAAGATGAATGAAATCAAGTCAAAAAGACGTACCAGCCAAATCGCCCCTGAACCATGTATTTTTCTGCTAATCCTCTACATGGGACAATCACTTTCTCACAAGCATCTAAGTCAAGTTGAAACAGTCAGTTGAATGTTAAGATTATTTATTGTACAGACATTCATAGTCAGATTCTCCTCTTATTTATGCTAGTACAGTTTTTTGCAAAAACAAATTCTGTTTGCAGATGAGAGAAGGGTTAAGATGGGTTAATTTGTCAAGGCAGAGCACTGCACCAACACTGTTTCCATAGCTCCAGCCAGCTTGACTGTCACTGCAGCTATCTGAAGTTTCCTTAGACAGTGATTAATGGCACCATGTAAATATACTCCTAATGCTAAAATACTGCACTGCTATAGGCTGAACTGAAGAAGCTGCTTCTAGCCATAGGTTAACATGTTTTACTACTTCCAGAAAGGATTCCATATTAACAAATCTTTAATTATCAAGAACAGTGTGAGTATACTCAAATCACTTGACAAAACATGAATATTTTTTTTTCAATGACATTCAGTAAAAAGCATTACCTTCTCTCACACTCATTAGGCCTGTATTTATGCTCAGTTCTCCTCAGTAATAAAGGGCAGTGAATAAGAATTAAATACAAGTAACAGTAAAACATACCATTATCAGTTATCACTGGAGTGGTTAGGTTGCAGAAACAGGATGAGTTTTTCAGCACTACATTTTCATAAAGTATTTCAACAGATGTTACAATTTTTATCATACAAGAAGTAAGGATTTTGCTTGTGTTTGCAGCCACAGCAACCTATAAAACAATAAAAACAAGAACACAACAGATTTCTTGTAATACATGTTAAGTCATCACCTTGTCTTTACAGAAAACTACAAACTATGAAATGTACAAAATGAAATTTTTTGTAGCAGCAGCAGACAATTCACTAGGTAGCTTCTCAAAGCAGAGGGACTCTCCCAACTGAAGAAGCAATACAGAAGGTGTCCTGAAAGGAACAACATTGCTTACTTCCAGAAATTAAATGGATCTGTAAGGTATGTTAGGGAAGCAATCTGGAATAATTTTGGACTTTAAAACAAGAACTTTGCTATAACAGTGTTATATGCTGTTATAGTCCCTTAAAAATATCTGAGCAAGAATATACTAATCCTCACAGAGAGACAACGTTTGCATCCACAATCAAAGTGCATTTAATTATGAAAAAGAATTTGTCTCGTAATGAATTATCCTTTGTTTCTGGCTGAGAGCGCTTTAAAAATATGATCACATTAGTGCATTCAATCAGGAAACCAGAAACAATAGCATGCAGATTAAGTGGCCAGTCACAATACTTGATAATCAAATACTCAAGGCTGTGTGTGCTGTGAACAGATACTGAGTAAATACTAATATCAAACACTTAAAGATGCATTTGTGTTAGCATATGTGTCCCAGTAAATGTTTTGTAACTTGTTACAAAGCTCAGAACTTACATAATGCACTTGATATATAGTCACTGGAAATGTTAAAATAGCTGATAAAGTGACACAACGGAAACGTTGCCTTTGTCAGCACAGTGAATTTTTCACTCAACATCATGAAGTATAGCTTCAGGATACATTTTGTAGGAGAGGAAGAGAACATCTGATTGACACATTCAACTTACTGGGATTTCCAACACATTTGCCAATTGTTGAGATAAGAGGGACTAATACATGGAACATGGTGACAAAAGAAGGGAAGCTGCAATAAGCAACAAAATGACACATTAAGTCACAATAAACAAACACGCATAAAACTGTGTGTACATACCTGATTTTTGGCAGGAAAACTTAGCAGGATTTTCAGATCTTTATCAGGTGCATGTGAAATGTTATACCAACCCTTTATGCTGTTTGAACGTGTACAATTTTCTTTTAATGTGCACCTAAAAGTATACATAAAATTATACTAGCCTCCTTATCGTGGCTTTGACTTCAAACACTGTACTTCAACTTATTTAATGTTATTGATTTTTTTACAGGAACACTATTGATTTTTTACAGGAATATGCTTATAACTACAAAAAGCTTGAGGAAAACAATCAGTAAAATCTTCTGCTTATCAAAATAAATTACAATGCATTGATATATGCTCTAGGGTCCTGATTAAGTCAATAGGACTCAAGCAAGTATTAGATGCTTGGCCAGTAACAGTGGACTTGGTAGCCTGGGATGGAATTCATCACCCCCAACTGGATTGCTCCATGGTACAGCTCTAGATCTCACTCCCCAGTTCCCTCTACACTCAATGAGGAGAAATATGCTCTTTCAGGGTACAATTCACCTCTTCTAGACATTCATACAAAAATGAAATGCATCACACTATAGAAGCTGCTCGTTCACTCCAAAGAGTATAAGAGGAGATGGGGATGAAGCTCAGATGTCGAGCTATGCTACAAATGTGTATAGTTGATGAGAAGCATCCTCCTGCCTAATCTCCTCTGTCACCCACTGATGTGAACAGTAATCTTTCCCTTTTATGTCAGTGCACTTGGTTAAAAACTAATTCAAAATAGATTTCTTAGTCTTCAATAATAAAATCCATTTCAGAAGTAGGATGACACAAAGTAAATAAAAATGTTATAGATGCCAAATTGTAGGAAACAAACTGCACAACAGAAAATTAAGGAAGAATGAGGAAACACTGGGATATACAAGTACTACAAAGATTACACATATTAAAAACATGTGATAAGAAAAAGAGAACATAAGCATACAAATTAGACAATCACTGAGTTTGAAAGGTGAATCCTTAAAATACCATCTGCTGTGAACAGTTAATGAACAAACCATAGATTAAGTCCAAGTAATTTCATATAGCTATAAATCAAGGACAAGTAAGTGCCAGCTGCATATACCTTAATATTTTCAGATTGAATATTTATAAATAAATGTTACATTTAATATTGTTTTAATAATACTACTTTTCTACCAAACATAGAAGCACATATAGCTTCAATCATGCAGTGGCATGTGCCTTAATGAACTATTCCTGCACTAAGACCTAGAAATTAGTACATACTTGCAAAGCATGGGCCTTCTTCATGAGGAGCTCACTGTATAAACATATTTCACAAACAATGTGTTTTCTCTCCAGAAGGAATAACACAAGAATGACATCCAAAATGCCCAAAATAACACCAACAAACCATGGAAACCATAAAGCCATCTTCTCTGCAGATCAAGACGTTGGCAACTGGAATGCAGTTAAGCACAAGGTCACTTCCTTTGTGGTCTAACTCAGGAAACCGAGTTCCTGCTGCACAAGAACCTGGTGGGGCTTTGCATCTGAATACATTCAGATCAGAACTACACTGTAAGAAATTGGGACTGTGCCCGACATATTTCAAACTGTCCGAACTAGGACAAGTTTCAGTCTCATTTATCCCTCTTCACCTTACTGAGATCACAAAGGTCCATTAGCTCCACCGTTTTAGAACCACAGTGGATGGGATCTGTCATCAACGGATGTGCATAAATCAGATGCTCGGATATCTATGGGTAGGTAACTCACTGGCAAGGGTGCACGGGAGAGAGATGTCCTATAGTTTCTGACAGGCTGCGGATCATAATGTCGAAGACGCAAGGCAACACGCTCACAATACTTGGCACTAAATAAGTGTATGCATTTCAGTGCATTAACTGAAATATTAAAAAAGAAAACTGTTTATAAAGCTGAATATTTAAAACTGTCCTAGGACAAAGTTATTTGCCGCCTTAGACTGCCTGAGGAACACAAGCGGTGAACTTGTTTCCCTCATCTACAATGAAGAATCTAAGAGTTTAATGGCAAAAATGTAATGCCACCCAGGACCCAGGGTCATGCTTGTCTTCATGCCAGGAAAAATGTGTCTTTTGTTGCTCTAAAAGCTGACCTTTAGCACTCAAACAATGTGCTATGGAGAATGGTCATTTCGTAGGAAGCAGTCGCAAAGCGGGTAGTACAGCATCTGATGCCCCTCAGCATGAATTCTCTCAAGAGCCCTGCACAGGCCAAGAATAACATGAATTCTACTTACCTAAAGACAAGATTATTTTGTTATATCCCTACTTTTTAGACAATTGATATTGTTTGCAAGCACATTGGAATGAATATAACAGAGAAGTATTATTTGTGAACCACATGGTTCTGAAAATTAACATAGAGACTCAGACAACTACGAAGTCTGTCTTTCTTGGAAAGGTGAACTGGACCTTACAGAAGTATGAAAGTAAAAGGTATGAAAACCTAGGATCACATTTTAGACATGCATAGGTATGTATACTGAGAAAAACAGAGTCAAGATTTTTTTCTAATCTTTCACAGCAAGCTAGTTCTTTATACTACTAAAGATTCCTCTTCACAATTGGAATTGAGTTCCTCTTATTTCATAATAACACCATACCTACACATACCGGTTCATTCATACTTAAGTCTCTGCTTCACTAATCTTGTATTAGCTTCAGCTCCTACTGAGCTTGCCCTCTCTGCCTTGCTAAAGCATACTGATTTCCTCATGGAATAAGAACATGGTTTTGGAGAAAGTTTTGGCTTCCTTTTCCAAAGTACCGGTCCCTGAATGAAGTCCACAGATGTCACACGCACTGACCAAATTCAAAAGTAAGTTTGGTCGTGTCAGATAACTAAGACATATTGTGTTATTTCCATATGGAAAATACATGTAAAACATCACTGCCTTGTACTGGAATAATTTCAGCATCCTTCAGGTAAATCTGATTCATCTATAGGAAATCTATGAACACTAAGGGAAAAAAAAAATTCACACAATGCTATGACTAATTGTTTTGAATGACTGTAAGTGAAAAGGAGAATTTATACATTTGTCCCTATGGAAGAAAGAGTAGAAACAGGAACAGTAGAAGTATTTTGCATCATTTTGTTTTCACTTGCAATAACACGTGCAGCTTTTTTCATTAAAATACTGGATTTGAATTCACACCATCTTTGAAATGAAGCACTGCTGGTAAGTTTTATTTTAAAAATGTAGGGCATACTTAATATAAAATTTATTTCCCAGTAAGAGTATAAAACATAACATCGAGCTCAAAATTATTATGGAATATATTGCTTTAGTGGACATGTATGGACTTTGATTAAAATACTGGCTAAAACCATGTCTTCCTCTTTTTCTAAAGCTTCACTCAGAGCTCTCCACAAAACCAAATATTTAATGATGCTAACTGCTTAAACAGTGAAAGATTATGTGGGTGTTGAACAGGATTCATATTATAGTAATTCATTTTTTCTCCAAAGGAGTAAATTATTTCTGTTTCAACCAGATGGAAACTTTTGGTGATTCCCCTCATAAACAGGGGATTTACTGACTAATAACTGTTATTCACAAACTCTTTATAAGGTAACCAAAAGCCTGAAAAGCTTAGCACTGTAACATACACAGTTTCTAACAAAGTAGCAAAACAAGGTAGCAAAAGAGAGTTTGAAGAAAACACATTACAGAATAAACACCTACTCTCTTGCAATAACTACCTTTGCAAACACAAAGTAGCAGGTCTTCAGCAAAATCACCTTAACACTGAAATAATCCAAAATGGGTAGTATTAAGCTTCTAGAAGAAGGCTACTAGTGGAATTCTTCAAAAATTAATCTTACAGCCATTTTTGTTTACTGTTTTAATCACTGATGAACTGGCAGAAAAGAAGACTCACACTGTCGGCATCTGCTGATGATACAAAGTTGGGAACATTACCATGCAGAGGAAGATGAGGATATCACACAGGAACACTTGGATAGCCTTGAAATGGGATGACATTTCAAAGCATAAAGTACAAGAACATACACCTAGAGCAATAAAAATCTCACAACCCATATGTGTTATAGACTGGAAACTCATCAATTGGAAAGAAAACAAACAAAGAGAAGGACCTGGGGGCATTATTTGATCACGGATGATTGTGGCCCGTCAATGTGATGTTGTCATGAAAAAGATCTTTGTGATCCCAGGACACACTAAATAAGGTGCTTCCTTAAACCCCACTGAGCAAGGCACAGCTGAAACCTTTTCTGGAATACCGTGACAGTCCTGGTCATCTTTATTTTAAAAGGATGCATAAACTTCACAGAAGGACTGTTGGAGTCGAGTTAAGAAAGGAATGTCTTACATGAGAGAATCTTAGTGAAGTTAGCAGTTTTAGCACACCAAAATGAAAGTGAAAAAAGACTGCTTTCACAAAAACATTAAGGAGTAAGTGTGAAGGAGGGGGGAAAACCTATTTAAGCCAAGGCGATGTGAGCACCAGAACAAATTAGTATAACCTGTCCATGAACACGCACGTGATGAAAATGAGCAGACAGATTTTAACCAGCAGAAAAATGACACTCTCAGATAGCCACACAACAACGGCAGGGAGGACGAAAAGCCTATCTAAATTTAGGATGGTCCTTCATTAGTTTACGAGTAGGTTTACATGATGTGGTTGCTTGCAATTGCCAGGTCTAGGCTTGATGACCCAGGAATTTCTACAGTCCAGGCCAAAGACATACAATAGCTTTCAAACCTGCTTCAAAGCAAGCAGCAAAACTAATGACTCAAATGTGAGGATGAAGTGTTTAGAAAGAAATTCTCCTCTGGCCTAAACCAAAGGCAGTGGTTCCAAAGCAAGGAACTATGAATACTGTAGACAACTGAGCACTCTTTCCCCATCCTCACGTGCAAGATGCTCCCAGCTACTAGGATACTTCAAGCGTGAGTATACAATTTTATCTCTCAATCAATCTGGAATTGTAAAAACAAAATAATTTCTTCTTCTTCTTAGCCCAACATATATTTTATGGGTAGATCTCAAAAATCTGAGAGTTAACATAGTCTTTAAAAGGTGCAGAGCACCCTTTCACATGACTTACATTTATGGCTATGATTGATTCCATAAGTATTCAGTAGATACAATCTTGATGCTGAATAGCCCCAAGCCAGTCAAAATGCACACTGAGTAATAATGCATTGCTTTTATATGAAAGTCTAAAATACCAAAAAATACCTTTCATTCAAAGAACACCACCCACAGTAGGGATCCTTTGCAGATAAGCATTCTTGCTCGGAAACATATCTACCGCAATTTGCAACTGGTATTCTTCTCACCTAAAACCAAAGAATGCAATAACATACTGCATTAAAAGAACCTCCATAATCAGGGAAATTGAGGGTTGCCATTAAAAATCCGAGAGCAACCAAGCACAATCCCTTTGGGGAAGTTTCCTTATGGACTCCCCTCTGCCAGAAGACCTTTGGATAGAAATATGCAGCCTATTTTACACACGCTGTATTTTGCCATTAGATGATGAAACACCTCTGACAATGACAATTTGGTTCTACTACTCCAAGGCCAGCATAGACAGATTAATGCAAGAAAGACTGATTAGCATAGTGAATTATAGATAACAATAGAAAGGAGGTATTTTTTACAAATAATGCTCTGCTTAGCAGAACACCATTTTCCTCTCATCAGAGCCGAGATTTTTAAATGATTGATGAAGTTGCATTCAAAAATGCATGCGCAAAACAAAATGCATCTGTGTTTGCATCACCATGTCAGGTTACTGCATGTGCACACTATAACAAACGCATGCAACTACTTAGCATGCACGAAAATGCCATTTCAATAAGTAAATATAGATAATTGTGGCTATATTGTATGTAGCTATACTTGTACATTCAGCTCGAATATCCTAGCCAGCCATTTTCAGAAAAGGAAAGGAAAAAGAAAAAGAGAAAGCTGATTACAAATACTGAATACAAATGTTATTAATAACAATGTTAATTAATAATCTTAGTAAGAAAATTATTCCTAATTCAAACAATTTTTTACAAATTTGCAAGAATTAAAAGTTCCTACATTTTGTGAACAGAAACAAACATGGCTTGCTGCAAAACTATATTTACTGTTTTTTCCAGCCATATCTTGTAAAATTCAATTTCTCTGAAGGTGTGTGAGATAATCAGTTCAGTACCAGCCAACACCACAGACTATTAGCAAGTTAAAAAAGACAGTGTAGAAGCCTTATTTAAGTTCCAACAGATGATTAGAGAGAGGCATTTCTTCCTAAAAGCTGTTGTTCCCCTGTAACAACTTGCTCTTTTACCAAAGCTAAAGAAAATTAGTCTTTTCTTTGAATATCTACAAATACTTTTGAATGAAGTTTTTATTCCTTCTGCATTTGTGATAGATGGTTTGTATCAGTCAGGAGTTCTCCTACCAACTTACCCACTCTCTCAGATGGCAGGCTAAAATGCTATGTTCACTGCTGGAAAAGTGATTTTATTGTAAATGAAAGTAATCAAGTGCTGGGTGAAATCCCGTCCAGCTAAGACAGACAGCCAGCCCTTATGTTTTCACTGCCATCTTCCCTGCTGCTGGCGAGACAAAGGAATTTGCCGAGTTGATGCTCAGTAGCCCTGCTGCAGGATGTGCTGCAACAACTGCACCGGCTCCTGGGAGCCGCTCTCTGCTTGACGTGCAGCGCTCACACGTTTGCTCACATGCAGTAGCTCCCAGCGATCGCTGAACTCCTTGGCCTCACTATGCATACACAGTAATCACTTCTGATCGTGCTTTTGGTTTGGGTTGGGTTTTTTGAGGTCTATGCCTAACTGAAGACAATGAGAATTTTATAATTGATTTCAGCAGAATTAAGACTTCAAATCCACCTCTCAAATTAAGAGATTTCTCCACATTAGAAACTCCATGACTGACTAGCAAACCCTAGCCTACCAATACCTGGACTTCTAATTCAGAGGAACTCCATCTCCAAAGAATCTACAAGTTTTGTTTGCTACCTCCAAGCTTGATTCTGCATGATGCCTCCAGGAAAAAGAGAAAGAAAGACCCCCTCAACAGAATGACATCAAATTAAATGGGATTAAGGGTGTTGCTAGATCATAGCAACAGTGGGTAGCACCATGACAGTGGAAGCTCTTCTGAGCTCTGCCAAAGTGCAGCCCAAACTTAGACAACATAACTAGGTATTAGATGTAAAGTTGGTAACTGCAGTTTGGATATTTAAGGTCTAACTCTGACCCAAACTGATGCTTTACTTATAAAGTGGCAGAAATCCTTAAAGCAGTAGTTCACATGAAATTATTTTATTTAATATTGTGCTTACCTTATTGGCAGAGGACAGATAGATGTAGTTATTATCTACTGGATCAAGTCGAAGTTTGGGAAAAATGGGGGTTTCTTCCTTAATTTCATATAAAACCTCTGGGCAATTAGATTCCATATGCTCATTAAGAATAGCCTAAAACACATGAAATCAAATTATTCACAAGTCCTTTTATTGATTGATCACCATTTTAAACAAAAGCCTAGTTTCAACTACATCAGAGCTTCTGAGATTATTTACTGAGCCCTGATTCAATCCACCTGCTGCACTGGCTTTCACACTGCAGAAAGATGGAGGAAGAGATCACCAGAACAGAATTTCAACAAAATCCATGCTGGACACATTTTGCACTGAATCTGGCACTATTTTATTGTATGAAACAATATCCCTCCCACCAAATATGTTCCTGACTGACGCAGAGACTCAACATGGAAGAGATGCCTATATCCCAAAGTCATAATGTGTTAAGTACTCCTATGAATGGAGAAGAAAGTATTAGCCTTCAGAAAACAAATTAACATCCAGACCCCCATAACGTAAAAACAAACCTACGCAAGTTACTGACAATTGTCTTCACGACAGAAGTTTCTTTGTGGCTTCTGTAAGTACGCATCTGAGGTAGTACTTCTTTTTCTTACCTTGCCCAACTCTACAGTTGTCCACCACCCTTGGCACAGAATTCAAGAGAACTGGAGACCACAGAACCTTTATTTTGCAAGTTAATAAGAACACCAACACTGATATAAGGTTTTCCATAAGCATGATTAAACAAGGGAGATATGTTCATTTCCTCCACTGTGCTAAGCAGACACAGAACACTTCAAGTTCATTTTTTGTTATCAAAAGCACAGTGAAATCAAATGGGTAAAAACTTTTCAAGCTCTCTACTATATTCCTCTCCAACTGCTTGCTTAATAAAAACAAAAAATGAGAGTCATGCTTTTCAGCGTAGACAGGAAATGCACATTCTTGCAAAACCTAGAAAAAAATTAAAGCATAAAAGACATCTGACTGGATGGTTATAAACTTTGATAATGAGAAAATGTGACTTTCACTTCCAGGTGATTGATTTAAGTTAGTGTAGGTCAACTATTCAGAAACTTAGGCAAAAAGAATCCCGACTTTTCTATTGGACAGCTATTGACATCACACAGATAGGCTAACAAACAAATAAATACACTTCCAAAATCTAACAATATTTAATATTTCTACTGGAAAAATCAAAGCAAGGTAGGAAACAAAAGACAGAGTAACTGAACTCAACAGTCCATAAATTGATACTGTGGGCATTAGCAGTTTAATGAAACATTTCCATGAATTTTAAGCAGGGTACATAATAGCTTTTGAAAATTATCTTGCTCTCCAAGTAACAATACAGCAGTTACTTCACAAACAAACAAAAAAGAAAGAGAGATTCAGGAGGTTATATCTGTTTATAATACAGTGCCTAAACCAGGAAACATTAACCCACTTGAACACAGCAGCAGCTGATGGAGAAGGGAAGAACTGCCACACTCATCTTACCTTCAGTAACTGTCCATCATCTGTTCCCAAAAAGAGAACGATCTGATTCAAAACAACTGTGCCATAAACAGCCACCAATCCAGAGTGAATCAAGGTAGGTAATTTCTTGATTGATCCCACCTCCTGAAAATCAGATATAAGAGAAAGCTATTACATAATCATTCACCTATACTGCAAAACATTAAGAAAAAGAAGAATCCCTGGAAAGATTCTCAGAGAACTCAACTTTAGACAATACTTTGGGTAACATTTTAATTCTGACACAATTTCAGAGCAACATATTGTTGGAAATGACACATGAAACTACTACTTTTTTTAGACATGGCAACTGGTCACATCTGTGATAAAGATTACATCTACCACAGCTAAATCACTGACCTCAGTGGGAAAGAGACTTGGCTTAACAGCAGCAAGTTACTTTGCAACAGAATTTTTCTTTTTTGGGGACATAATGCCCTGGGCTTATTCTGAATTGCCAGTTCTCAATGAAGCCATGCTTTGCCATCACCTGACTGCACCTACCATGAAGGCTACAGATACACTCAGCAGCCACTTTCAGAGGCATGCAAATATTCTGGAGAAAGGAGGCACTTCAAACACATGGACTCTTTTTTTTTTTTTTTTGCATGTGTGTGTCAGAAAGTGAGGAGCTTCATCCTCCCCTTTCTGGTTTCCTGCTTCACACTAAAGGAAGTTGAGACTTGCGTATTACATAAATATAAAACTGAGATAAAGCAGCATAAAGTTCATGTCAGGGAGAACATAAATGTACCTGCGTGAACTTTAAAATCAACATGTTACCTACAATTCTCTGCCCAAGCTGGAGGAAGCTAAGTAACAAACAAGTAAGCAGCTCATAAAAGAAGACATCATGTGGGAAATCTCAATATCTTGTGGAAGGAAAAACCAAACCAAATAACCCCAACTGTAGATAACCAAGTGCTGAAAGTAAGCCCTGATGTGTGAATATAAGATCATTCACCAGGTGAAAGATGGTCTCTGCCCACACTCCCTAGAAGCCCAGATATCTCCCTCCCAAGCAGTACCTCCCTTTTGCAGTCCTGTAACTGCTTTAAGTCAATCAGATGCTGCCAAAGGTGCGATGCCACCTGCTCTCCACATGGGTCCCACCCCAGCCAAGCTCTACCTCCCCTTCCCCTCTGTTAATATAATGCTTTCCAGTGAGCTTGGATAAGGAAACGATGTGCCTAGAAAATGGTCTGTAAATCCGTCTACCTACCTAAATTTTCATTTGAGTCATTCTCCTCTTCACACGAGCGTGCGGTTGCACGGATGCCAGCGCTGGCCCTGAGGAGCAGCAGGCACGGGGATGTGGGGGGAAGAGCTCGCACAGGGCCATGTCCTTGGAAACGAGCTTACAAAGCCCAGCATCTCAGCCTCGAGGACGGATTCCTAAGCCTACAGGAACCCTCCAAACTCAAGAACATATTTCGCTTTAACGCACAAGTCAAAGTGTGAGAACGGACCATCAAAACTGACATTTTGCAGAAAGGTGAAGGCATTTCTCAAAGTTATGAAGCGAATCCATAACGCAGTAACAGCTGAATTCAACTCTTGGATGCTAGGATTCTGGCTTAACCCCAAAAAAATCTTTCCACACAGAAATATTTTTTTTTCTGAAATGCAATCCTAAATCAATTAAAATATTTTTCAGTCATCTGAATTATTTTAATTAGCCTGCAAGAACAGCTACTTGGAGTAAAAGAAGACTTGATTAACTTTCATATTTAAAGATACTATTTTTTTTCATGCAGCAGGAAGAAGACACGGGAACTGTCATGTATTGCACAGAACTTCAGTAAAACCTACTTAGGCATGAGACTCCAGTACCATGGAGATCTGTTTTAGATGGGGGGGGAGTGATTGCAAGCATTTTAAGGTAGAAAAAGTTAACTCACTTTTTTATTAGATCAGAGGGTAACAAACTCCAGCACAAAGGAGTAAGGAGGTAAAGCTTCCAGGCGTTGATTTCCATTAGAATTAGGATTTTTTTTTTTTCTGCAGTGCACTGTATAGTAGCTTAAGGAAAACAAACCACCTCGCAGACTCTGTACAATAAGATCACAGAAGAGGGGAGGACTCACCCAGCCTCTGAAAAGCTTTGCTGCCAGATTTTATTTTGACCCACATACTAGTAAAATAACTAGTGTCATATCAGTGCATCCTCCTCCTCTGACTGAAGAACCAACACTGACAAGTGTGGAAGCCTCCTCCCCTCACTCTGTTTGCTAGAGGGAGGGTCAATATGACATTGAGCTAATACAGATAAGAGGAGGGGAAATTTAGACAGTGGGCAGTCACAACAAAAATTGCCTTCTCTCTTTTGCAACCTATTTCTCCAGCTTGCCCATTCCCTCCAGGGTGCAGCTGCTGCTTTCACCCTTCTGTCACCCCTTTTCCATGTCCGTTTATTTTTTTTAACAAGCCCTTTTACCTCTTCCACTGTGACTAATGGGGTTACAGCACTGTAGGGCCTTCCCAAGCTTTTTCTTTCACAGCTAAATCCACACTTAAAATGCATTTAGAGTCTAAACTTCCTTTATACTTGAAGAGTCACTCATCTCCACCATTGTCTATCTGTCGATCCTGTAACATTTCTGGGCTCATGCAAAAATAAGAAAAGCAAAAGAGAAGACAATGCTGCTCTAGAAGACCTTTCTTTTTTTCTAATTCTTCAGTTCCACCCTCTGTTCTATTCCATAGTCCCCCAAAATTTTCACATGCACAGGTAAGCCTAGGGATCTCCTGAATTAACCTACATTTTGCTTTTAAGTTCACCTCCCTATGCTGTTTGGTTATTGGCATGAAAGATATTTATACTCATTTTCTATTTGCATCTCATTTTCAGATTTATCTCCATGTGATTCCAGCTGCAGCAACCATATTCGCACTGCTACTTTCTGTCTTGATTTCTTCCTGATTATTCTACATTGCATGCCTCGGAGGGAAGGGCAGCATTTTTAGCTCACGCAGCACTCAACATATTGCAGCTGGCCAAAAAGTAAAAATAAAGGGTTTGAGCATCAGAGTGAATGAACAGATGCAGCTATACAAAAGCACACAAGACTTGTGAACAGTGTATAGCAATAGTCAACACTGGAACAATACATAGGTGTTTTCCAGAGAGAGGAAAAAACTTCTGGAACCTCAGTCTTCTTTAACTTCACCACCCTTCAACTTCCTGTATCGATTTTTATTATATCAGAAGGTAACAAACTTAAATATTGGCTCATGCAGCAAGCTTTTATCAGGGCTAAGGAATGAGGAGATGAACTGTTCCAAAATTTTATTTTCATGAGGTTTTTTTAATTCGTTGCACTGCATAGCAATGCTAGGTGGACAAATCATCCCAGGCAAGTAGGCTGCAAAAAAATCAGGGAGGATGACCAGGAAATGAGAGGGTCTTCACAGAGACCTTGCAGAAGCAAGGTCCTGAGCCTCGGGATGCAAGGCAGGAGGGGCAGTCAGGAGCTACGCTTGAGCAAGGGGGTGATGGGGACTCCTGAGAGGGGGGAGGCTAGAAATTTGTGACTTCTTGCAGCAGCAAAAACACTCCTTCTCCACCCTCAGATCTGAGTTCACAGAATTGATAAAGTGTCCTAATACCAATGAGGGAGCACGAGCTCCATTACAGAAGGCTTTGAAACCAACTGACCTTGAACAGAGCATTAGCAGAAAGCAAGAGGAAGTGGTGGGTGACCGTGGTTGGAGATTCCCTCCTGCAAAGGATGAAGGCACACAACTGCTAAACCGCCATGCTATTACAACAGGCTTTTTTTTCAGGGGCCCGATCCATTACACTGCAGAGACTGCCAATGGTTTTCCATTACTTGGACCACCACCCATTGCTGCACATCCACGTGGACACCAAAGATGTTGCCTAGAGCAGGTCAGGACTACAGAGCTCTCTGGGCAAAGTGAAGGAGATGGGACCTCAGGCTTTGTTAACCCTACGGGGTCAGTGAAGCATGATGCTCTTCTGGATTTGCTACTCACGAACAAGGAAGAACCGAGTTGGAGATGTGATAATCAATGGGAGCCTTCACCGTAGTAACTGTGAAATAACCGATTTCAGGATTCCGAGTGTGGTGAGGAAAGAACAGCAGAGTACAGAGCCAGAGACCAGGCTTCAGCTTCTTCAAGGAACGGGTTATTGGGATCCCCTGACAGGCAGCTTTGAAGGGAAATGGAGGTCAGGAAAGCTAGTAGGTCTTTCAGGACAACCTCCTCCAAGCACAAAACTCAGGAAAACAGGCAGACGTATCAGGAGATGGCCCCTAGCTAAGCAGGGACGTCACGATTAACAACAATGCAGAAAAACAGTATAGAGGAAGTGGAAGCAGGAACAGCCAACTACAGAGGAACTGCCTGGACATGTAGGGATGGTGGTAGGAAAGTGCAAGCTCACCTGGTGTTGAAACTGGCAAGGGATGTTATGGGCAACAAGAAGAGCTTCTACTACCACATGAGCAATAAAAGAATAAACAATGAAAATGTGCACCAGCTGCTGAATAAGTTGGGTGATTTACTGACAGTGGATGCAGATAAGGCTCTGAATTTGCCAGCGTTCAACAAGGAGAGGAACTGCCAGTACTGGAAGAGGATTAAGCCAGGGATCTCTTAAGAAATCTAAGCTTATAGAAGGCCCAGGGGAACAAGATGTGATCTGTAGGAAGATGCCAAGAGACTGTCTGATGACACTGCTAGGCCATTCTCTCATATTTCAAAAGTCGTGGAGATCAAGAGAAGCCTCCAACAACTGAATTAAGGCAAATACTGCACCCATCTTCAAAAAAAGACAAGAAGAATGACCTGGGGAACTACACATTGGTCAGTCTCGCTTTTTCCCTGGGAAAATCATGGAGCAGGGGGCTGGACTAGAGACCTCCGCTGACGTTCCTTCCAACTTGAATGATTCTGTGATCCCAAGGAAGTGAATCCTCTGTTCAAGAGCCCCCAGGCTCTCAAAAGTTTCTGCTAAGAACACCTGGTGAAGCCAGATGACTAAAAGCAACTCTTCTTACTGACAATGTGAGAGTTTACAAGTCTCCTATGGCTTACTTCTCACACCAAACACGGATGAACTGAAAATTCATTGTAACCAGACAGGAATATTCACTCTAGAAACATTAACTCTAGAAATCTGTCAAACATCAGATGAAGTACTAGCAGTCCGGTCTCTGAAAAGGAGAACAAGATTTGGCAAATTCAGAGTTATTAACTAAGGAAATTGTGAAGAAGGTGCGCTTACGTACATGTAGGTTGTGTTAGCGAGTCCATTAACACATATACCTCGACAGTGCGTATAAGTAGATATAATCAAAACTAAGAGATGTGGATCAGAGGAAAATAAGCTGAATATAAAACTGCAAAATGTTTTCAGAGTAATTTCATCTAAGACACTACTTGTCCCTTGCTGGTTAGGGATCATGTGTCTGGGAATCCAGTATTATATATGTCCAGATTAAACACATCCAAACTAGGACAGAATGGTTTTACACACTACTGCACAAACAAAAACAGAATTAGCTAGTTCTCATAACCAGCAGTTCCACAGAATTTGTAGCAGTCACATATTTTTTTATGAAGTTGGTAAGCAAAGATATTAAAAATTACTAATTTTCAATGACAGACTCAAATCCAGCATTAAAACTTACTGCAGATGTCAACTTTGGCCTAAGTAGTAATGCGAGGCTAAAGAGATTACACACCTACAATGAGTTCCTACAGGATGCAGTGCAATTTGGTTCCAGTCCAGTGAAGTACTCAAGTTCATGCTTAACTTTAAATGCATGGGCATGAAGATGATGGAACTACTTATATGCCTAATGTTAAATATGCCCTTAAGTGCCTTACTGGGTTTGGGCCAGAAAGCCCAGTACCTTACATGAATGACCTTAGAGTAGAACATGCAGCAGCAGCATAGCAGGGATCTCAGAACCACAAATACCTCAGGCTAAGTCCCTCTTGCAGTGTACTATTGAGAAGCACAGTGCCGACATAGTGCAAATACAAGCAACTGTTTGAGTGCAGACAGGTAAGAGGATGTCTTGCCTGAAGGTAATCAGAACAACTACAGAAATCTGAAGAATGACAAGATCAGAAGGAAAACAAACTGCCACTATTCCCTAACATACTCTAATTATAAATTGTATTCCTGCAGTGAAAAAAAAAATTGTATTTTCATTCCTACATAAACTGACAGTCCGTGTCTGTGATCCGTGTACCTCATCACATCACACCTGAACTCCACAATTCAAGTGTACCCAGCAAAGACTGAGACCCGCAGCACCCTACAACACATTGCATCTGCAATGCAAAAGTGAGGCTGACATTCAGCACGGTCCAGCCACCACAAACACCGTACAGGTCTTGCACTCCAGGCAATTACAATGCTGCAACACATTCATTTGCTCAGTACCAACACTGCCTTTAAAAGACTGGAGTTTAAAGCACACATAAGCACTGTTACTTGCTGCCATTCATATGTATCATGCTACAATAAACTCTGACAGCTCCGTGCTACAAGGCACTCCTTTCTGGCCAGGGCCACTGCGAGCTATTGCACACACTTCTACAAGCTGCGTGCTGATGGACGTTCTGCACGCCATCTTCCTGCCACTTCCAAAGCCCACACGCTTCGGAGTCCAAGAAGAGCATATTCCACATTTGCAGGGACTCCCATGATTTGGTGAGAGACAGTAGAAGGATCTGGTCTAAAACAACCCAGAAGCAGCAACATATGGGCCTGTCATCTCCAAACTTACTCTGCAATAGCATAGCCTAACCTTCTGTAGTATAACAAGCATATTAAAGCTGAACTACATGAATCTATTTCTATGTTTATACACCATAAGCACATAGAATAAGCTTAAAAAGGGAGCCTAATTAGCCATGTAATGTTAAAGGTTATATTACTACACAACACCCAGATGTCCTGCTATCTCACAAAATATTAAAATACCACTTCCCTGTCAGTGATAAATTGTATTTATCATGCCAAAATATCATGATTAATGACATCACCATAGTTAAGGACATAATGTTTAACAAACAATCCTTTTAATTTTTAAAGTTGGGATTCGTCAGCATAGTACCCAAATATAATCTACTTTTCCAGGAGGGACAAGCCTTTTGGGACACGAAAGTAACTTTGCTGTCACAGGAGTCTGATCTGAATCAGACCAACCTTTAAACAAGAGGATCATTGATTTTTAATGTTTGGGCACTGGGAGGCAATGGGGACAGGGGATTGAGAGGAACACTGGTCAGACAGGAATACCTGCTTCACCTTACCTGCATTATGTTACTCTATGATATCCATGAGACTCTTCTGGAATTTCTAGCATGGGGCTTTGGAAAGTGTTTATAAAGTATCTGCTGCCCAGGGAAGTTTCTTTTTTTTTTTTTTTTTTCATTTTGCAGGCTCAGAAAGCACCTCGCAAAGAAACTCCACAAGTAATCAGGAACAAAGAATACAAATTAAAAATCCAACTAGCAAATGGGTATTTGGGGATGACTATGAGACTTCAAATTCATTCAGCAAGTTTGCCTTGCAAGAGCACAGAAATCATGCAGTAAGCTATAAACTGGCACTAGAAATCAAAGGATTGGCTCAGGCTCCATTGCAAGAGTTTCACTATTTACTTCAGCACAGTTGTTTCACCCACATACGGGGTTCTCATTCATAACTACGTCCTCTAACACTGGCAATAGACTCACAACTTAGTAGGGAGATGAACAGACTGAATCACACGTGCCCTCCGGTAGTTTGTATTTGGAAGCATCTCGGCACTGTGCTCTGCTATGGGCTAGATTTGGAAAGCCAAGGAGCGACAGTCAATCTACCACAATTCTTTCAAGGAGTTTCCAACAAACTCCCATCATAACACAGCAAGGATTCAGGGGTTAAGCTGCAAAGTCCCTGGATGGTGGGGGAACTGCAAAAGCCCAGGGTTTGCTTTATGATGGTCTGTTTGATCCCCTACAGTTCTCCCCCATAACTTTCAGTGTTGTTCCTTTTGCCACAGCTCTGAAAAGACTTCCGAGTGTGACTTAAAAGCATGGACAGGCCTTGCAAAAGCACCCTCTTCACCTGAATTACATTTTTAGCTTCTTGAATTTCATTTTTAGTTCATTTCTTTACTAGCTACCGAGGCCACAGCAAAGTCGGCAGCCTTGCCCATCCTCCCCTCCATGTGCCCAGCTCACCCTCAAGAAGAGGAAGGAGCTGAAGAGAGAGTGTTACAGAAGTAGATGACCAGGGGATCTCCATGAGATACCACTGCCTGTGAAAATGTAACCACTGCAACAACAAAGACTGATTGCTTATTGCTGTCTGCTGTGCATACGGGTTTTGGGGGGGCTGCTGTGAGCTCTCACATGCAAGGCCAATCCTGGCAGGTTTGGGAAACACCTACCACTGAACAAGCAACCATAAATAACTAGTGAGCAACAGGGATAACAACGCACACAGCCCAGTGCACAGGAGTCAATTTGATGGGCTTTTTTTCCATTTCTGATGTAGCTGCAATGACATGAGATGTGAATGCACAGAATAAGGTAGGAGATGTTTTATCCAGGCTGTATGGAAAATACAACGAAGTATGACTAATCCTTGGCAGATAAAGGGCGCGCTGCGTGAGGAGCCCTAGACTCAGGGCTGACCCAGGATGCCCTCAGGTGTTCCCTCAGACACGTCTTCCCTGAGATGTAGGCGGGAAGGGCACTCCAGGATCTGGTAAGGGATCAGCTTTTTAGAAACAGCAAGTGTTGGAGAAATCACTAGAGCTGATGGAGCCAGGGCTGGTGCACAAAGCCCGGCGCAGCTCTGAAGTTCTCTGCGAACTTCATGTGCCTTCAGGCCAGGGACACCCCACGAGTCATGCACAACGACACCAGCCACAACAACAACAACAGTGTCAACAATGGCGTGCAGGGCGAAAGCTTAGCAAAACGATGCCCAGACTTACAGAGCTCTTCTTCCCGTTCATGACGAAGTGCGTGGAGGCGCAGGCTTGATCCTTCACCTCCTCCATCCCGAAGATGCAGACGGCGGTGGTGTTCCAGGCCGTGATGTTGTGGCTGTGGTGGAAAACACCCACCCACCAGCCCTGCTCACCCCGGCGGACGAGGCTGGAGGAAACGATGAGGCTCCTGCACCCGCAGTCCAAATACACGTGCCCTTGCAAAGTAAGCCCACCTTCCGAGGGGGGCAGCTGGCGCAGGACAGCCATGCTGGGTGGCTCCGTGCCGTTGCCAAACTTGGCCTTCAACCCGTAGTAGGGAAAGAAGAGCCGATCCCCCCACTGGAGCGCGTCAACGAAGTGCAAAGGCTCCTCCTTGCGCTTGATGATGCCCAGCTCCTCCTTGGACTCCAGGTTGTCCATGCTGCGCACCGTGATGACGGTCGCCTCGTCCGACTCGGAGGGCTCGCAGTCCATCCGCAGCCGGTAGGGCCTGGCCGAGTAGGTGGCCGCCACGGCCAGGTACCAAGCGCCGGCCAGCTGGAAGACGACGCCGGCGGTGGAGCCGTCGGGCAGGCAGCTGACCACCTCGCTGCGGTTCAAGCGCTGCCGGTAGGCCGGCTGCTCCCACACCGCGCAGGTACCTTCCTTCTGGGTCCAGCCGGCCAGCAGGACGCCCTTCCCTCCGGCCTCTTCGTAGGGCAGCAGCAGGTTGCTGCGCACGCCGGGGGGCTCCCCGCAACCCTGCCCCGCCGCCGCCGGCACCACGCGTCGGCGGGGCCGCAGCTCGGGCCGCAGCTCGTAGAGGCAGCTACCGCCCGCCACCAGCACGCCGCCGCCAAGCTTTGCCTTCAGCGCCTCCAGTTCCGGCGCGCGGCGGCCGGTCAGGGACGCCGCGCCACCACCTGGGAGGGGGCAGCGCGTGGGGCCCCGGGCGATCGCGGCGTGCAGCCCCCAGGTCGCCCGTACGTAGGCCGTGGCGTCCCCGCTCCGGGCGGCGTCGCGCATCTCGTCGAGCGCGCGGTGCATCCGGGCATGGTCCGCCGCCGTGGCG
>JAVJGG010000062.1:12755051-12788539 GCA_035590195.1 Aviceda cuculoides | reverse complement strand
AGAGGGGCGAGACCCGCCTCGCCTCGCCTCAGGCGGGCCACCGGCCCCCTCCGCAGCGCCCGGTCGCTGACTGGGGCGGGGGGGGGACACGACACCTCTCCGGGGCGCCCCGCTTGGCTTCGCTCCCTTGCCCGCCTGAAGCCTCCCCGCGGGGGCAGCGCGGGCGGGGGTGAAGGCGCTAAGCCGTGGGGGGGGGGCACAGGGGACACAGGCCTGTGGAACGGTCCGCGGGTGGGTGCGAGGCGTGGGCGCAGGGTTCGGTGTTGCTGGGCCTCCGCACCCGGGCTTAGACCCCTTAAAATACTCTGCGCCACCGTCCCGCCAACCCCGTAGCCCAGTCGGTCGCTGCCGCCCTGAGCGGGAAGACTTGAGGTGTCGGATCCCCGGTTGGAAATCTCGGGGTCTTGCCTGAGGTAGAACAAAGGCGCCGGGGGTTTTTTTCTCCCCAGTTCAGCAGGGCAGACAAAAAGCTCTGCTGCCTCTGCGAGATGGACGCCCACCCCAGGCGCGGGCCACGTTGAATGGCGCGGCTGATTTACCGTCTTTCCCGCTGGGTCGTTGCTGGTACGGGCTCATCAGAGTGAGAAGTAGAGCCTGCATGCTCAGCTGACGGTAAATTGTCGTTTTGCTGAATTTTAAATGCAAAATGGGTTTATGAAAGGTAGCGAAGGTGCATTTTAGTGTTCTCTCTTGGGTGTCTCTGGGAACTCTGGGTGAGGATGGGCATAGGGCCCATTGCCGCTCTTACTGAGAAGAGGACGTGATGTTCAAAACCGAGAGGCCATCTGACCCTCCATTTACACTGCTTTTATCTTAAAGTAGCTTTACAGCGGGAATAAGTGGAACTGTAAAAACCAGAACAAAAGTAACCTCTATATAAATGAGTCAAGCGCAACATTTTCAAGTAGGATGTGAGACGTAGTTAGCAAATTTTTATCATCATTCTCCATTGCTGTACGCAGCAGCGGTTATTGTGCAAGAATTGATGTTGCTCTGGTCAGCAAAAATATTTGACCATCTTGCAACAATCAGCGTCTAGGACAAGTATTACTGTGAAATTCAGAGCCTTCCACAACTCATGTGCTTCTCTCTTGTACACGGACTCCAAAATGAGTCCAAAATCTGCAAATGTAGCAGAGGATGCGAAACAGAATCATTGCACAATTTTTCTTCTCGACAGATGCAAGGAGATGCTCTACATACTAACAAACACTGCCTGCAGTTCCCCGTGCAGCACTGAACTTCTAGTCAACACGTAAGCAAAGTAAATCCTCATGCCAATATCACCAAAATAGATTGTGTACAGAAGTGCAATTTATACAGCCTTGCAAAGGAGGCTGAACACGTCACGCTGGAGTGCCTTATAGACTACCTATAGACTCTAGTTGCTTTTCAGTGTAAATATAAAGCTCTCAGTGATCTATCTCTTGCTCACAACCTATGAGGCTAACCGGGAAAGCACGCCAACCTCCTATCTGGAAGATATCTTTGGTCCTGGCTACAGAGCATGTCCAGAAATAGGTCTCCTTCTGCAGACATCCCCTTGCTAAATCACTGAGCTCTGCATTTGTTGGCTTTCAGGACTGACCAAATGGCCTGTTTCTCAGGCTTTATGTCTAAAATAAGCCATGTGTACTTCATAAAATGACTGATTTGGTTAAATGGCTGAGGCCAGGCTTATTCTAATCTCAGAGAACAGTGACGGATCGTAAGGCTGCAGACTTCTCTGACTGCCAAAACAGCAGTGTTCTGCTTCAAATTTTGCTTATTCTAGGACCTGGGAGGTCTGGACTGTGTACGGCTGCTGTCACAAGAAAACAGTCCAGTTGTGTGGGGTAGCAGGTACTACCACAATGGGATGGGATAGGATAGGATAGGATAGGATAGGATAGGATAGGATAGGATAGGATAGGATAGGATGGGATAGGAGGTTGCACCCCGCCTATCCCTGGCTGGCACCAGGGACAGCCATCAGAGCCCAATTCTGCAGACTCTTCCCTTCCGGCATCACTGTTCTGTTTCTGTTCTTTCCTCCCTCTTCCCAGGGAAGCAGTAGCTTAGACCAGAGCCTCATCTTGCAACGTCTAAATTTGCACGTGCGTGCTTCTGAGAGCCACTGAGGCAGCTTTGCACTGAGAATTAGTGCATGAAGTTTTGGTTGTGAGCAGTCCAGTTCTTGAAGCAGCAAAGTATTCTTAATTCCTTTCAAAGTTCCTGAAGTAAATTGGAGCGCCTATCTCTAACCCGTCTTTCCAGAGATACCCATCAGGATACTGGAAGAGTTGAGCTTCTACTGATGTTATGGAAACAGAAAGGGAGGCTACAGGTTTATTTTGTAATGCTGTACAGTATAATATTTGTTATTAATACAGCACACAAGAAAACAGTGCGATTAGTTCATGACTGAACTGTTTCCAACATGAACTGATGTTCATGTTGGAACTAGATGATCTTCAAAAGTCCCTTCCAACCCAAACCATTCCATGATACTTTTTGAAAAACTAAACAGACAACAGCAAATGGTCTTGCTGTATTTTCTTGGCTGACAGTTCCATAGTTGGTGGTTTTATCCTATTGTTGCACTGTGTTTTATTTTTCAGGCACTGAAGAAAGGGCAAACAAGGGAGTCTGTCTGTTAACATTAGACTTTACAAAGCGTTGTTGCTGCCCACTTCTGGCACTCCAACCAAAATTTCTGAAAAAAGCCAGGGAACCAAAATGGGCTTCCTTGGCCATCCTAAGCAAGCTTTATATATTTCAGCAGGGCGTATGAGATCTGAAGTTAGGATGTGAATCACACCAGGACTTGGTTCTACACGTACAATTTAAAGAGCTCTCATTTAGATCTTCATCAGTGTTAGGCAGAACACATCCTGAATTAACTTATGATTGCTTTCCCACTACAGTTCATCTGCCTGCTTCCCTCCTCCTTATTTCTCATCTGCATGCTAAATTTCTCTGAATTTATGACTCCACAGAGAATCTGACAAAATATTACTCCATAAATGAGATTTATTTTTATGTTTAATTTATTTAGCTTAACTTTGTTATTTTTCCCTGTTTTGAAGCTCCAAGCCCAATTAAGGTTTGATTTGATTTGTTTGTTTAGTGCATGTGGTTACCTTACCTTGGTTTTGAAATGTTTTTTCTCGAAGGGTAAATAACCTTCTGTTTACAAAGTAATAATAGGTAGCATTAATGTTAACATGCATTTTATCATCAGTGTAATACCTGAAATAACTGCTTTTCTCATTATATATTTAAGTCAATTTTGTACTGTGACTAAATGTTGACAAAATAAAAAGGAAACGCTGGGCAGTTTTTCAAAAGGCTTTGCTGAGAAGGATTCATTTCATGACAGAGTAAGTGCTTTTGAATACTGAAACTGAGTTTGCAGATTTGGATTTTAGTTCTGCTTTCCAGTTTTGTTTCTATGTATTGTTTAATCTAGAAGTTACTGACCCTTCTGCATTTTTCTCGGTGGTCTTCACAATGAGGAAATGGCAGATTCAAGAACAGGCACCTTTGTGACCCTTGAGAGGAAATTCCAGTTGCTATTGCGAAAAATGAGCAATTAACTGAAAGCTCTGCAAACAATGCAACTGAAGGTAGGGGACATTGACCTGAATTCATGAATGTACTAGTCACATATTTGCCTGTATTAAAATATTGACAGGTACTAATACTTTCTGTATTGTGGGAGGGAGTGGGAAAGAAGGAAAGAAGGGAGGGAGGGAGGGAAGGCAGGAGGAAGAAACAAAAGAAGGAAGAAGGTTTTAATCCTATGATCTCCATTATAAATGTTATGAAATTTTGGATAAGAAATCAGGAAACCACAGTTATATATGTAAAACACATTTTTTTCAATCACTTTGTGTTTCCTTCCTTTTCAAATGTGATATTTTTGAGATACTGTAGGGTTGTTACAGAAAAGGAACTGAGGAATGTACTCAAAGGAAAAATACGGTTTGCTCGTCTTTACATTGAAAAATGTTCATATTCTAAACCAAAGTGACACTGAGAAGGTTGATTTTGTATCAGAAACACAAGCAGGAAACCTGGGCTTTAGCTGATCTGTGCCACGACATTCCTATATAACATTGGACAAGACAAATCCCTTTCTGAACCCCACATTTGTCTCCTCTGTTTATGAAAGAAGTAAAATTACTTACCTTTCAAGGAAGCTCTGGGAATCCACACTGGTAAGGGCATTATATGCATGGGAAATAAAATCACAGGATTACAGGAAGGCACACATGCCATACAGGTAACATCATAAGTGAAAATAATGGGGTTTCATCCTCAGCTTATCCAAACTTCCAGAGCTGATACTTATCAACAGCTATATTTTACCTAGGATGTATTTTCTTTTTATTTTATTTATTATAAAAGTTCATCCTATGGCATTCAGCAAAATAATGTCTCCATGAATTAACTAAGAGGAATGAGAGTTGAACAATATCAATCTCTTTTTTTTTCCCTTCACAACTGATAGGGTTCACGGGTGGTGCCGTCTGGCTTGTATCACACTGGACCAGAATGGTGTGACTGGATGGTAGTGGCCAAAGCGTGGTAATACACCCTGAAACTTGTATTTGCTGGTGTATTTGTATCTGCCACTTGGATGCACGCAGAGAGTACCCGGCACAGAAGGGCTTCTGGACAGAGAGCTTTGCCGACAGTCACTTGGGGACGGGTTTAGTGTATCAATGTATCTCGCCAACATCCGAGGCAGTGCAGAATAAGGAAGGCACAAAGGTGTCTCAAAACCACGGTAGGTCACTCCATCCTCTGTAGGTATGCACGTTGTTTCATTTTGCTGGCACTGTCTATGTGTAAAGGAATAAAAAACACAGCTGGAGTAAAAGGTGCGAGGGCTTGAGCAAAAGAAAAGCTTTGTGGGTGAGAGAGAGACTATGAGGGTAATGCTGGGATTTACGGAGGAAAAGAGGCTGAACCATGGAGTACGAGAAAGGATGTGAGGCAGGTGAGGGGAAGGGGACAATATCCTTTTAGATAAGAGAGAGCAGAGTGTAGATAAATCTGGAGAGAAGGCTGATAACAGCTGAGGACTATGCTGTTATAACTCCTTGGGGATCTGTGTGTGGTGGTGCCAGCTGTAGCCACCAGCGATATGACCGTGGGCTCCAGGGAAAATGTTACTTTGCTGGAGTCCCACTAACGCGTCCGAGGCACTTGCTGGGGGAGATGCTCCCTTCTGATGAAACGCTGGAGCTATATGCAACGCCTGGGCACCTCTGACCTAGCAGAGTGGTCTGGATGCTGGTTAATGCTTCCCGTCACGGGACCAGCATGTTGTAACCAAAAGACTCAGCCTCCAACTAACCAGGGCTGGAAATTTAGGGATGGGTTCTGACTATCAGAATGTGGTCCTTGAAAAAAATTTTAGCAGGAGCAGTGAGTACAGAGATACTTTTAGAGTGGAACTTCATGACTTTATGGTGGGGGTATATGACATGGAAACCTGCAGGATTTTATGACTTACAAGGCTCCTTCCAGTGCTTCATTCTTATGTCAAACCAGCCAGGAAGGGTGGTGCCTGGTCTTACTCAAATACTTTTTAAAGTGACCCAAGCTCTTGACCTGGCTGTGTCTTCAGCCAGTGACAATGATCATGCAGTGGAGGGGCCTAAGATCTAGAGCGAGGTGTGAAGCAAGAGCGATTTTAGTCAAATGGGAAAAGGGCAAACGCTGTATGATGAGCCAAAATACAAAATAGAAACTTCTGCATCAAGTCAGTTCCTCAGGATTAGACAAACACGCCCTGAGTAAAACAAGGACAAATTTAATCTGCTGCATCTAACCGTGCCAGTAGAAAAGGAAAACTATCAAGGAACATTTCTAAACTCCTTTTCATTTTTCCCCTTTGCACCTTTACACCTTCATCCAAAAGCTTGCTAAACCATTTCAAACAAAATCTATTGGGTCAGTCTATTTGCTATTTAAGCTGTCTAAACCACCCCATTCAATTCGAAAGAGGCAGCTGTAGAAGAGCTTGTGCAGGTTTTTCTGCAGGAAGATCTGAAGGGATGATAAATTCAAGTGGAGGGTTGTGATGGTAAACAGCTGGGTATGGGCCAAGAAGTGGCAAAGGAAATGGTGGCTGACCCCTGAAGAGTCTGGGCAGGTCTCTGTTAATGTCCTGTTGATGGGAACTGAGGCTGTGAGATCTTTCACAGATGCCTTGAGTGTTTCTTAATTTACCTTTTTATTAAAGACTCATCAGCTGTCATTAAAAGCATCTAGCACAAAATCACCGTAGTATTGTCTTGCATCAGCACAGCCATTTGCAGAGTCACCGTCTGCCTAAATCCTTAATGTTTTCCTATCTCTGGCACCCTTCTTTTATTCAGTTTTCCCCTCACTCTATTCATTTCTGACAAACATAAATTTTAATGAATATATGAACAATTTTTAATGGATAAGTTTAGCAAGAGCTTTTTAAAAATAGAGCTTTTTGCACCTGAATTCAAGAAAGTTTCACCTAGTAGGATTTGAAAAGCCAGTGTCATTCCACTAATAAGAACCTTCAAGTCAGAGAAAAGTTAAAATGCATGCTAAAATTTGTTCATCGAATTTACTTCAAATTAAGCTTGGAATACTTGCTTGAAACTGAAAAAAACAAGAGCTCAAAGTTGGGGAATAAGGCGCTGTAATCTTCCTCAGGGACAAGCAAAATGAATGACTGCTTTAAAGAATACCCATCTCAACTTCAATTACAGAACTGTATTGTACAGAACATATTGATACGTTCCAGGATTAGAAGAGGTTCTGAATGGATCAAGTGCTATTCATTTCCACCATTCTTTTTTCTGATTTCCCGAAATGATACCAATTTTGTGCAATCCCCCTGCAGATGTGAGTAAACACACATACTGCTATTTATAACTCTGGCTTTTGGTTGTGGTTGTTAATCTGGTCACTGCCAGAGTTTCATAATCTGACTTGGGAACTGAGTCAGGTTACAGATACATGCCGCTGTAGCAGGTAGATAGGAATATTTGTTAACTTTAGGAGAAGGGTACTAGATACACAGAGGAACAAGCCTTAATTATATATAGTTTCCAAAGTATTCAAATACCCTTCCGCAAATCCTGACAGTCACTTACAATGTGAAGTGTTAATTTTGCTTGCCGTTAGACCCACTTGCATCAACTGGATCTAAACTCGGATAATTTTCCAAGTCCACCCTTCAGCGCTGTAATGCTGATGTCGCATCCTGTACTTCCCAGTATGTGGACTAAAAGATGACAACATACCAAACCCGCTTCGCCAGGGCAGTTTGGGAAAAGGATCCTCCACAATCTCTCACGTGCCAGAAATCCCAGTTCCCTCCATGCACCTTTCCTCCTTCAGCCTGGGAGTCCCACCATCCCAGAGCCCAGGCGCTAACTGTGGGAGAGATCCCATCGGAAACACCAGCCGTGGCATCCAGTCGTTACCAAGCATACAGGCCTCCGCATACTCCGTTCAACAAATACTAAAATACTAAAATACCATTTTAGAGAAAGGTCAAACATGTCCACAGAAAAACATCTTGGATTTTTCTTTTGTAAGGAAAGATGTAAACAACACGTTAGTGCTAGATAGGTTAATACAGAGAGATGCACGGAATTGAAATTGATTTTGGAATAGAAAACAAAAAGGTTTTCCAAATGCGTGTTCATTTAAGGGACTGTGTAACTGGGCACCTCTTTACATACGGATCTACTTCTCCTTATATACTGACCTCTATATTTTGAAATACTGTTGGTAGGAGAAAGAAAAATAACTGTATTGTCTCCCAAAGTTAAAGATCTATTCATTTATGCTGTGAAACGAATGGCTTATCACGAAAAAAATAACTTTGCAATTAGCTGTGCGTAGGAAGGCAATGAAGGATGTTAACTCCACTCGGGGGGTAACGCGAAAGTTATTCTGGTGTTCAGACCAGTCCGGGTCTCTCACTGCTGGTGCCTGACCTTTCCTCCCTGGCTTCCATGAGCAGGTCCTCAAGGCAAGGTAAAAGCTGACCCAAGTTTAACTCCTTCTTCATCATTCTGGCAATTGTTTTTCGTGCATCTCAGTCTCATTTCCCCCTTTTTGTTTGTGCTGAAGAGACTTTTGCGTGGAAACAGGACGTGAGAGGCAGAGAAGCTAGCCCAGCGCGGCAGGGTATTCAGCGCCTGCAGGCTGCGAGCTACAAGCTGATATTTTTTTTTCTTCTGCAGTCATCTAAGAGGAATCACAAAGACAACAGAGTGAAAGACGAGCTTGGCACATAAAAACCTCCAAATTATAGAGACTTTTTTTCAAAGTTGTCAGAGTATGAACAATCTTTTAATGAGCATTTTTTAAAAACCATTATCAACGCAAAAGCAGTAGTTTGTTTTTTCATTGGTTTTAAGGAAAGTCTGATTAATTAAGTTGGCCAGATTAATTAAGGTAATGAAATTAACCAAGAGAAATTTCAGGTTTGTGTCCAGAGGGTACAAAGATAGTTTTTGCCAAATAATCTCCTCAGTGTTTCCCCTCTGAGCTAATAGAAAGACCCAAGATATACACTACCTTTGCCACAAGAGAGCAGTGGAATTAAGTAATTTAATTACAACAATAATTGTTTTTAATTAGTGACATGCACTAAATGCAAGAGCTTCCCTTTCCTTGAATGCTGTTGAATAGTGGTGTCTCTGAAGGAAACAGGGACAAACCCCTTAATTTGATATGAATTTGCTTGAAATTGTTTCTTTTTTTCCTGGTATTTCCCTTCCCTATGTTCATTCTGAGAAGGCTCTGATTGAATTGTTATTGTTTCTGATGATTCACCAACAAAATTACCCAGAAGAGCTTGTTAGTGGGTGGTTGTACCCCCAGTACATCAATCTGGAATACCCTTTGGAAAGCCTGTCTCCCGTCTTTTCATTGTTGCCACTTTTGCAATGAGGAGTCTAACACAGACTGCTCTGCCTATTTCCTTTTCTTTTCCTTCCTTCCTTCTTTCCTTCCTGTCTTTCTTTCTGTCTTTCTTTCTTTCTATTGCTATTTCTCCTCTTATTTTTCCCTTCTTAATCACCCCGTCTTTCAGGCATGTTTGTCTTCATATTTCTAAAAATGCTGTGTGCTCCTTGCAAATTCCCTCTCTCGCGGGAGCTGTTTACGCCCCGGTGTATGACCCTGTTCCTACAGATTCCCCCTCTGTTCCGCTCCCTTCAGTCTGGAGCGTTGTTCAGTGCCAGATCTGGGCAGCTGTCCTGGTTTTGGCTGGAATAATAAAGTTAATTTTCTTCCTAGTGGCTGGTATAGTGCTATGTTTTGGATTTAGGATGAGAAGAACGCTGATAACACGCTGATGCTTTCCGTTGTCGCTGAGCAGTGCGTGCACCAACTCAAGGACTCTTCAGCTTCTCGTGCGGCCCAGCCAGCGAGGAGCATGGGGTTGCGCAAGAATTGGGGAGGGGACACACCTGGGACAGCTGATCCCAACTGGCCAAAAGGGTATTCCAGACCATGGGACATCATGCTGAACAGTAAAACTGGGGGGAGTTGGCTGGGGGGAGGCAGCCCACTGCTCAGGGACTGGCTGGGCATCGGTCAGCGGGTGGGGAGCAATTGCATTGTGCATCACTTGGTTTGTATATTCTCTTATTATTATTTTTCCTTCCTCTTCTGTCCTATTAAACAGTCTTTATGCCAACCCACGAGTTTTACCCGTTTTCTAATTCTCTCCCCCATCCCACTGCGGGGAGCGAGCGAGCGGCTGTGTGGTGTTCGGCCGCCTGCCAGGTTAAACCACGGCAGCAGCAAACCCGTGCCGCACGCCCTGTTTTCCCTCTTTCTCTAATGAAATCCACACCGTGAATGTGAAGCCAGAGGATTCTGGATTGTCAGAGGAAAGCGGGGATGGTGGATTCTGTACCCGCATGAGGGTCGGTGGAAGTAAGAAACCTCAATGTATACGAGATCAGTCAGCTTCCCTATCACAAATGTCACTGAGCTTATTTATTATCTGCAGAAATATCTTGCTTTTCTCTCTTGTTACGAATACCTGTGGCTTTTCTTATCATCTACAAGATCCCTTACGTTCCCCATATCCTCTAACCTCAGTAATTCACCAAATAATCTGCCAGAAGATCTCTTATCCAAATGACCCTCTAGGTATTATAATGACACCACTTATACAAAATGAAATGTTTACTGTACAGTCTGAAATTGAAATAGAGCTTAAATTACTGAAGCATACCATGCTTTAAAACCTTCCATGACTTAATCTACGTGAAAGGACACCAGATGCAGTTGCTTTTCTTTTTTTTTTTTGTGAACAGTATATTGCTTTTAATATTCTAGTTGAAGTATAACAGAGGCAGGCCCTCAGCTGGTATAAAATGTCACAAGTCTGCTGTGGTCAATGAAGCAATAGCAGTTTATCCGAAAGGAGGATCTGAAACAGAGAATATTTATTCTGAATTAAAAGGAAAAAAAAAAAAAAAGTCATAATTTGTTTGTCTGCAGAATCAAAGCCTGAAAGCTGACGGTGTTCTCTGTATCTCCATATTCTCTATATACTTATCATTTTATTTCATGATCTCTATATTCATTAATTCACCAAATAATCTATTGTGAAACCTCCCACCCAGATAACATGACCGGAAGCCAAAAACATACATTGAAAAAAATGCCACTCTGCAATAGTATAAAGTATGTGATAATGACCCAGAAGCTAAGAGCTCATCCCATTCCAAAATTTACCCTAGCGAGAACTAGATTTCTGCGTGAGCATTTCTGTTAAGTATTTCTGCGAACATTGAACGTGTACAAAAAGCCTTTGAATCATTGTCTTAAAAAAAAAAAAAAAAAGAAAGAATGAACAGACATATATGCAGTTAGGCCTGGATTCAAAAAGGCGGTTCAAGAATTAGATCTGTTCCAGAAGTGTGTGGAGGCCAGACAGTGGCTCAAAGAACAAAACGAGCAGCTCGCTTTTTACACAGAGGAGAGCTGCAAGAAGTAGGATCTGCAGGACTGCTCTGGATTAACATAGTTTGCCAGCCCAGATGTCTCTTCTTTTAGAAGAGTAGCAGTAAATAAAGTCTCTCCCTTTCCAAGGTATTTAGAGGTATCTCTTAATCCAGGCTAGAGAAAAAACTTTCCAAAGTTTTTGACCCATAGGTGCTGCAGCTCAGCAAAAAGTCAACATTTCGCAGCTGTGTTCAAAAGTCTCCTGGGGTCATTGCAATGAGTGCTGGCAGCCTGCAGGCTGGGAGGGGCTTCAAACGTTTTGGAGGACAGGATTATAATTCAAAATGATCTTTACAAATTGGAGAAGTAGCCTGGGGGGAAAATAGAATGAAATTCAAAAAAAAGGAAAAGAAAAACCCGTATAATTTGTTTGGCTGTAAAACCCGTGGCTAGAAAGATGACGCAAGTTCCTTGAAAGTAGAAGGTTCCACATGCAACTGAAACAACCAGCGCTGCAGGCACAAGGTTGGGAGAAACAAGGTAACCCCCAGTTTTACAGAGAAGCATCCGTGGGGTATCCTATCCCAAGCTGGAATATGAGTCAACGGCATCACACTTTTGTGCAAAATCACTTGGAAATGAAACTTCTGTATAAGCAGAAATATTGCCTGCAAGAGCGTGAAGCAATCCTTCTGCTCTGCTCAGCAGCGGCAAGGCTGCAGCTGAGGTGTCGCCGCCGTTTCTGAGCAATCCTCTTCAAGGAGGAGGAGAAGAACCAGTGGAAAGCAACAAAAAACCAGAACAGGCCTTTGTAGACAAGACTGGATTAATTAGAATCGGTTCGAATTTGTTTTTCTCCAGCGGGAAAGAGAAAAGGGTAAACTGAGAAGGGTTGCGACGATCTTCAGCTATGCGACAGTAAAGGAAACCATTTGTTCCCCTCGTCTGCGGTTGGTTGCACGACAGGAGAACTACAGTAAGGTTCAGATTTGACATTAGGAAAGTGAAGTCTCAGGTGGTCAATTGCTGGGCAGTATTTAAGCGTGTAAACCTTGGTCAGGAGTGACAGGCAGAGTTGGTCTTGCTTGGGTGGTTCCGCAGCGTCCCATCAGATTTGCAATTGATGTTTTGACTCTATCTTGCTGAAAATAACTGGGCCTGAGCAGACACGAATAATGAATAACTGGAAGAGGATTACGGTTCCAGTGTGTGCGTATAGCGATGACACCATTTAATGGGGAACATGTGTTACGCATTCATGTTTCGTATCTTCACCCCAAACTCAGGCCAGTAACATTCTGTAGGATGATAGGACGGCGTTTGCTTCTCTCTCTCATTCTCTATCAGTCCCCTGTGTTTATCATTCCTTCTCCCCGCTCAAACTGGGGGTTTTTGGGCAGGGGGCTGGGTGGGAAAAGAGGTTCGCACTCTCTCATCCAATTGGAACATCCTGCATTTTACAGGGATTAGGAAAAACCTCTCGCAAGTCGACCCAGGGATGCTGACCTCTCTATTGCCACTGTGAGAAATAGCATCAGTGTGACAGCTGCAAAGGCCACGAAGGTGGAGCAAGGCAAAATAAGGTCAAGATTTGGCAGGCAGAATAGTTTGAAAGTATTGCCTGGGAAAACTGATGAGAAAATATCTCACTAATACATATTTATTAAAGATAGAAGTATTGTCTCAGGTAGGAAAGACAGCAATTACTGAAGCACGAAAAAGGGATGTGGATCCTCTTTTAGGTACAATTTTAAATGCAACACAAACTTTGTCATGTATTAATCAGTACTTTTTTAATTGACCGCAACTAATTGGCAAATATTTTTGTGCATTTAATGGACTTAAGACAGAATAAGGCTTTACTTTTGCTTCAAAGAAGTATCACTGGTCTTGGGGTACTGGAGTTTTTTTGTTCTTTTTTTTTTGTTGTTAGGATTGTAATCAGTGTAGAAAGTCCCTTCACGCCAGTCAGAGACCTCTAGAGACTGAAAATTTCAGCCACATCTAGAAATCATAGAAAAATAGGGCTGAACAGTACCTTAAGAGGCCCTCTAGTCCACCCTCTCTCTCATAATGGAGGAACAGCTACAAGTAAATAATTCTCCAGAGATTTTTGTCTCTCCTATTTGTAAGAGTCATCAGTGGTGGAGAGTCCTCTCCCTCCCAAGACGAGCTATTCCCCTGCTTCATTAACCGTACAGAGCCTGAGCAGACACGCTGAGCCAGGTCTTCCCTGGCTGTTTAGGAAACTATCACCAAAGGTTTCCTATCCCATCCTGCTGTCCGAGGCGTCTGCCCAGCAGCTGGCCAGTGAAAATGGAGAAAAACCTCAGGGCACCAAGCCTGTGAAAGCACCCGTGCAGGTGGGCGGCCGAGCGAAATTTGCTTCTGCTACGGGTAGAGGAAACCTTGGAAGAGGGGTGGGAGTTAGAGTCCGTAGCGGTTTGCTTCTTCCTAACTCCAACGCCTTCCACTTCGAGGAGAGTGTTCGTACGGCAGGATAGTCTCTCGGCCGGTAGTTCCCAAAGGAGGAACCGCTCACCAAAGGGAGGATCACATCTGCCACCAGTTGACCAGTAGCTGTGTTTCTCTCCACTGCTTAAAGTCCAGCGTGGTAGGAGGGAGACTTACAACTAGAAGAAACTAGAACAGAAACCAGTTCAGAAACTGGCCTGCCAGGCATTTATCTTGGTGCACAAGGGACAGAAAAGCGTGGCGCCTGCCGGTGCTTGTTTTTAAAGCTCTTTATGGCGAGTGTTTTTGGCAGCTTCCCCTTAAACTTCACAGATGGCTTTGCGAGGCCAGCGGTGGTCCATGGTTACGACCGCAAGCCGGCAAGTGAGGTCTGGGCTGTGGTGAGCCCTCGGCGAGCGCTCACTCTCACTGCCTCTCTGTATCCAGGTTTTCCCAGTTTTAAGCAGCTCTTGGTGCTCTCTGCTGCTCCTTCACAGCTCTCCACGCACCGGGTTCTCTCCCCGAACTACCACGGGTGCCCACGTATTTGTAACGACACCTGTGTTTATTGTCTTGTGTGAAGGGCGTGCTGGCGGTTTTCGTATCAGGGCTGATCTCACGCTGCCTTGGAAATGTTATTTTGCTTTTATGTGGTGCGCTAAGAGCTTTGGCTGAGTATTTAGGCAAACGTTTCTTATTATAGCGAGATGCCTCTGGCTGCTACTGTCAGAGCAGGTGCCCCTCTACGGACACGCACCCCGAGGTCCACCCCAGGGTTCAGCCCTGAAAAAGGGTCCTGGGGCTCAGTCGGAAGGCTCAAGGCCATGCAGGGAGAAACCCATGGCTCAGGGAAATCCGAGAGTTTTGCCAGCAGCGGGGAAGATCCGGCAGGGAAAGCCATCCTACACACACTTAGGGAGCGCTTAGCACCTCGCCGGTTCCTCCTACAAAATACATGCGCGCACACACACATATATAATTATATGTAACACACATATATGATTATATATCACATGCACGTACATAGAAACATATGTAGTATGTGTAAACAGAAACATATGTAATGTCAAAAGGCAGGGAATATTATTGTGTGCTATAGCATAGACTATATATAGCCAGGAGCTCACTGCAGATATTTTGCTTCTATCTGCAATTAGGAGGATCACATCCCTTCCCACAAATCATTATATAACCCTCCCATGGCAACTGCAGCAGTTGCACAGGAAAATAATGTTAGGAAAAGATGTATATTTAGCTGTTTCAGTGAAAAAGGGCATATTCCAAGGGTAATTAGATACCTCAATGCCTAACTCTTTTAGTACTCGTGAGAGAGTCTGGAAACAGTTTCCCCTCACCAGGATCTCCCTGAGTTTAGCTGGAAGCTTTTTACCTGGTGGACACGAGTACGTTGAAGTTGGGAAAGCTTTGGGCTGGTAAAATTTGCAGTGCGTATTTTAGCCACTGGGTGCCGCTACCAATTCAGTTGACAAAACCAGTTTCTCCAGCAACTATGAGGTTGTAATTTTAACAGCACGCCTTGTCCTAGCCCAGCCTGTGACACCAGGTTTTGTGGGGCTGCCTGTTGCCCAAAAGTTCATACAATAACCCTCTTCTCGCAGTCGCCAGTGGGCTTCGGTTCAGCTGCAGTCAAGATGTTTCTTCACAGGAGAATGGCTTTTTAATAAAGTGCACAAGTGGAAGCTGAGCAGAGTTAATAATAAAAGTATCTAAAGGAGAACTTTAAGAGGTATTTCATAAACATCTTACGGTTATAGAGGGTTAACAAAACTTACGATACGATTTGAGGTGAAGCTGCTGAAACTAAGCTATGCATCTCTGCCGTTATACAAACTCATAAAAAGCATTAGTGAAACAATTAATCCTATTCCAAACTTCAAACATCTCCTCCACCATCATTAGAAAAGTGCATTTCAGATATTTTTTTAATCAACTGCAGATTTTTTCAAACTGCTTCCTCACATTATCCTCGATATTTTAGCAAACTTTGTTTTGTCAGGAACTGCCAGGTATAAATGCAATACCATCGTGGTAGTCCAATGACATATTCAGCCCCGAGAACAATTATTTGCAGTCCTCAGTGGTTAGGAAAATGCATATTTTCTAACACAGGTAAAGTATGCATCTCAAGAGATGCAGCTACTTACCGAAAAGCCCACCAGCGTTTTGCAGCGCCGCGATGCAGCGGAGCCATCTCTCCAGCAAGAGCTGGGCAGATGCCAGCTGAAACCCCTGACGGAGCCTGGGTCTCCTCCCAGCGGCGATGGCAAGAGGCAGGGAGAGAAGGATGTGGTGGGAATCCTTTCTTGGGTGAACTGGAGAAGGAGAGGGGAGCGGTGGTGGCGGCAGCACGGGGGACAAGTGGCAGGAGGAAAAGGAGCAGGGTTTGGGGGAAGGGGGGGGCACAGGCGTACAATCTTACCGATTTTCCCTAGTGAGCCTTTCTTATAAAACAATTGGGAGCCACTGACCTGCAATTCGGGGCTCTGCAGGTGATAGAGATCGTGTAGTCATCCTGGAAATCATAAATTTTTCCTAGAAATCATAACTTCTTGAATGCTGCTGGCATCTGGCCCAGTCAGATATAATTTCACTGATCCTCTGCCTGAAATCAATTCGTGATAGTGCAGCATGGAAAGAGCCTGACAAATAACCTCACAGAGCTGTTCTTGACTGTGGAGCAGATTTGATATTTTAAACAGAAATTTGCCTCTATTCACAGCCGGTTGCTTTCACTTGCCTGATATTAGCTCATGCAACAGTGAGTTTCAGGCATGCATTTCAATGTCAAGCCTTTGAAAAGAATTTCATATTTTTCTGTTAGTTATATATCACCTTGTTTCACTTCCCTGTATTCTGCAAGATCCTGGATTTTAAAAAGTAAATAAAAGAAATTAAGGGTGACTTCATGCCATTTCCGTGCAAGGTACAGGACTGATGTTCCCACAGGAAAACAGTCTGCTCAATTCCCTCAATGTGAGCTCAGTAAAAATCCCCAGATTCTCATTAAACGGCTGGAATGTGTCAGACTAGAAATCAAAACACTCTGCTGAAATCGTTCAGCGAAAGCTCTGGCGGTCCCCTGCCCGATGTGCGTGTGAGGGCACGCGCGCGCGTAGGCGCAGCCGTACTCCTGCCCTGAGCGTGGCGGCTCGGCTGCTGGATTGATCGGTATTGGATTGCCTTTGGTATCGGATTGCCTTTGGTATCGGATTGCCTTTGGTATCGGATTGCCTTTGGTATCGGATTGCCTTTGGTATCGGATCCGAGCGGTCCAGGGCTGTTACCTCCTTTTGGAGAACATGAAGCAGTTTGGTATCTGCTCCCCAACAGGAGGAAAACACCTTCCAAAACACCCAAATCCTCTTCTAAACAAACTGGCGTTGCTTTGGCAAGTCCAACCACCATCTTAAAACTCCTTTTTCCCTGGAGAGGTGCTGCAATGGGGTTTTCTCTGCGTGAGCTGTTTACTCACAGGTTAGCTCACGCCGTGCCAAGACATTATTGCTGTCCATGGACTTGTGTCCTGAGAGGACAGACGGCCCCAAGACCTCGTACGTCGGGGCAAGCAGCTCCTTTTGAAGCTGCCGCGGCTGCTCCAGGGCTCTGCATCCTCTTGCTCCTCCCTTGGTGAGGACTTTGGTTCAAGGGACTCTTTTCGATGGCAGCTAGGATAGAAGCTGGGAGAGCACTGGCCGTTACTGGAAAAGAACAGGCCCTCGAGTCTGTATGCAAACGTAATTGGCGTCGTGTTTTCCCAGACTGACAACCACGTCCCCTTTTCCTTAATAACGATCTCTCTGCATCGTTTCTCACCTGCCTGCTTGCAGCGGTGTAAGGGCAGGCTGGGCCAGTGCCTTCAGCTTTCCCAGGACTGGGACGTGGGCTCAAGTTGCTAAGCCACTCGGCAGATGATTGACGATTGCATTCACAACGATGGGAAAGAACAATCTTTATTTAAAGAATTAAGCTAATGAAGACTACGGCAGAAGGATGGGGGAGGAGGAGGTAATACAACCCAACTGCAGGACCTGCTGGCAGATAGCTGTAGATAAACCATAGATATTTGTGCTAAACAACGACAGCTAGTTTTGTCCTTCAGAGTTTTTCTGGTTGGAGCACCGGTCGAATTCGACTGTGCCTTTTTTAAAAGATCTGACAAGAGCAAAAGTGCAAATGCATGGAAGGAGGCCTGACTCAGTCACTTTTTATTGATGCCCCACACAGGCAAGCTGGCAGGAGCAGAAATCTAAGACTTCCTGCAAAAAAAAAGGAAAAGAAAAAAAAAAAGCAGCATAGTTCTTCTGTAGCAAAGACCGGAGAATAAAACAGTGAGAGATCTACTAAACTCCTCAGCAGGGGGAAGAGCCTGCCCACCTCCACGTGCACAGCTGAACAAATACTCTGCCTGTACTGCGATCCAAAGATCCACCGCCTGAGCCTCCTCTCCCAGCTGAAACTTGCACAACTCCTGCAAAAATCGAGGCTACTGCTTCTTGGCTAAAGCTGGTTTGGATATTCCTGAAATGCATTGCAGAAATAATCATAGTCTGACTGCCTGCTGGAGATCTTGTTCTGACTTGAAACCAGCAAAAGCTCGAGCCTGCAGGATAATCCGAATGCTTCCAACAGTCTCCCTTGCTCCGTGCGGATGGTCCCAAAATTGGGGCCTGAGCGTAACTGCCATTGCAATTAGTGGCTTCAGGGGAACAAAGAAGGGGCTCTCTGTACTGCGGCGAGACTGGTAAGATGATCTCTTCCCCAGCCCTAAGTTCCCACTGGTCCAATAATAACCAATAACTGGGATTTCCATCACTTGCATCCTCCGGGAGACACTTATGTATCACTGATTCATATTGCAAGTTTCCCTGTTATGTGACTGCCATAAGCCTGGCAAATCAAAGAGCGCTGACAGCTTACTGAAGGAAGGGACACTAAGCAGAGCCGGACGGGAATTTTTCAACAAAACAACGTGTCAACACCAAAACACTTAAAGGAAACAACAGGAGTGCCAGTGAAAGTTTAACGAGGAAGGTATTTTGGACGGAGAGGCATCCACTCCCAGATGGGTACCCCGTGGGGAGGGATGTTACCTGGCGAGCGGGAAACTGCCGCTCACCGAATTTGTACCCGGGCTTCTCCCTCCGTCCCGACCCGCCGGAGCTGCCGCCTGCTGTATAAACCGCGGGCGTACTCCCTTCAAAGCCAATATGCCAGATGGCATCCTCCCTTCCCAAATTAGAGATGAAGCGTGCTGGCAGAAGCTCCTTGGGAAGCAGGGAATGTCTGCGCGACGCTTCCCGCTCCCGTCCCAGCGGATCTCCTCGCTGCCTCGCCGCTGCCTGAGTCAGCAGCTCCCGCCAGCGCCAGAACCCAGAGCTCCTTAGTTTTCTGAAGTTACAGAAACGACTCCCTATAGCTGAGCCCTCTGTTCCCACCGTTTTATTTCCAGCGCTTCAAACCTCTGCTTGATTATATGCTACGAAGGCAGTAGTAATTTTCCAGGTCCAATTTGATATGATTTGGTTGAATCCCTAGAAGTAAACTGTTTCGATAGTACCTAGAAGCGAAAAAACCCCACCTCTTAGAATATTCTTTTAATAAACAACTTTCTAAGTTTTGAATTATTTGCAGGCAGTTTCCACAATGAGATATCTGAGACCAAAAGGTTACATCTGACAAAAAAAAGGAGCTAAAGTCAATGTAGCATTTCAGTCCTGTGGCAGTGATATAATAATCACACTTCTAGCCCAGAACTGCTCGCCTCATTTCCACAGGCACTGTTTGAGGAATGGCTGGCCTATTCCCTCCTGGGAAGACCAACTTTCGTGAATTAACTAAAGCCCTCTCAACAGGTGTAAACAACTTTCCATTAGAGGTAAAGTTCCCGATACATTAGACAACATCACACTTCAACCTTCCAAGATCTAATTTAATTCCTAGGATCAATAGCTCATGTTACTAATACATTTTGCCAAAACCCTGGGATCATGTCCTACATATTATAGTAATTCTTTCCAGAAGAATTTCAATTTGTAAATAATGAAGAGCTCGTACAACTCCTTCTGTTAGCAGCGCTGCCGGGCCTTTTGCCAGTTTGTAAGCTGAAGAATTTTGGTGTTTAGTGCTCCCATCTGTTCAGAAAGCCGGAGGGTGAGTACTTATCAAAAGCAATATGTGGGCTTTTTTTACTCCATGTCTGAGATTTTATGACACACTTTGTCACAAAACAGGCCACTGGGGAGAAGAGATTTCCCTCCTCCCGAGTCTCTCTGCCTGGGGGACTCTGGAGTCTGGGACTCTCAGGTCCCCCATAGCTGATTTTTACCCAGTCTTGATCTAGACAGACCAAAATTCGCACAAATATCTAACAATTCCCATCCTGATGTCTCGGACAGAAATACGACCAAGCGTTTCGCAGTTACGAAAGAATTAAAATCTCAGGCATGTACACGCTCAGCACAGAGGAATTCGATAAACACAGCTCTGTTTGACCGAGGGCTTTGAAGGCAGCCCTGCTGTCAAGGTATAAGGAACCTTTTGTTCCCCAAATAAACACTTCAAATGCGCCCTTCCGCCGCATCCAGGTTGGGAAGGTGAGAGCTCCTCTCCCCGTGGGGACAGCGGGGTGCACGGGGGGGGGGACACACAGGGGGCTGCCGGCAAGGCAACCCCCCGCTCCAGGGGGGACTGGGGCAAGCCCCTCGGCGCAACGGCGTTCTCGCTGCCTTTCCGATGGGACGCCTCGACCCTCCCGGCTTGAATTCCCTCCGGCATAAAGGTTATTTTCCACAAGCTCCGAAGTTTCTCAGAAGGCGCTCGGGACACCCGAGGGCAGGTAGTTTGGCGGCTGCGAGCTCCCCGCGTGGCGTCTCCCGCAGGCTCTCTCGGTAGAGCTCGCACGAAATTAAAGGTTGTCGTCGGCTTCTCTCGCTGGCGGCGGCAGGAGACGGGGCCGAATTTGACGGGGCAATTTGACGAATGTGGTGGCACCCGCTGCAGAAAGCAGGGCTGGGAGGTGTCGGTCTTTGCCGAAACGTCTCCCTGGTTCCTCAGAACAAGTTACCGACCCAGCGGTGCTGTACTCCAGTGCCACGCCAAGGTACGGACGGGGTAATTCCTCCCTCTGCTTTTTATTTCTTCAGGAAGGCTTGACCATACAACTGTCCTGAACTGGGCAAAATAAGGGGAAAACTCTGAGGAGTTTTTCTACTTGGATGACAAGTAGGTATTTAACTTGTTTAAAGCCTACAGTTTGTGGACACCGGCTTCTTCGGGGTTTGCTCTTGGCCTGCTTTAACTCAGAAGACTCACTGTCAAAATAATCATGTGCAGGATCCCAAATATTTACTGAAGTTTCTGATCTGTTTGTTGTAAGTGTTAAGTGTTGTAAACGTTGATAGTTTTTGTTAGGTTCATTCACTAAAAACCTGGTGGTTTCATGTAGCTGTGTTTTAGCGCAGCAGAAACCAGACAAAATCCAAATGAACTCTATTACTAAAATTAAAACCAGTACTAAGAACTCAGAATTCAAACAAGCTCCGCATTTGAAGAAGCCTGGCATGGCATGCACAAGGTGAAAAAGAAGTGTCAAAACACGAGCCTGAGATGGAGCTCCAAGAACCATTTTTTAACACCCTTTTATCTCCAAATCAGCCAATTTCCATATTCATTAGACATGGTCTGTAAGTATAACTCCACGGTAACTCAAAGTACCACATTCGCCTGGTTTCACGTAACTTTGCCTGCATTATCTCTGCGATATCAGTACAATTATGAAACAACCTCCACTCAACCCTGCACACGTCTATCAAACATTTGAAAGCCGGGCCAGCTAGTCTCATTAAAAACCCCCTCATCAGTTAAAAGTGTCAGAGCTGCTTTTCTTTTCCTTAGTCACAATGCATTCCAGTCCTAATGAACTGGCACAGCAAGAGGTTTATTACCCTCCTGCTTGGTTAAGAAACAACAGGAGTCTTCCCTGTCGATGCAGATCATCTAAAAAACCCTTCTGCTTTGGATTTGTTATCAGATCTTCTAATGCACCGCGGCTAATTAGGCCTTTGCCTTCCAGACCCCAATCCTTCTCTCACCGCTGTCCTTCAGCTCCAGTTTTAATTGGCTTATGTATGTGCAACCGAACAAGCCTGTTTTTGTAATATTTCCTGGCTTAAGAGGGATCGTTCGGAAAGCGATGAGAAGAGCCTAAAACCAGTACCTGAGGGAGATCTAGGCACCCATTCCTCCTTTTTATTTAAATAAGAGGCGCACGTTTGAAACATCCTTGAAATCCAAGGCCTCAAGGGCAGGAAATTGTCCATTTCGGGGTTTCTCCTCAAGCTGGTAGAAATCACCGTAACTCCAACCACGCCTGGGGCCGGGATAAGGAGGAACGCGGCAGCGGGTGGCCAAACCATCCCCGGTGGCCGGGGAGCCCAAGCTCTGCCCCTTCGGGCACCACGGATGGATAAAGATGCCGGGGAGGAGGGGGGGAGCTCCCACGCGAGGACTTTTGGGAAGGGATGGAAGGGATGCTCTTGGCATCCGCTGTGGGTGCGAAGGGCAGGGGCAGGCGGATGAGGCCGGGGCTTTTTTGGCACCGCCGGGAAAAGTGGTAGGAAAGCAACCGGTTTGGCTCGCCGTGGGGCTGGTTTCGCCGAACGGGCCGCGGTGCTGCCGGCGGGCTGGCTGGGAGAGCAAACGCAGGCGGCGCTGGCACGGCAAGGTGTCAGTAGGCATTTTATTTTCTCGATTGTTTTGTTTGTTTGTTTGTTTTCAAAGGGAGCCTCCTTTCCCCCTTCCTCCGCGGGGATTTCAGGGCGGGCAGGAAGCAGCGTGCCGTGCCGTGAAAGGCCTTACAGAAACGTGCGTCGCCAAAATTGCGGGGATTACGGATGGGAGCGCGGTGCGTCCGATGGGAAAGGGGAGAGCTCTGGAGGTGCAGCTTAACGAAGGGAAAGGGCCTCTTCCAGCAGCCAAGAAAGCGTGTCGGTATTGACTGGAAGCCTTAAGCTTGTATCTATAGTTTTATAGTTTAGAAAGTTTGACTTCCTAGAAATTAATTGAACATTTCTTTTCCAAGTACGAGCACAGTACACCCTCGTCGAGGATCCAATGGATGAATTTGTGCTTTTGTATACTTTGCAGTGTGGTGCTTGCCATCTGTGACGCTTGGATACAAATTCCCTGCAAGACTTGTTGGTATTTAAAACCCTAAAGTTTTTGGAGCGTTTCTTTCCATCTGAAGATGAGCTACAAGAACTCCAATTTTGTTTAGTTGCATACTAAATTAAATGCACATGATTTATTTGTCTTTGGTGCCTAATATGTCAGCTTTAAACTTTACAGTTAACAGCTGCAAGGAGGCACAAAGTCGGAGTTCGTATTTCCCAGCCACTGCCCAGACAGCTGCAAGCTCAACCTCTGGGATATCTATTTTCAAGAATTTCTTTGAAATCTTGGGAACTGGCCTGATCATTTCATCTTAAGTGGATGCCAAGCTGTGGCGGAGGGTGCAATGGGCACAGGGAGCTTCCACAGGGAATGGCAGAATTCCCAGGGGTTGGCCCATCCAGAGATGTGAATTATATCTCCTAAGGTGGGTGTGGGCTGCAACAGTCCTCTTTGAGTCAAAGTTTTATCTGCAAGGCTCCTGGAAGCTCCAGAATAAAACCCAGCCACAACGAATCTTTCTGAGCTCACTCTAGCTTCCTACGCAAGGTGCCACAACGTACCAAAAATTTGCTTTTAAAGTTGGCAAGGAAAGGGAACTCAACACAGAGAAACAAATTAATGACACCATTTTAGAATAGATTTTTTAAAGCACCTATTAAAGGGTCACTGCCAATTAGAAAATCACTGGCGATTTATTAGGAAACTAGAGTAAAGACTTAAAACCGCTTTCAGTTTAAGGGCAAGTTTGGGGACGGATCTTATTTCTCATTGTTTTAAGAAACAGTTCCCTGAGCAGAAGACGTGATGAGCTTTGGTTACTTGTGCCTCGGTGACTAACGACATTCTGCGCCTCACACGGTGCAGGCTCTGAGAGAAGCGTTTCCTATGGCTGGAATATTTAAAGTTCCCTTCTCCTGGGTGGCTTCCTTTAATGTCTAGTTGTAGTGCTCAGAGCTCACAGTGAGAGCACTAGTTTAGGTCTTTCTCCTCCAGCCAGTCACAAAAGATCATGAAACCTGTAGGAATTCAATATATTTAAGAATTCTACACCTCTCTTTGATATGGCTGTAACTGGCCAAAAGTCATTGAGGAGGACAAGGAGAAAGACAGACAGCTCTCCAGGCTCTGTAATCATGTGAATGGCCAGATATCTGTAGGAAATTCGACTAAAAATAGGTTCTTCCTAAGGTCTTGCTGTGTGACTGGCCTCCCCAAGCCACAGGATATCCTCATTAAAGGACTACACTAGGAAATGGGAAAACTAACTTAAAAATCATGTCAAAGGTCCAAAACACACTACATAGCACTTGATTTTTTTCCCCAGTGCAATCGTCCTAAGTGTCGCTTGTTACTGCTGCAAGTTTGGAATAACAACCTTGAAATCTCCCTCTCTGTTTTGCTAAAGTTCCCTTTCTCTTCCTTTTCTTCAAGGCTCACACACGCATCTATAAAATCTACTGTCTGTATGAACGTGGTGTAGCTGCACGCACAAGAACACGCGCACTCCTTGAAATGTAAAACCCGTACTAGTAAATTCTTAGTGTTAGGTTACTATTTCCAACATTGCTAGCAATTCACACTGCATACATGTATATATGTATAAAAATACATATATATGGACATATTTGGTAACTGTTCCTTTAAGATGCCAGAAATGAGGCAGCCAGGGTTCAGTTTAGGCAATGTAGTAGGCTGTGTGTAGGCAGTGGGAAGGAACCTGGAATATGAATCCTGGCTCAGCTTTGATGTAATCTCCACCGAAGTTGAGGGAGTTGCTCTGGATTTACGCTGCTGTTTGTGAGAGCGGAGCTTGGCGCGGAGCCCCGTGGCTCAGCCTTTATCGTACGTACAAAATATCGTCTAATCGTACTGGCTTCTACAAGATGAACCCAGCTGGTGAGACCGCTGCATGTAAATAGCTACGAAATACATTGCGTAATCCCCGTGACTGATGTTTGTGAACACGTTTCGGGCAGCGCTGCGGTGGCTGCCTACCCCGGATTCATTCCCCACCGGAGGGCTGACGGTATCGGCACAAGCGCTGGTTCGCAGCGTCTCTTGCGCGGCCAAATCAAGCCAGAACCAACCACTTCAAAGCAAGGATGTGCGGAAGGCAAAAATTTCTGACTCGCTCTGCCCTGGAGGAGAAGGCGTAACGCTGGCAGGCGTGTGGCTCTTCTCCCACGTGCCTTTCTCTCCCCACCTTTCCTTATTGATACATTAACGAGCTTCCTGACATAGAGACGGGAATTTACGTAACTGTACAAGTTCAACAGCTCTCACCACTCGTTCCTCAAGCGACTGAGAAGTCTCTTTGTAACATCACAGCTACTCGCCGTGAACGCGATCAAAGATTAGGTCGACACGTGAAGATTTACGGCCAAGGCAAAGATGGGTGGTTTTCATGGGAGGGTTTACCGTGATCTTAATCTTGTGCTGGTTCGTTCCCAGTTAATTTCACGTGGAGTCCCCAGCTCATGTGAACTCAAAAATCACAGCTGAAAAAAAAAGGTCACGCAAGACTATGCCCTTCTCCCTTGGGTTAACCCAAGCCTTGAAAGCCACAAGTTTGGCCTCTTCTATCCGGAAAACCATAGAAAGCGTGCTGCGGATGCAAACAAAGAAAAGCGTGCGAGTCTGTGATGGAAACTGGGTTTATACCAGCAGCCCGGCAACAGGTGAGCTCTGTAACGAGCTTGGTTAGAACTGAGAAGTCTAATTAAGCAGCAGCTGAACAAAGAACAAGTAACTCAGCTTTGTAATCACAGTGCTCTACTGAAGAAGAGTGAAGAATCCACCCAGCTCCTACCAAAATTAAAGACATATTTATAAACAGAATTGTTTCTAACGAGAAGACAAATCTCATCCTTGTGTAACTGTCCTGAGGTCAATGGAGAACCCCAAGGGACTAATTAAAATCAGAATATTCATAAAAGTCTTCTATGATGTGCCGGCTGGTCTTAAACAGGGAAGCACGTTAATGGTTTCTTAACAAACATGTTGCAAGATTAGCTTCTTTTATTCAGCAGTTCTGGTGTTTGGAAATTGTCTTTTTTGTTTGGTTGGTTTTTTTTTTACAGAAACAATATTCCCCAGTACTGTTGGAACAAAATAATTAAAAACTAACAGTCTTTGGATGGATTCTAAATCTTTAATTTGTTCTGGCATTGTTGTGGAAGTTCTGGGATCTATTTTTCTTCTTTATATTATAATTTGCAGAAAAAGTCTTGATCTGTAGAAAATGATAAGGGTGTTTTAAGTTGTTGATTAAAAAAGTTCACTGTTTTGGTTAACTATGTCTAGACAAAAAAGTCAGAGTAAAAATAAGTTCTTAGTCACAATTCACTTAATGCTTTGAGCCAGATTTCCAATGCAAGAGTTCATGTTTATACATTTTAAATTATTTCGAAGTGTTTTGCAGTTTCAATAGAAATTACAGTGTTTCTTTAACCAATTTTCTCCAGCAAAATGATTTTTACAGTTTCTTTTAATTTAACACAGAATAGTATGCATAAAGTCTGCAGAAATCCATTAAAACAATTTGAGTAAAGAAATTTAGTCATTTGAAGGAATATTCTCACGGCTTCTCTTACTGGTCTTAGGAGCTTTAAGAAATAGCTCATTATAAATTTGTTGTCTGTCAATAATCCTGCTCCATATGTGATTTTCCTTCCAATTTTCTTTACTTTTTAAAGAAATTATCTTCGCTTATGAGACCCTTCCAGTTCCCTGGCCTTTCAACAAAAAAATTGTTTATGTAAAAAAGCATTTAAAAATCAATTTCCATTTCAGTATGTTATAGTAGCTTGCTATTTATTTTAAATCTGAGTGAATGGTATTACATTAATATTTTCTAATAACCTCTCATTCCTAAATCTCAGATTTTTTTCTAACTCAAAGTAGAATATGGACATAAGTGCGTGCAGGAGCAAAAGGGTAGAATACAAGTATCAGTACAGGGAAACAAAAGCAGCAATGGTAGAGCTGAGATTTGACTCCTCCAAAACCTGAAAACTTCAGCTTATTTTTCTCTCTCTACTCTCCATCTTTTTGGAAGGCATGAAGACATCTTTAGAAAATACAATTATGGAAAGATGTGCGCTTGCTGAATGAGGCACCACTGTAGTGTATGGCAGAGAGATAGAAGAAGGGCTGTAGAAGAGGGGACACCCTGCCGTACAGCTGTAGACCTATTTTTGTGGCACCACAAAAGATCTCTATAGAAACATTCTATCCCGCAGCCCAGTTCCTGGAAGTTTAAGAACTGGCTGCAAACCCTTATAGCTGGTTTATTACGTAAAATCATAATGACTTGCTACTGACTATTAATTTTAAACTGTAAGAAGCTCTGTTTTAGGAATCCCTTGACAGGACTTCCAGGGGCTTATTTGTACAGACAGAAAGCAAACTTTGGAACTTTGGCCAAATCCAGAACCATCTTGGACTATATAAGGACTTCAGGCCTTGCTCCCCAAAGCAGAGCGTTTTACATACGAAACCTTTTCAATACGTTGGTGGTTACATTCCTGCTGACCTGATGCAAACAGCAGCCCATTTTCTTTACGGGCAGAGCCTGTCTCATTTTTGGAGTAGCGGAATATGATGGGCAGCAGTCAAAAAAGCCTTGATCCAATCGCCAGGGATGTTCGGTGGGAATCTTTGATGCCCTCGGTTTCGGTTGGATCTGATCAGAAGAAAAAAGGATTTTCAAGACCATTCACCCTGGGCGTAACTCCATTTTTTTTCCAGTACCTGTTCCAGCAACCTCGTTGGGAGAAGACCTGAAGACCGATCCTTTGACGGCGCCTCTGCGGTGTTCCAGCACGGATAACGCGTTGTCTGGTGTCTCGTGCAGCCGTCTGCTTAACGGACACCAGCGTCGCTTTCCCTCTGCCAGCAGCACAAGGACAGGAGCCACCGTGCTGCCGCCCTACTGACACAGCTGTCCACAGCTGCAACAAAATACCTCGAAATGAACGAATCCCCGGGAGCAGACGTGGAAGGCAACATTAGGCAACACTCCTCACCTCCTGAAGCGTGTCTTGGGGTGTCTCAGCCCTTAACCTCCCCCATCTCTTTCCTCCTCTTGCTTCTTACCTTTCCCATATTATCTACCCCGGTCAGGTCCTCCAAGATGCCGTGGGAATAGATACCTCTTCCATCTCCATGTAGGCTGTTTGCATCGCTTCTGCAATCCCGCGGCGCGTGAGGAAAGATTGCGAGCAGGAAAAGAGGAATACGAAAACGAAGCCAAACCTCGCTCGTGTCACAGCACGTCTTCCCATCTCGGAGGCAGACACGGGGCAGGAGAGAACAAGCCAAGGTGTGAATGGCCCTCTCCTCCTTATAAACCCCCAAGCTGCAAATCCGAACGCGGGCACATGGCAGGATTTATGAGTCCACGAACCCAAAACAACTGTTGGGAGTTACGTATCTAGTGCGACAGCTTCTTCATCAACAGGGCAGCGCGAACACCTTGACAACACCGGTGAACCTTAACGACGAGTTTGCACTTCTGTTTCCTTCAGCATCCTTTCAAGCTTCGGTTTCCATTGATCTAACTCTAATTTCTCCTTCCTAATGGACACTCTCTCCATTAGCTCTTTCTCGTATTTCAGGGCTAGTTGCAGGTCATGCTCCTGTACCTATTCCACCAAAGTTTACCATGTGCTCGTTTAAGGAATACACAATAGGCAAGCCCCCCCCTCCCCGCCAATCACTCAGTGAATTATATGGTAATTGTTTATTGGAAATGACCTCATAGTTTCCTCATTTTGTGGGTTGATCTGAAGAATAATTCTATCACAACCACAGCGTATAAATGCCTTGGAAGTATTCAGCTGGAACCTATAACCGCAGATGATTCCTGTGCTGTTGGCAGCTAAAATGTAGCCCATATTTGTAAGTGACAAATTATAGGATTATAATAACCTTCGTGGAGTTAGATATCCCAGAACATATGATGCCAAGAGACGATAAAAATGACTATGTAAGGATAACAAGGGAAGTACTATTTATATGAAATGACTGTATATTCAGAAGAAAACCAAAATAAAACAGGATACTTCTGTGCTAACATTTTACAATCAGTAAATACTCACATGACAAGTGTATTTTTGAATTTTTAAAAATATACATAGATTTTGCCAGCACAAGCACTTCTCACTGCCCTCTTCCTCTTAACTCCCTACCTCTCTTGTTGAATGGTACGTAGGTTTGATCTGGTCACTGCTAATCTGCTGATATTTAACAGGGAAAATAGTCTTTGGCATTTCATAAACATTTCAAGAGTTCAGTTATCATTTTTTTTTTGCCACCTCTGGATTCTTTTTTTGCTATCTTTTTCTTCTTTTTGTGGTACATGGCCGTGAGGCTTATTCACTTTAGAACAGGCTCTGAGTGAATGAGTTTTGCTGTGGAAATCTTCTTCTAACAGCTCAGATTTCTGACTATTTTATAATGACACACCGAAAAGGTGTCATCATTTTGAAGAAAGTGGTTTGGATAGTGACTACACTTCTCTCAGGTTTTTTTTTTACATCAGGTACTGTTCATCAGCCCTGAACGTGAAGCCCAGATTCTTGGTTTAATGTCTTGTGAGAAACACAGCTCTATTCTGTACAGCATTATCACATGAACAAGCCTTTGGTAAGTAAGAAACAAAAAACTTTTTTTTTTTTTTATAAAACAAAAAATAGGCTATTTCAGATCACAGTTTTGCAAAATGTGGACAGACTTCTTGTTTGATTGATAGTAGGATTTGAGTAGAGTAGACTCAAATGCAATCTGATCAGAAATTGCATCAAAATTGTCCCTTTGGAAGTCACACTTGTAAAAACTTGGTTTTAAGGCTCTTCTAGAGAAGAGGTTTTCTGCAAATGGACAACCTTTTTTCTGAAAAATGTCTTTAAATCCCAAGCCTCTTTCAGGAAGACAGATCCTTCCCCTTGTTTGCTCACTCTACTTATGCAGTCCACATTGGATATATAATTTTATCTACAATTTTAATAATTTTAAGTGAATGAGCACTTTGGTTATCCAAGGACACCTAAACCATCTGAGCCTTGCATAGCTATTCCCGAGGGACTCATTACATTAACTTCCAGCGTGCTTCTACCTTGCGTATCCATCGGAGTCATCCCAGCAAAACCACTGAATTCAGAGTGGGACGTGGTAGCCTGGGATAACCCAGACCACAGGTTCAATACTAGGAAAAAAGACAGTAACGTAGGTATTCTGTCCTACAAAAAAGCTTTTCATTAATAACTTTTTTCTAAAATTAAAGTACAGCTAAAGAAGAGGAATGCTATGCACAGAAAGAAAGTTCGTATTTCATAGCTATTTCTCCTGGGTCCCTAAATAGTGCTTATAAGCTATTTCACTTTCAAATCCAGCAAAGCTCTTAACACGGGCTTATATTAAGCATGTAAGCAAAGTGCTTTAAGGCAACGGAGCTGTTCTTACAGTAAAAGGATAAGTACCTAGTTGGGTGCTTTTTTCAAGTCCAAGCCCTTAATCTTAATTTTTCTGTACCTGAAATTAGCGCATATAATATTTAAAACACAAGCATTTTTAACGTAAACAGCACAAGCAGGAAGTAGAAGTATCAGTAAAAACTCCGTACAGTTATTACTAGCAATGGATGTTGAAATCACTGTGAACAGCAGCACAGGACGTTTGGGTGGTCAGTTAAAGGTGAACCTCATGCTTCTACAGCTTGTGTAAAACATAATTGCAGTAGCCCAGAAAGCAGGAGTGCTGCAACTTTCATTAAATATTGCTGTTACGCCTCATAGCATCAACCTCTTAAAACTCTGTAATGAGCAGCAGGCATTTCAATAAAGTCAGAAATAACTATGACTTTGTAAAGTATTGCTACTTCATGCATATATCCATTTTCAGCAGTTAAAGACACCATCAAGAGTCCCTTTTCCACTTACTGCCTCTGATTTACTGGCTGACTTTGTTATTACCTTTGTGCGGTTTATAGGACATAATTATTTAAAATGGAAAAGAGAGAACTTCTAATAGAAATCTTGCTGCAGCCAGTTTCTGCTTTATATTTATTTAGTTCACCAGTCTCTAACATCAAGGAAGATGTACTGGCTTGCAGAGGGAATAAAAACGGCAGAACTGTGATGAAAATAAGCAATAAATAGTGAAAGATGTATTACCAAATCGTTCATTATTTTAGCCCTGTAGTTTCTGTAGTATAAAATCAAAACAGAAATTAAGCCATCACTTGCAAAATGCATCAAAGGCCCTTGTGACTGTAAGGACCCAGCACAGGATTTACGCTCCTTTTAAAGCAAAGTCTCTTTGAGAGACAGTGATTCAACCATCCCGCTCCAAAAAGGAGTGCTTTGTTTCATTTTCAGGCTATTTAACCCCATTTTCAAGATGCCTCCATCAATTTCAAAACAAAAATAGTTTTGAAATAAGGACTCCAGAGACTTTCTGTTGAAAATATTTAAATTAAGCTACACCCCCCCCCCAATTAGAATTTTCTTTGCCCTTCGTGTCGCATGCATAGAAGACACCATGCTGTACAAAGCCCAATTTGCAAATTGATGCAACCTCATTTACGTATTACAGAGGCCCCTTTTACACTACAAGGGCATATTATTTGCCAACACTTAATTAGAAAGGATGTGCGTCGGAACATGAGTTACTGCCTCTTGGTTCTTCTCTGGATGAGCTGGTTCGGTAGCAACGTCGGGAGCAGGGCGAGGAGGAGGAGAGCGAACTTGTCCTGGTTTTTCTTTGGAAGATGGGCACCAGAGAGCAGCAGTTCCCAGGAGTTGGAGAGCTGTCGGCCAGCCCAGCAGCTCCCGCCGGAGTCGGCATTTGTTGTGGGAAGCAAAGCTGCAACTTGCATTCTGCCAACGAGCTTTTCGGGTTTAAAAATGAGATTTTGTGTTCTTAACGACGCCTGTGACCGTTTTACAGACTACGGTTTTTAATGTGTACTGGGGACGGCTCATCACACCTTTCCCCCATTCCTGTTTTAGGGATTTCTGAGTCTGTGAAGCTTCAAAGTCTGAAAGTCCTAACCCATACCTTAGATGTGGCACAGGGGAATCCCAGAGTGCCTGGTGAATGACCCTGGCACTTACCTTTTAATGCCATTAGAGCTTCATCAGCAACAGCTCGGGCTTGCGTTATTAATTTTCCTCCTTCCAACTACAGCACACTCTTGTTTTCTACCCGAACCTGCTACCTGTGCATCTCCCCGGGTGGAGAAATTATTACCTTTTAACATGACAGGCTTCAGTCTTGCAGAATTATCAGCTATTTTGAGCCATTTGGAAGTATGAGACCCTTGCTCTTTTCCTCTGAGCTTTTCCATGCACCTGAGCATCAGCACAACCATCAGGCCATCTCCCTCTTGCCCCAGCACCGGCAAATTACTAATTGCTAAAGGCACAAAAGCACATAGAGAATTTAAAGAAGACACGCTGGGTCAGAACAAAGGTCCGTCTATCCCAGCTGGCTGCAGCAGGTGCAGGGAGAGTCCTTGAGAAACAGGCAGAGTATAATGATCCTTACATTGTTATATTTCCCCCAGTTCTGGAAATCAGAAATTAAGGACTTGCTGAGCAGAGTCGCTGTTTAACAGCCGCAGATCTCACTCCATGTAGCCACCTGATTTTATTTGGAACCTGTTTAGATGCTAAACCTCCACGGCATCCTATGGCACGTCCATAATTTCGTGTGCTACGTGGAAAAGTATTTCTTTTTGTTTGTTTTAGATGTGCTGTCTAGACTTTCTGCTGGATGATTCTAATTCTCGTATTGGGAAAAACCGAATTGTTCCCTCCTCCGTATCAATCAGGGTTTTTATACATCTTGGGTGTGTCCTGTTTGGACCTTCTTTTTCCAGCGTTAGCAGTCTTCATATATTAAGCTCCATTTTGCATAGAAACCTCTGCTAATTTTTGTTACTTTTCTTTCTAAAGTTTTCTAATTCTTCTGCATCCTTTATGAGACAGAGGCTGAGACAAAAGCTGGCCCTGTCTCTAAGCTGTGACAGCATTATTAGCATAATGCCGTTTTCTCTTAGTCCATCCCTAACGCTGTTTGTCTTTTGACAATGAAACGTTGTCAAGCAGATGTCTTTGGAGGACCGTCCTAAGTTCTCCCTCCTCTCCAAAACGAAACCAGCTAAATTTGGATCCCATCGTTGCCGAAGTGTGCTTAGGAGTGCATTCCCACAGCGTGCTACTTCGTATTTATCAAGGACGGATTTTATCTTCCATTTTACCACCTACTCAGCGTGATGCAGACTTTTGAAATTCTCCAGTCTGCTTTGGTTTTTATTGTCCTCACTATTTCCAGAACACCAGCAAACTTTCTCCTCTCACTGTTCTTCAGCTTTTCCAGGTGATTTGTGGCCATTCCAAGCCAGACCCCCCTGGGATTCCCCGACTAACTGCTCCAGGAAGAATAGCCACCATTTATTCCTGCCTGCTGTTCCATCTCCTTTGAGCAGCTATTAATGCACAGCAATCTCCCCCTGACGTTAGGTTTCTGTAAGATTTTTTTGGCAAGGGATATTATAGAAAGATTTAGGAATCCAAAGGCAATTTTTTTGCTCAAGTTGCCCTTGTCTACAAGCGCAGTGATCCTTTCAAAAACTGTACAGGATCTGTGAGGCACGATTTCTTTATTTATGAACCCTGTTCACTATCTCCAGTAAGTTGTATATATTCATGTCTACTAATTCTGCTCATTATTATAACTTCCATCAGTCTGCCTCAGCAGGAAGTCAAATTTACAATTCTTTGGTTTCCTGGCTCCCCTCCGGAGATTATTTTAAAAATTGAGGCCACATTTGCCACCTTCCATTACTCTGGAACCTGGGCCAATGTAAGCGATAGGTTACA
>JAVJGG010000062.1:12736960-12754985 GCA_035590195.1 Aviceda cuculoides | reverse complement strand
TGTTCCTGGCAATGTGCTGCTACTCACTTTATTGATTTGCTCTAAAACCTCTCTACTGACTGTTCAATTTGACACAACCCCTCAGCCTCACCCCTGTAAATAAAGACTTTGTTGTGCAAACTTCCTTAAGGCTCTCTGTGCTGAATCCTGCCACAAAGAATCCTTTTTGCTTTGCTTCTTTTTCGCTTTTTCTTTTTCCTTCTTCTTTTCCTTTTTCTTTTTCGTTCCTCTCTCTTTTTCCTTTGTTCTTTCTTCTTTCTTTTCTTTTTTCTTTTTTTGCTATGGCCTTACTCCTCTAAGCATCTATCCTGTACCTCGTTTACCTGTCCGACTCTGATGGGCTTCCTGCTTCTGACACGTTTGAAAAGGCTTTTAATAGTTTCCACGCTGTTTGCTTGTTGCTTCTCAAGATGACTTTAGCCTGCCCTCTTATACTCTTGTATTTAACTACCAGGATATATATACCTCCTTGTCTATTTTCCTCATTTGGAGTCAAGTTGGATTTTTCCATTGTAGGCAGCTCCTTTACTGCCGTGTTTAATCATAAAGGCTATTACATTTTTTATTTTTAGGCCTGAGTTTGGGTTTGAGTCTTTTTTGTAGGTGATTTATGTTTACTCAAAGAGTCTGATAAGATCCCTATCAAAAAAAGTCCCTTTTAACAAGCTTCCTTGTTTTTATTAACCACCCTCCTTAAAGTGCCATGATAATATAATTGACACTGTGACATTTATCTCCTACTAGAACATTGAACTTTGGTAGCGTAGGCACTAGAGAGTATCTTTTCTATTATTATATCTTGAACTGTATCTTGTACAATGTCCACAAGATGTTTTTTTCTTGTACATATCTAGTATTCATCTAGTCTAGGTTGGTTTGGTTTTTTTTTTTTCACTTTTCTTGGGAAAACACAGTCATTTATGATGTCTTCAACTTTTGTCTCTGTATGATACCTGTAATGACATTCCTCCATTGTCATGGGGATAAGCAGTGACTGAACTTTTCCATTATTTTTCTGTTTCTGATCCTGGAGGCTGTGGTCACCCCTGTGCTCCACTGATGTCGGCTGTTGCCCCAGTATTAACCCGTAACCCACAATTTCAATCCACAGTGATACCCTAGGACTTGTTGACATGGATGACTTAATCGTATTATTTGACTGACAAGGCTTCTTTAACACAGATACTGTTTCTCCACCAGCAGACAGCTATACTTTCTGATATAATTTTTTCTTTAGTGTTACACTAATTTTCTTTCCTTCCTCCTAGTTCACATACAATCTCATAAAACTATCTTCATTTAGAACCAGGCATTTCCGTTCATCTGTCTCTGGTTTTAGACCATTGACTTTTGCCTACAGGTGTTAAACACTTTTGCTCTTATTTTCATTGTATGCTCTATTTGATTGTAGCTTTCTTTGTTCTTCAATATTGCCCAGTGAATTTACTCACTCCTTTTGCATATTCTGTCTCCAGAAGACAGGGATTTTATCTCTTCCCTTCTGAAGATGAATCATCCTAAATTGGGTGTGATTATTCATTTTTCATCTTTCTTTCACTCTTACAGATCTATAACCTTTTAAAGTAAAGTTTCCTAAACTTCTTTTCACTTGCAAAACAAAGTACAGAACTACATTAAGCTAATACTAATGAGATTCTATTTACAAACTGGTCTTTTTCAAAGAAAGGTAGAAATAATGTTCTGTGATAAAGTATCCTTGTTCTTTTCAGATTTATTTGATTGCTAACACTAATCTAGTAACAATTCAAATGTTCTCCATGACCACTGTATGACCTTATTTAATAAAATCTGAACTGCTTAGTATAAGGCAACCCAATTAACAGCAATAGCAGAGCCGAGCACCGTTGGAAATGCGCGCGTCTTGTAGAAATTTTAGGAGACATCGACGGAAGTATGTCGGGGGGGCAGAAGGTAATGTAAATTACACCCGATACCACATTCATTTGGACACAACGATCCCTTGCTTTTCTTTTCTTCGCCCCAGAGAAGCATGCTGCCTAGTAGAACTCCTTTTATTTTAAGAGATTGCCTTGAAACCTTGACCGACTCCGGCAGGGTGGTTCCTCTTTCTGGCCCCGATCCCGTCGGCTGGCCTGGTCCAGAGCAGGCAGGATCTGTGCCAGCCTGGAGTCCCGCTCGGCTCCGGGGTCCTGGGAGAAGGTGGGCTCCTTGCTGGAGCTGGGTGCCACGCGGGCGTGCCGGTGAGAGCTCGTCCGAGTGCTGTTAACCTTCCCAACGGGAATAATCTCGCATGTTCTTATCGTAGTTCCTCAGTTCAGGAACACAAAAATTTTACATAATTACTGTTTTGCTGTTAATTTTCAATTGTAGAGTATCTGTAATGACAAACAATATTCAATACTTATATGTGCGTGTATATATATATATATATACACACATGCGTTTGTGGATGTAAAGCATGCATGAACACACATATATACACGTGCTGGCCCTCACGCACAGAAAACCACTAATTATACCTTTGAAAAGGAGAACAGAAAAAGAAATAAACTTTTTGCAGGCACCGGGTTCATAATGGAGCACAGCAGGAGGAGGTAAAGAGCAGCAAAGATATTAGAAAATGTCAGTAAAGCCAATAATCAATCCTGTAAAATGTCACGGAAAAAATTAAACGCGTAAGCTAAACACTGTTTCAAAACCAAGGATCTTTCCTTGCTTCATACTGAGTCTGAAGAAAAGTCTCCAATGTCAATTTTCTTATAGCAATTTATTTAATCTGTTCCTGGATTTAGCTCATTTTTGGCTGATCTTGCACCAATTGTGTGTGCCTATGTGTACATATAGATGTATTTTTTAAAAGCATATAACCGTATATATATTCATTTATCTATGTATCTTTGAGCTCAACACTTTTTCACAGGCAATATGCCTTTATAATGTAAAGGTAAACCAAACCATGCATATATTTAGAGAGCTGAAAGAATGTCTTTGTGTTTTAAAGACAAAAGGTATTTTTCAGGGCAAGACCTTAAACACAAATGCTGAAGCCTGCGGTGGGCGAGCCTAGTTGTTGCGTATCTCAGGGAGGAAGAAAAACGCTCCAAAATCCTCCATGAAAGCAGAGCTAGCATGGTAAGGAGGAGAAAAAGAAGTCCAGAAAACCAGCACAGGACTGAAAAAAAGAGACTTATAACTCCCTAAATCTAGGAGATTGAACTCTTACAGGCTTTGAAGCCACAGAGATCTTCCTGACTTGCTCAGCTTGCGTTCGCTTAGTTGTCCTCAGGCGATCCAAGCGCAGAAGTGAGTCACGAGGTTGTGAAGAGGCTGAGAAGTTTGCACAGGATCGTTGTCTGCAACAGACGGACAAAAAGCTTCTCCAGGTCCTCAGGGTCTTCGAATATAGCAGCAGGCAATGAGCTGGCAAAAGTCTGAACAAAAAAATAAAATTAAATTGCTATATTCCTTATTAAAAATAAATGCACTTTAATGGGTTTAGTTTCAATGCATTTAAAGAATCATCATGACCTATATTAACTCCTGATCTTATGCTATGAAAAACCTTTGGGTTATATAAGGAACACTTTAGCCAGTATATATTTGCTTAAATGAAATTTACGTAAAAGTCAATTTACTTATGAAATCACTAGTTGAGCTCTGGAAACAGAATTTGCTAAAGCATTAAATTTCTTTTTGGCAATCTGTAGTCTCTTCTGCTGGAAAGATATTTTCTTCCTATCAGATGTGTTCAACTCAATAGCTACTTCAATAATGTAATAGAATTTGAGAAACCACCCGGGATTTGAAAAAAGCAAAAAAGCCAGGTTTCCTGTTCCAATTTACTTATAAAAATGAGGTGTGAGAGGGTGACATCTATTAGCTCTAAAAGGCTGAAGAACATGCTGATCAGAAACCATTAGTTCAATTAATTTTCTATGAATAATGCTTTCTTTGTCTGAGGTATCATTTCATTGTAAATGCGTAGCATGTTCCGATTAAAACTTTTCTTGTTCATTCAGCACAAGAATTGTATTTTTAAGCTATGTATTTAATGTGTGTATAGTGTATCACCTTGGCTACCAAAAAGGAAATACCAGTTGTAGTTATGGGCTACTTTTAGAAACAAACCAACATATTTTAATAGCTACCAACCAGTGAGAATCAGTCTGTGTGCAGGAAAATAAATCTAAAACCCAAATATGAGTAGAAAGTCAAAATCAAATTAAACAGGATTATTTGATTTATGACTAAAATTAAGTTATTTCAAATGATCCGGTGCTGTCCTGGCATGGACAGCACAAGACATCTCCTGTTGGCCAAGAGCCTGGCCCCAGGACAGGTTCGGAGGGAACCGGTGTTCCCTGTAATGGGCTGAGCACTGGAAAGCCTGTCTGGGACTGTGGTTTCCCTGCTTGACGTGCTGGCCAGCCAAGCTTCTGACGTTTTCTGTATAACCTCTGCTGGTCCTGAAATAACCAGGAGATAGATGGTCAAGTTGAGAGCTGAGTTAAAGATTGCGTCACCTTTAAAGACCCGTAGGTATCAGAAAAGTTAGCTCGGGACTTCAGAACAAATACATTTAAGACACAAATTGTATTTTGGGGGGTTATTGGATTCTATATTGATTTCAAAGGAGCAAGACGGTGAATTTTATTATAGACAGCTAACTTCGCAGAGTCACAAGGTGACTTGAAAGCCAAGGAAACCAGAAGTTGCCTAACTCTGTCCCCCAGTCCATCACAAACCCTTTCATTCTGGCCTGCCAATCGTTTTGGGGGGGTTCTTCAGTTAGCACTTGATTAAAACATACCTTCTCCAAAGCCTTGCAATTCTGACATGAAGATATTAGGAGATGAGAACTTCGCCATGCCCGTGGCAGTCTGGTCCACTGTTAAACAACGTCGTTGGTCAAAACCTAAATTTTATGTCTCATTTGACTTTATATGGCTTTGGCTTCCAGCCACTGAACTTGTGCCATTTCCCATTTGAGCAGAGAGCACTTTCATAGCTAGTATTTCCATCTCCTGAAAGCATTTATATGCTGTAATAAATTATTTACACATGCTTTCCTGCCTAATTGTCTCTTGCTAGTAGAAGCTCTGCTACAGACATCGATGTTTTCGTACCTCGGGTGGGGATGCAAACCCCACGCTCACGTATGTAGATCAGAAGCCAGACTGTTGTCCTTGATAAAAGAACAAACCTTCACTACATTAAAGAGCACAACTTTTTATTACTGCTTTCTGCCTTCAAATGGAAAGACAAATCAGCTGGCGAGGAGCCTGGGTGCTGCCGGGGCAGGTGCAGCTCCCGACTCGCCGCTTTCCCTCTCTTTTCCGAAACCATAGATAAGAAACTTGTTCCAACCAGATATTGCCAGAGTCTATTTATCGTACTCCACTAAACTTCCCCCTTCTAAGCTCTTTAAACAAAGAGGCACTTCACAGCAAACCTCCGCCACGTCCTCAGCCAAACACTTTGACCTTTTTGCAGCTCGGCTGCCGTCGAGGAGCGTTTTCCGAGCCTGAAAAGCTCCTGCAGGATCGCGGTCGCTGACCGCGCGCCACGGGGAATAACCCGGGCGGCCCTCGTCTCTCCGCGCTGGTTTAGTTTGGGGCGGTTTGGTTGCTCCGTTCCCCAGAGCGTAACTCTCTCTGCAAAGCCACCTGAATGAGCACCCAACCCGCACCACCCGGCATCGCAGCCTTTTGGGAAAGCACATTTCGGGGCACCGAGGGAGCAGGCTGGGGCCCTATCAGGTGGGAGACCGAGGCAGGAGCGAAGCGGTGGAGACGAAGGAGATGCTGGCTCCTTGCCTTCCACTGAAGGCCCTGCTCTCCCCGCCGGGAACAATCAGGAATTTGGCTCCCAGATGCCTCGTTTGGGTCTCCGGCGGGATCGTCATCTCATGCCAATCCTTCTGAGGGATAGTCAGGAGGAGCCGCTGCTTTGAAGCAGGCAGGGACGTGCCCCAGTCCCCCAGAATTTGACCCGTGTTGTCTCTTCTCAGTTCAAGGGCTATTTTTAAACATTATAAAAGCGTAGGATAAAGGTTCTGGTATTATCATTGCAGGGCTTGCTGCTGCCCGGCCTCCCACCAGTGCACTGCTGGCTGCTCTCTTCAGGGTCTCCCTCTGGTGCCAAATTTATCTGGTTTTCATTCTCTGACTCCCACTCCCTCATCTTCATTCTTGTACCCCATAATAATTTGTTTTCTCCCTGTTTTCTTCTCCCTTTCCCCGAGAGGGAAATAGGATGGACAGTGGCAATGGAGGTGCTATTTAGGGACAGTGTACAGTCCTCGGTCGTCTGTTTTCTGGTACTGCCCAGCATCCCCAGTTGTTATACTAGGGCTAGTAGAGGGTACCTCTCTGCCTATTGCCTTTAGTGTTGCTTTGTGGCTGCGCCATACACCACTTTAATCATTTAAGTTGCCCTTTTCTGACTCCATTATCTCCTTTCGCATGGGGAATGTTTTCAAATCTATTAAAAAGGAAGGTGTCTCAGTACCTTTCTTTGACATCTGCCATGGATGTTTTTAGTTTTCCTTATGGGTAGCTAATTGCTTGAAAATGAATAGGGTACTCTTTATGCCATGCACTTTCAAATTACTGTTTTTTATTTCCCCGCACTATCTCCTTGACTCTAGCCAAGTCTATAATCTTATCTACAATATTGATTTCGGTATCATCCCTGAGTGCAGTGTGTCCAAACTAAGCAGAGGGGCAAGTAGCATACAGAACAGTCTTTCAACAGTGAGTCACAAATAAAAAGTTGTCCTTGTCACTGCATTATCAAGGTACTGATAGTTCTGCCTTTTTCAGTGCAAGCCACAGAAAGGTACCTTGTCCTTAATTACTCAGGCTCCTGGACGATACATTAATGACCCTTGGCTGCAGAAGCTAGCCAATGCTCAGGGTTTGCAAGGAGAATTGGTTACAGAAGTCAATTACTAGCTCTCTGGGGTTGTACTGATTATTTACAAAGAATGCATTATTTTACACAAAAAAAGAATGCAGTAAAAACAAATATCTGGCAGTTTTCTGGCTAACCATTTCCAAGACAGCTCTTCCTGGGAGCACACTTTCTGCCTGTGCTTTCTCTTTGGGACATGACGACATCGAGCCTCATTTGCTGGCTTTCTGTTGCTTAGTGTAGCTTTTTGCTTGTGATATAACGGATGCATCATGGGCTTGCGATCAGTTTTCAGAGAATCTCTGAATTTTTGGTGGTGTCTTAGCTGCTTCAGCTTTGCAGTTGTGGCTAGCCATTTCCTTGGGCGATGGCTTCAGTTAGCTTTGGATTAGGAGATGTTTAACTATTCCTTCTTATGGCCCAAACGAAGGCATCTGCACGCGCTGAGTTTATACAGGTCTGTGCTGGCTGACTACTACCATCCACCACAGTAAAATTGTCAGAAGTCTGACACAGCATGACAGCATTTGTTAAATTGCATAAAACCTCAAGTCTACCAGCTGCTGTGACACTCTCATCTTATGTTCATTTCTTTTTATCAGGTTCATTTAAAACTGCACTGTCACTGTATCTCTTAAAAGATGAAGCCAGGAGGTGGCCCGGTTTCCAAACCCCTTTATCACCTGGAGGGATTTGTTGCTGTCATGTCTCAACAAGCAAAATGCAGTCCTGCAGCTGCATTCAGTAATCCCAGCTCCTGGCTGGGAGCAGGAAGTTATTAAGTATTGCACATGCAATTTGTATGAGAAGGAGCTTCTGTCTGTGATTTAAACATTTTCCAGGAAATGGGGACGTGGCACTGTGCTTCAAATGCAGTTAACGACTTGTTGGAAGCTTACTGAAGTATGGAAAGAGTCATTAAATATAGAGTTCATCTTGCCTATTTTAGATTCCCCCAGTGCAGATATCCGCATCTGAGCGAGCTGCTTGAGGAAATCACGCTTGAGAAAGCGTGATTCATCTGGTCTCCTTGAGACGTTGCTTTAGTATGTGGCAAGCGTAGCCTGGAAATCCATGGAAAACGTTCATCGGCTATAAAGGGAGCGCAGATCCTGGTGTCAGCTGGTGGTACCCACGTTAGAGGTGTCCACATCTGGTCAGACAAACCCCACTCTGTCCAGCCAGACAGGTGAGACCGTTGAGACCACGCATCGTTAGTCTTGCCAAAGCTCCTCCAGCAATGGTTTGAAGGGAGGAAGATCCAGATCTTTTCCACCTCAGCTAACGGAAGGTAAAGAAACGGGTGGGGACTTAAATATGGATAATCTCCAAACTCTGATCTCAGGTGCCAAAAGGGTTAGCAGGGCTTGTTGCTGTTCAGACCCGGGCTCTTGGACGCAGTCTGGAGAAGTAGGAGTGAGCGAGAAGCCGAGTCCCTGGCCAAGGAGCGGTGGCAAGGGCAAGGTGCCTCTCCAGCCCTGGGGCGGTCGGTTTGAGAGGTGGCCACCCAGGAGCCTGCAGGAGACAGGGTTGTCCTCTGCTCAGGAGAAGAGATCTGGACGTGGCGAGGCGGCGGCGAGCACCTCGAAGCTCCGGGAGTCCCAAAGGGACTTTTCTGGGACTCCCCGTAAATGAGGCCCCTGCCTGTGGTGCACCATTCTACTCCGTCACGCTTCTTGTGTTACAGCTTCATTACATGGAAATCGAGCGTTAAACTAGCACATGGAGTGAGGAATCAGAATCCTCCCATTTTTACGCATATAGTTAAGCCACGAGCCAAAGTGTGGGTTTCAAATTCTGAAGCTCTTGGCCTTAGGCTTTATGTATGCGTTGCTGCAGCATAACTGTAGGTTTGATGCTGTCTCAGTAGGCAGTATATTGGCAAAACACAGCAAAATCCTTTGACTCTGGGAAGAGCCTACGGCACGAGTAGAGGAAAAAACCCACGCAGTGTGCCTGTCTGACGACTCCCCTTGCTGCTGAAGGGGCTCCACCTTGTCTCACGGACGGCTGCCACCCCTGTCCCGAGGAAGGGGAAGAGAGGAGAAAAAGAAAATACGAGAGCAAGGAAGAGCGCAACAGGCCCAGGCGTGACTACGGCATCCCACGGCCAGCCCCTGGCAGGACCATGGATGCGGGTGGTGAGGCCATTCCCATGGGAGAGGACTGACACTGCCTACTGGTTTCTCTGAGCCTTCTGGAGCCCAAGCACTGGGAGCTTTTGCTCCCTTCACACCCTAAGAGCAATTGCTCTTCCCCGAGCACAGGAGATTTGCAATTATGCAATATGAAAAAGGAAGATGGTGGCGTGGGTGGTGGTGCAGGAACATGCCCCCGGGATGGCCTTGCAGCAATGAGGAGGGTGGTGGGAAGGGCCAAGGAAAGCCGTTGGGTCTGCTCGTGCCCGAGGCCAGCCCTTGGTGAACACACACCAAAGCAAGACTTCATGGACAAGCGTCGGCAGAAACGTTTGGTGGTCTTGTTGCCCAAGGAATGTCTTTCTCAGGATGCCCTGCCAGCTGCCAAGAACGGTGTTACATGCCACCATGAATGCACCAGGACAGGGGAATCATCATGCTTTAGGTTAATTATAATTGACATTTGAATAAAAACCCCTCCATTCCTCACCCCACTGATCCCTTTGCTATTTGATTCCACTGCGTACGTCTAAAATTAGGCCTTTGACAGTACTTCATGGCAGGGGTTGTAAATGGTATATTTTCCTAAGCCTGCTGCTCTCGAGGCTTATGTTTTGCCATCTTATGACTTGGCTCATGGCTGGAATTGCATCTGCGTAAATTTGGGACACGAAGGCTCAGTAATACACTGCGACTTCAATAACAGAGGAGCTGAAAAAATTCCATTAAAGCATATCAGGTTCATTTAAACAAAGAGCATTGTTATTTAACCCTTAGCCTTGCGCTAGTCAGACACCCACCAGTATGGACATTTTGACACCTGGTGTGTAATCTCAGTTCAGCACTGAGTGGATGTCTCAGAACCTGCTGTCACTGTGCGCCCTGGAGAGGGGGGACATTGCCTTCTCCATCACTGCTAACAGCCTGAGCACCCCACTTTGCCAGCATCTTCAGAACACATCAGCTAATTTTTTGTGCAATCATTTTTTAACGACCGCCCATTACATAAAAATAAAAAGTAGACCACTAAACCATCTGCACAAATAAGACAAGTTTCGTGTAGTCAAAGATTTGGCTTCAGATCACATTTCAGTGGGGTGTTCCCTGAAGGATATCTCAAAATAAAACCAGGCTATTAAAAGAAACAGAGTTCTATTTTTGTCACACATTTTCTAATGTCAGTTCCCACTGCGGGCCCCAGGACTCTTGTGGTTTTGGACCAGAGGTGGGCTGATAACAGAGGGTGAGATTCTCCCATGCAATATGCCTCCTCTGATTCGGAGCTTGTTTCCTTGAAGAAGCTAGTAACGTGTATCCCATGGGTGAATGTAAAGGGCAGCAGCGCTCACTCCTTGGACATTCATCATGTGTGTGTCTAAAACAGATGCCATTGTGCAGTTTTCGCTGATCTCTTTGGTAGCAGAATACCACACACTGCAAAAAGACATTTGCAGCAAGGAGGAAAGGTGAGATACACTTGCTTTTTTTCACCCCCTCGTACTCCCGGCTGTCCTCCATCCCGCTTTTCTTCTGACGTCAGGGTAACAACACTGTCATTTAATCTCTCTAGTGCGTGGCACATAACAATGTCCTGTGAGATGCTATATTAGCTCTCTCCGAGCCTGCCTTTTTAGGGCTTCGCTCTGCTCCCTGCATTTTAGCTGCTCTTTGCTGTGGCACCATTCTTGTCATTCCTTCTGATATTTTTGTCTTTGAGTTTCTCCACATCCTGTCATTAAGTGATTTCTTGAAGCCACACTATGCACCCCTGTTATTTTCTTTCCCTCCAAGCCCCTGTCTTTGTCCACCATGTCAGCTAAGATAACGAGGATAATGATTTGGTGTTTACGATAGCTAAAAAAAGTGAAGACTGTAGAGGATTCAGGCATACCAGTGCCGTGATTTCACTACCAAATCATTGATGGAAGCAGCATGACCCGAAGGACAAGGGCTGGCCAGAAAGGCAGGACACTAACCCTCCAGTTCTTGTGAGACCCAGAGCAATTGCTTAACCCACTCTCCTCCAGTTTCCCCAGCTGCAGCATGAAGCTGACAGGGTACCGCTACGCCGTGCAGGAAAGAGGCACTATAAGTGACAGATAATTATTAGAATTGCTTGCTTGATTTCAGGCCATGACATAGAGGCAGAGGTCAGGGAGGGAGTTCATGAGAAGGAAATTCCATGTTGCTTGAAGGCATAGACAGCATTTCCATTAATGATGGAGAAGTGTGTAAAATAAACGCTGTAAAGGTAAAAAAAAAAAATCACACGGGAGTGGTTTTATATATTAATTTTCTCCCTTTCTATCCCACTGGTTTGTATTGTTCTCATGTGTTAGCCAGAAATCCCCTCAGGTTTACAGATGCAACTTGTGTGATGACTTGTATCGCGCCGCTTCAAAGGAAGGCCGAGCTTTTGACTATTTCTCTTTACCACCTCTAGCCCTCGTGATACCCTTCACTGGAGTTTTAGAAGCCAACTCCAGCCCAGACGGGCTCTGTGCATGGCCTAGGGTCTGGAGGAGGCCAAACCTCAGACTGTTACCCTAGCTGCTCTTCCACATGGGCACCAACGATACTGCCAGAGACTTCACGCAGATCGAGAGAGACTATACGGATTTTGGGGTGCTGGCGAAGGGCATGGGGGCCCACATTGTGTCTCCTCCATCTGGTTGGTGAAGAGGAGCTACAACATCATTGGAGTAACCGGAACATGTTGGGACAGCTCACACAACTGGAGTGCTGTGGTGGGCCGATACCAGGTCTTCAGGGAAGGCAGGCAGGGAGACAAGGGGGTATGGATGCATATATGTGACGGAGCAGCTCTGATGTATGGAGCTCCTGAATGGGCCAGACAGTAGGCTGGGTGAGAGCTTGTGGGTCAGGACAGGGGTTAGTCATCAGTAATGGTGACAGTCTGGTGGGAGCTTGTTAATGACCACTTAATCGGGTGAGGAAGAAGATGAAGCCTTCTTTAAACAACTTGAGGATATTTCTGGATCACATAATCCGCCTATTGTGGGAGATTTAAACTTCCTTGATGTATGCTTGAAGAGCACTAGAGAAGGATGCAGGCAAGCCAGGAGTTTTCTGGAGGATGTCAGGGCCAACTGCTTGACACAGGCACTAGATAAACCAACCTGGGATCACACATACACATCCACCCCTCCTGGACCTGCTATTCACAAAGCATTCACACTGGTTGGGGGAGTCATAATCAACGGCAGGCTTGGTTGTGGAGTCCCTGAAATATTGGACTTGAAGATACTGAAGAGAATGAGGAAGACGAGCAGCGGACTACAGACTGTGGAATTCAGGAGAGCAGAGACTTCAGTTTCTCCAGACTACTGAAGGTTGGTTCCCATAGGAACCATCTCTGAAGGGCAAAACAGCTCAGGAAAACTGGCAAGTCTTTACTGACAATGTCTTCTAAGCACAAAATTATCCTAGTGTGCAGGAAAACAAGCAGATGTACCAGGAAACTGGCTTGACTCAAGAGGGAACTCATGCCTGAGCTACAGCGCAAAGACCTGGCGTAGGGAGAAGCTTTTTCTCCGTTCAGGACAGTCAAGCAGTGGCTGCCCAGCGAGGCTGTGCAGTCTCCATCCTTGACAGTTTTAAGGTCCCATGTGGATGAAACCCTGAGCGACCTGATTCAGTCTCAGACCTAACCCTGCTCTGAGCGGAGGGTTGGACTAGAGACGTCCTGAGGTCCCTTGCAGCCTGAATGGTCCTGTCATTACGTGAAATAGTTAACCCGGTAAGATTACCTGATTCTTTATCATCAATGTCAGTATGACCAGTGAAGCCCAGTGAATTTCCAACATAACACTGCTGAGTAAGTGTGAGCCCAAGGTTCTGTTTCTAGCCTTTTTATGTGCACATTCAGGAAGGCAGCAGCTTTGGAAAGGAAAGTCTGGATGTTGCAGATACTAATAACACTGCCAAAGAATGCTGGAGTGATGTACAAATACCAGTATACATCTACTCAATTGCTGTCTTTGTAGAGAAGTAGTTATAAGACCTACCAATAGCTTAAAGGGATGTTTTGGTTTAAAAATACAGACTCATGGCATCACTGACGTTATGAAGAGAAACTAAGCAAGGCTGTTATTACTGCCTTCAGCTTTCCACGTCAAAAATCAGACCTTTTTCCAAGAATGGCCCTTCATAGAGTGGTGGGTATTGTTTGTTTTTCAAGGATGATGGAGTAAAGCTTCGTATCAGTCCAATCTTTTTAATATTTGGAGATCAGCTTATCTTATCGGGCAGGCTGCCAAAAGTGATTACAGCTGCAGAAACTCTACATTTGAACAGGGCTTTTATCAAATCACTCACATCTGGAAAAAGGCCAAGAAAAACAGTGACTGGAGAGAGTGGAAATCATGCCTCAAAAATGGGATGAGAAGCTGTGGAATAATTATTCAAAAGCTATGCGAACTTACATGAACATCTGCCAGGTGACCAAAATTGCCATCTGAATAAGGCATTATCCACAGTTAGACCAGATTTAGCTAAACAAGCCATTCCACCAGGCATAATTTCACATTTTCCATCCTTATAGCTTTTCTATTGAGTGCGGATATCCCAAGAGCACTGTAAATTCATACCCTATCTTAATGCACACTAGCCTCCCCTTGTAGACAAGCCCTTAGAAACAGAGGCACGTCCACCAGTACAAACACAGTAATGCTTATTTAAATGCTACAAGATGAGGAAGTGATTTGGTGGTCGCTGCAAACAAAAGCGGATAAGTACACTGCTGGCTACTGGAGTAGACTTTTAGTAACGAAGGCACCCATTACAATTGTTTAGCCAAAGACACAGAAATATATCCATAGGCACCCACTTCATATATCAGTACGAGCCCTCCGCGGTCTACGAGAGCACTCTGTGCAAAAGTAGTTTCTCAAGCATTACCGAAGGCTCTTTTTCCACTAATATGAGAAAACGGGGGAAAGAATACAAGACTTTTTCCACTCCAGTTGTGTTCCACAAAACAGCTGTCCACAGCCATAAGCGTCAGGCACCCAGAACACCTGGGGTCTTCCAAGGGACGTTAATCACAGCCGGCCGGGAAGGAGAAGGGTGCGAACACCGGCGTCGGGAGGACCGGCTCCGCGCACCGGGCCGGCGGAACGTTCTTTGAAGGTGGTGTGAGACCGCTGCTCCAGCTTGCTTTTTGCTAGTGCTCCAGGGGGAAGTCTGCCCCAGCCAGAATTCCTCCAAGGGTTCGGGGGCAGCAAGGGCTGTAAAAAAACCCTGTTAGTTGGTTTCAGGCCACAGTCTGCATCTGCGTAGCAAGATGCTGTTTGCACATGGGTAAATTCAGGATCTCGATTCCCTTTGTTCGTCTCAATACAGCCTGTGAGTCCGCAGAGTGAACCTTAAATGCAGATGTAGCTGGAAAAGATTGCCTTTTGAACTAACACTTCTCTTTTGTTGATTCCTTCTGGAGTGTATTGCCTGGAGTAAAGAGTTTACAAGTGCCAGGCTTTCAATTAATTTTGCTTACATCATGAATCATAAATCAGAGATGGAACGTGTGGTCAGGTCATCTAGTTTGTCTGCCAGTATAACATTTCACAAAGAAAGGATATAGGCTGTTTTTCAATTGCTTGTTTGCTTAAAAGGGAGTATTTTTTATATGCAAAAAAATAATTCCCGTGATACTTTGGTGCCACTTGAGACCCTGTAGATTGTAATAAGTATACAAAATGGGAGTGTGCACATGCATGTGTGCGTACGTGTGCGTGTCTGTGCATCAGGAGAAACAACCAACGAGAGGGAGAGAACCAAAACGAAGCGCTTTATATGCATAAGGCATGTCTACGCAGATGGGTGCAGGCAGATGTGGTCTCCTCTGCAGGGCATGTTAGCTTGGGCACAGAGCTGCAGGAAAATGGCTTGATGGTTTCCAGACCAGAACTGGCTCCCATTCCACCAGCTCAGAGCATGGCAGATGAACGTACTTGTCTAGGCCCATCCATGTAGACATGCCCAGACTCACCTCCAGACTTTCAAAATATTCCTGGAATGGAAAGGACCTTTTCCAGCTAGGACCTAAAATAAATGGGATAACGTGCATACTTGCTAAAGTGTTTGAAGTGGAGAAAGACACAAATTACAGTAGAAACCAAAATTAGATGATGATGATGAAATGGGTAGTTTAAGCAGGGCTCACGTATCATGAAACTACAGCAGATCTCCAGCCCAGGGTCAGGTATTTATTTCCAAAAATGAAGAGGGACATGAAATATAAAGAGGAAAATTTGGCAGAGCTCGAAGGAGAAGAGTGCAAAAGGAGGAGAAAAGGCAAAAATTAATTCCCTTTATGAGGCTTACAGACTGAACTTTTGTTTGGGTACCTTGGATGCCAATGGCAGTGTTTCTCTCTCCTTTTCAGCTCTCTAACTTTTGGGGAAAAGAAAGTGTAAAGCCATGATGGATACTAGCATGATCACTGACCAAATTTACCTTAAGCCATCTAATCAGAGCCATGGGTCCATGGTCTGTCCGAAGTCAGCGAAGAGGGCAAGTCACTTCCAGAGGCTGCATTTAGTGTGGTGAGAAATGAAATTTAGGATAAGTGACATGAATTACACCCTACAGTTGGTCTATCTCTCCTTCTGTTGACTGTAGCAGATGAGTAGCTCAATCTAAATCACCTGAAGTCAGAGGAGATGAATCTCAACCTAAAGGCAGTAACAGAAAGAAGAAAAGTAAATAATGTTCATGGAGGATTCTGCACACACTGGGTCCAACTTTGGCTCTGGTGTAAGCCTAAGAGTATCTCAGAGGTCAATGAGGGTCAACATATCTGCAAATTTTGTAGCTGAAAGACAGACCTCAAACGAATATCCTCTATTAAAGCAGAACTTGAAGGCAGCACTGTTGGAAGAGGCAGACTCACTTTTGACCAGCTCTCCATCTTGCAGTCCACATTCCTTGTCTAAATAAGTATCTCAATTTATTGACGTACTTCAAAGGCACTATTTCTTTTTATGCCAGCGCTAACACTCAGAGGCTTAATAGAAAATTGCAACTTGTATCATGTGTTTCCTCTGCTTATACAGATATTGTCAGGTCAAATAACCAAAAAAAGCCCCACCTCTCTTGCTCCTTTTAAGAGTCTTAATTTAGGCTTTTTCCATTACCCGGTTTAGTAATGATTAAAGGTCAGACTCACCTTCAGGCTTCCTTTAACAAACACAATCTGCCCATGACGTAATCCGAGACACGCTGGTATTCGTAGTACCACATATTAAAAAAATTCTTGGTAAATAATCCCGACACTTGCCGGTTCTCTGTTTCTCACCACTTACCTGACCAAATCCGGCTGAAAGAGTGGCAAACGTAGTGGCATCCCCGACCATCCCTGCGGAGCCTCTGAGCAAGGGCTGGACCCAAGTGTCTGATATTTACAACATATGAGGATCAGTGCACGCTCTTGCTGGTCCAACAAATTAACTCCTTATGTTAGAGAAAGTGAGCAATAATAAGCGTGCTTAAAACAAAGGCCTTAATAATGCGGTAGAGGGGCCGTCCTTTCCCTTTCACCGCATAGGTGAGATAAAAAACATCCGCGCTGTAATCCCCTTTCAGGTAAGAAAAAGCCAATGAGATTGGTTTGGAAAAGAGACTAGCATGGAAAGGTAGGAAATTTGCTGTAAACTGTAAAGATGGTAAGTATTAAAATAACTGGCTGAAAAAGCCAATAAAGCACAGCGAGCGTAAGCAAGGGAAATCACCTCCGTTGCAGCAGCAGCTAATTATGCTGCTTGGCTGTAACAACCTGAAGGCATCGCTGTGCTGTGGGAATTAGCAGTCCAGGTCTGCGTTGTGGCTTGGCGTGTGTGTGACTGGTAAAGACTGGCCATGGTTAATCCCAGTCCTTACCCACTGCTTTAACCGAGACCCCTCACCGCGCTCTTTGGGAACGAAGTAAATGTTCAGCGATGAACCACCAGTAGGACCCATTGGCTCTCCGCCCTCGTTCCCAGAGCAACTTCTGTGACAAGTCACCGAAAAGATAACATCACGGCACCAGGAGTATTTTAGATGGGGACCAGCTGTGATTAGGAGATAGCTATGATCTGAAAATCTGTAATTATTAGAATAACTAATGTTAATGTATTCCACTTGGGCTAGACCATCCATGCCGGAGATTATTGCAGTTTAAAAAAATAAAATGAGAAGTCTGAAGCAGTTGTGTTTCTCCAGAATTTTTTTTTTATGAATGTTTCATTTATAAAGTCCAGATTTTAGTATCCTGCACAGCCACAAGACGACTAGGCCTACCTCAAACTGATCAAAATGGAATTTTTCCATTGGGTTCAGCGTTCAGTTGACTATCCAAACATCTGTTTTGTGGTTCGTTCAACCTTATACGTCAATACGATGTTAATCTCCTTTATACACAAAAGCTGAAGCAGTGCCAATGATTTAGCTTCCTAGGAAGATGGAAGATCCTTTCTCAAGCTGTAAATCCTTCTGGCCTATGCCCAAAGTGAAAAACGAAAATCACCAGAGTGGAAACATGGCAAACATGATTTTCTGTCTAAACAAGGGCAGTCTTAACTCTGGAAATTAATCAGACTCTTTCTTAGAAACACCTTCAATGACAATGAAGACAAATCTCCCAGAAAATTACTTTGGAAATTAATCAGCCTCTTCCTTACATATTTTTTCCAGTAATTTTCTGGGAGATTTGTCTTCGTTGCCATTGTAGGTGTTTCTAAGTCAGGAAAAATCTCTTCTTCAAGAACAGAGCCAGCAAAAGCATTTTTTAATGTATTGCAAGCTTTCTTTCTCTATGCTATGTTCTAAATAATCCCACTCCTTCCTTTCCCTGAAACTAAATTTTCAGTCTGTGCAGAGGTGGACCTAGTGAGGGGGTAGGAGCAAGGGCATTTATAGGCACCATTCCTGCCCCCACGGCCGGCATTGTCCCGCTTAGGAAGCAACCACTTGCACCTAAATCCAGTCCT
>JAVJGG010000062.1:12715887-12736860 GCA_035590195.1 Aviceda cuculoides | reverse complement strand
CCAGTCCTGCAGATATGAGTCACTCGCTGTGGCACAAAAAGCCCTTTTTTGTTAAAAAAAGATGAAGACCCTACTGAGAACAATCCTATCTTAATACCCATATCATTCACTTACAAACTTAATAAAGTTTCCTTTGGGAAGCTGCAGCCCCTTACTTTTACTGCTCTTTTATACACATTTCATGGGCTCTTTACGCTACAGCGCAATTCCTAATAAATGATCAAATTTACCTGTGCATGCCCCCACTTTGCTTCTTTTGGAGTAATTTTCTCCAATAAAACAATCTAGGAAAACCCCAGTTTCCCTTGACACGGACTTCTTTGCCTCCTGAAATCTGAGAATCGTCACGAGCAAGTTTTGTCACCCGTGACACAACGCGATGCCGAAGCGGAGTAGGACGGTTCGGGAGGAGGCACTGAGGGATGCGGGACTGCGGCAAAGGGAAGTCTGGAGGGACTTTGAAAATGCAGCAAGACTTTTGCAGAGTTTGGGGGGGGGGAATGGGGCACCTCAAGCAAGCAGACATGAAGGAAGCTTGGCAGCATCTGCAGGGAAGAGGTACCGGAGAAGAACGGAGGAAGGGAGCAGATGGAGATCTGCGGAGAGGGGAGGGATGCGAGCGGCAGGGCGAGGTGGGAGTGCGGGGAAGATGTGGATGCAGAGAAAGGGAATGTGGGGAGCACATGGTGCCATAAAGCAGCAGTTTCTGCAGAAGGGCTCGCAAGTCCGGAAGGGCAAAGAGAAGTAGATGAGTGACACGGGAAGCGGGATAGTCAGTAAAAAAGTTTGGAAACTGCTGCCAAAAAGTTATTGAAGTTTAGGAACAGGAAAGCAGCTCCTGCTCTGATTCAGCCGGGAAACCTCGTCGTGTCCTTCATAAATTCTGGCGGCAGATGCTTCGGCAGAAGGTGTAGGAGCTGTAAGTGGGTGCAGAAGTAAACGCGGTCGTGCTCAGGTGGGGAGGAGCAGCCTGGGTGCATTGCCCTGACACCACTGCTGGTCAGAAACGTGCCACACGTGGCAGAGTTGATCTGGGGGCTCAGAAACCTTCCTTAGCTCCCACGTAAGAAATGCTCACCTTGGGAGGGTAAGCTACTTCGGCACCTCAAGAATCACCCTGGCACCGTTAGCTTTGGAGAACAAGATTTAGCATCTCTCTTCAACAGTTTTCGGTACACGTGCTATCTGGAAATGTACTCTACCCACATCCATGCCCCGTGTGGCTTCTTGAATCTTATGTCTCAGCTAAAAAGGGTTCCCATGGCAATGAATGGTCTAATGATAAGTATGTGGGAGAAAAGTCTTCCTTTCATCCAACTCAAATTTCTTGCTTTTTACGTGTCAGTGACCTGTTATTAGAAGGGACAAACATCTACCTAACATAAACAACCCAGATCTCCATTGTACTTTCACAGCCATCAAGTCACAGGGTAAATAGAAGAGGAGAAGATTTACATAGGTATGAGCACAGCAAGATTTTGCAATAGCAGGAAGAGCAGATGAATGCAACTTTTTCTTAGCAACTAATAGAACCACCCAAAACACAAGACTCGGTATTAATGAGAGTAACTCCTACACAGGAATTTGCTGGAAGAGACAAATAGCAGGATAGAGACGGCCCACAAGATCTTGGGATGTGTCATGAGCGGCATTGTTAATGCAAAGGGTGGAGAAAGCAACTGGAAGAGAGGTTCTTCTTCATTTTCTTCTACATAAGAACATGGAAGGGAAGGTGATCTGTACAAGTGCAACCATGATATGACATATCCTATAACTCTTAGAAAAAGCAGGAAAAGAAAAGACTAAAATAAATAGAATAGACTTAAGAAAGCAGTCCTCAAAATACTCGGAGTTCTAGCAGGCAAGGTCAATACAGAAAACAAATGTGAGAGAGAGAGGATTGAGGGAAGGTGGAGAGTCCCTGAATGTTACAGTAAGGTCAAAAGTATGATCTATCCTAGTGAGGAGGACGTCTAGAATTGAGTGTCAGAGGCAAACTTGGGTAAATCATGAGCCTAAAAAAATGTCAACATAGTTCTTATCATTATAAGGGAACAGGGGAATTACAAGGCAATCAGCTTTTCTTAAATTCATAGAAAAATGCTGGAACAAGAAATCTGAGAATTTGGGGCATCTGAAAGATAAAAACCAGATGAATGATACCCAGTGAGGATCTGTCACGTCAAACTAAGACAATTTACTCTCTGCAGCAGGGCAAGAGGTCTTGTTGGTTAGAAGGAGGAAGTTAATGGCACATACCTTTAGTTTATTAAGGCTTTCAACATGCCTGACATTCCCATAAATAAGCATGGGGAAAAAGGAGTAGATAAATGTTAGGAAGCACCATAACTGGTTAAAACCATGTACTCAGAGAGTAGTGATCAACAGCTCTTTCTCGAATCGCAAATGTATGTGCTGAGGATCAGCGGTGTCTGTACTGTGTCCAGGACTAGTCAGGATTTTCAACGGTTACATGAGAGAGCAGACATATGCTTTTTAATTCCATGAACGGCTAAACTGGGAGAAGCTGCAGTGATGGCAGAGGACAAGATGGGAAGGTAGAATGATCTTGACAAATTGAAGAAATGGCATGGAAGAAATAGAGTGCAACTGAAAAAGGATAAATCAGAAGTTTTAATAATTAAATAGGAATAGCAAACTCCACAAACATAGGAGGCGAATGACCAACTAATGCAGGCTAATGCAGCTTGGGGGTATAGTACCCTGCAATTTCACCAGTAGTCAAGAATTCAGACACAAAATAGGCAACAGCTGTGTTATGATGGATAAATTGACCAGTCCGTGAAATATGATGTAATTCTTTTGCTCTACGGGCTGCTGGTAAGGTTGTGTCCCATTTAGGTCACGATGATTCAAGGATTTGTCCTCTAGGAGTTGGTACTGAGAAGAGTCGGAGGACTTTGGCTTAGCAGGGAGGAGACTCCAGTGAGAGATGATGAGTCCTTAAATATCTCAGGAGGAGTCCTTAGACACACCTAAGTCACTAAACATAAAAATAATTCTTAAAATATGGAAAAGCTAAGTCATAGGAAAAGAATAAACTCTTCTCAGTGTCTGCTGGGGGTTAGATAAAAAGCAATGATGTCAGGCACCACAGCGGAGACGACAGGTTACTCGTCAGGAAAATTTCTGTGGTAGTAAGGACTGCAGCACTGGAGCAGACGGGCGAAGGGGGCAGTGAAGTCTCCATCACCGGAGCTTTTAAAAAAGGATGGGGCAAGCATCTGCCAAGAATGTCATGTGTTTAACTAAGCTTTCTCTACTTCCTTCTTTGAATCACCCATAATTCTGTTACCTTACAACCCAGCCTGATTTCCAAATTATTGATAAACTTAGTGGGTAACACAGGCACCAGGACAGGATCTTCTGCATTTCACCATTTTTCATAATGGAAATAAACCTTTAGTCCTACCACACCTCCCGCACAATGTTTGGCTCAGGATAATACTCTGACTCCTACTTTTTCACTATTTAGCTGCTGGGGTGATACCTGACTAGATCCCTGTAGTAATCCAAACAACTTATTCTGCTTCCAGATGTTTTATTGCTCTAGCTTCAGTGACAGTTTTGACCAGCTCCGAGTTACAAATGCAGCAATTAGTGATGGTTGTCAGATTTTTCCTTGTGTGTGTGTACAGACTGGCTAAGCTTGCCACTTGAAGCCCTCAGGCACACAGAAAACTTGCTTTATTTCAGCCCATCATCCTCCTTGAGCAGCAGAGCACCTTCCCACTCCTGGACATACCATCTGGATGTAGCAACTTGCAACTTTTTCAGTTTGCTCCAACATCTCAGTTGTGATATTTCCTCAATGGCTTCATCTCGTTCTTAGGAACAGGTCCAACAGCATCAGTGGTAAAGACTAACTCTGAAAGATAATTTTACTTCCAAAGAACACCCTTGCCTTCCTTCAGTTGCTTCCTTCAGTCCTTGGTGCTCTCACAGCCCTGTGGATTCTTTCCTGCGACTATCACTTCTGATAGACTTAAGAAAACATCTTTTTATGTGTACTCTTTTCTTTTTTTTAGCTATATCCCTTTGAAGCCTATGTTGCTCCTTCTGATTTCCTGCTAATTTATCACCTACCATAATTTATAATCCTGTTTATTGCCCTCAGTAGGGTCGGATTTCTAAATGCTGAAGGACTGGCTCAAATTACCTCTTAAATCTTGTCACTTGGCATTCCTCTGCCCTGTCTGGTTCCCTTTTATTCAACCCTATGCATATCTTCTGACACTATACAACTGTTTTGAGTAAGCAACTTACTAGGGATTTTATCTTAATTTTAATTTTAAAGCATTTTAAACTAACCTGTTCATCTTAGTTTTTAATGCTTACCAGAACCACGTCACTTTCTGGTGTTTTGTTCTCCCTTTGTGAGTCTAACTCTACGGTTGTCTCTAATTATTTAATATTCAGCTACTGTAATTTTCTTTGAATTAACTCCCGTGTGTTAATTAAGACCGAATGAGGAATAGCTTTCCCTCTGATGTGCAAGCTCTTGGCCTAGTTACTCCGAGACCCAACCCTTGCAACCAAGAAACTGTCCCTCTGGGGCTGGTGCACCCAGTCCAAGATTTTCGCCGCGACCTCGCTACCAATCCAGCAATGACGCTTTTTATTTCGCATTCGCAAGGACGTTACAAGCTTCCTCTTTCTCTCCGAAGGCTGTGCGCCTCTGGGGTTTGCTCGGGTTGGCCATTTGGCCGTAACACCTATGGAGTCGTGTCTGCACGGCACGCAACGACTGATTCCCCTCGGCAGCAAAGACCTGCTGGCCACGGCGTGCTGCTGAGCAGGAGGAAAACCCTGCTTCCCTCGTAAGCTCCGGAAAAGCTTCCGTTTCCCACGTCTGCCTTGCAGAAGCAAGGAGGCTCTGCATCCCCGGAGGATGGGACCGAGGACCAGTGCGGCAGGGTCCAGCCCCCGGCGTAGGGGTGAGGAAGGACAACGGCTTGGCCAACGAAGAGTCCTTCAGGGAAAGAGCTCACTGCTGCCAGTGGCACGGGAGCTGCCTGGGCTGGTGTGCCTCTGTTTCAGTCCCAAGCAGACGACGGGTGCCTCGTTAGGAGGAGAATGCAGGCGGCTATTAATACGCTTCTTTTGAAGAGTTCTCATCTGGGGAGTTAATCTCATTAAAGGCATCTGCAGCAGCGCGGGCTGCAGCGGCAAACCTCTGCTCAGGAGGATCTGCTTGAGAGGCCGCCGTCACCGGGCGATGTCTTCTCCCCCGCTCAGCTGCCACCAGCCCGGCCCCACCGCCGCGCGTCGTCCGTCAGGCGCTGTCGGCGACACGCGTCCGTCTGTCTTTGGCAGGAACGCGTTGCACGACGTTCGGCGCTAATCGGGAGGATGCGCTGGGTGCGTGGACACATAAACCCTCCCGGCGTCAGGTTACGTGTTCCACAGCTGTTTAAATTGTTGGGAGGCTTTCCCTCGGTGGTTCTTTTATATGGTTTATATGGTGTGAAGGGAGCGTTACTCTTGAAGGGACTTAAAGATCTTGGCCCGGTTCGTCTGCGGTCTTTAAAGATCCCATGACGCTTCTCACAAGAGCTGGAGAATTAATCTCCCTGTGCTGCTTAAATTTCAACAGGGAGAATTATATTTTGCTTTTCTATCCTTTCTCTTTCTGTGCTCTGCTTTGTAGATTCAGGCATTATTAATACCTTTTATAGCATTTTAAATGTACACTGTGTGTGGCACTGCGGATGGAAATCTGAGGGGTCGAACTCAAAGGAAAATCAGATCCTGAATAGTTTATGAGCTGGGAGAAGATCATGGGAATGGGCAAGAGGCAGCGCTGGCAGCCAATATATGGGCAGTGTGAATATTGAATAAGAAAGTACATCAAGTTAAAGTGCTGTTAAGTACGTAATTTTTTTTTTCATTCCAACATGATTTTCAAAATACTTTTTTATTTAAAAAAATGAATGTTTTCTTCAAAAGCTTATTTCTTTGACATTATGATGGAGTTCAGAGTATAACGGACCTCACACTTGATGTAAATACAGAATACCGTGACTAGATGTCATAAAACACTCGGTTTATGTCAGTGTAAACGAAAGCAGAATCTGTCCTGCAGCAGCACCCACACGGCAGAGTGCGTTAGCTGGTCGGTCGTCTCATGCTCAGATTCTTTCTCAACACAAGAAACAATCGAGTGCCAAATTCGCGGAAATAATTTGGCTTTGCGTAACAGGTACATAATATCCATTAAATAAAAGGTGATGAAATGGGGGGAAATGAAATGGGAAGAGTTCTTCAAAAACGCAGGAAGAAAAATGAGGGCAATGAGAAAGAAATAGCCTCAAAGACGGGACTTTAAAACCCTCAATTAATTTCTAATAGCAGTCGTAGGACAAGCCTGAAGGTTTTCTGCAGTAAGTAACAAGGGTAACCCAGTCACCGAGGACAGACGGACTATCAGCACCACAGACCGCCCCTGTCCCCAAAAACGGGCTTTCTAAACCCGAAGCGGAGGTGCCTTCCGGACCAGGCTCTGGCTGCTGCCTACGCCAGTCCTAACACCGGCAGGTCCCAGAGGAGGTTTTTCTGGCAGACAGAGCCTCGCCCCCACCTCTCCCGCCCCGCAGCCCCCCAGCACGGCCTCCTGTATGGACCAGTTTGGGGAGCAGGGCGCAGCACCTCCCTGTACCGCGGCAGACCGCGCAGGGCAGCGTAGGAGACGCGTTCGGGCCGAAACGTTGCCAAGCCACGGCGCCCAGGGTGAAGTGCTCTTCCGAAAACACCGTCAAAGAGCCTTAAATTCAAACAGCATGTTCCCCCTGCTCCAGGAGAGACCGTGGTGGGAGCGGGGAGGAGGAATGCCAGAAACGTTATTGCTTCGTGTCTAATAAGCAGTAAATGGATTTTATTATTTGCGTTAAATCACAACCCCTGTGCTAGCTTTCGTTGCCGCTGCAACGTGAGATAGCCAGTCTATTAGATAATATTGTGTCATGGGAAAATGTATGGCTTCCTGGAGTTCAAACTGCCAAATCACACCCAATCGCTATTGTTCCAAAATTGCGTGAGTGTTATAACTGCAACAGATGACACGGGGAAGCTATGTTGAAGTGCTGTAGTCAAATATCATCAAGTATTAGTAATCGCACAGTGGGGCCGTGCTGATTTAACAGAAGCTGGAATTAAGTTTGGAGCTGTATATCCTGATTTCTTTTTGATTTAACACGGGCCATGACACATGTTGTTAGCTTTTTCTCTTCCAGGCTGCGCGGAGGAAGCCTTCAATCTAGTCAGGGGGTTACAAATCTAATACGATGCTGCCACGGGAAAAACAGAAGCCTTTAAGTAAAGGACCCTATACTTGGGCATGGGTTTCAGGCTAAAGGCTGTTATCTATTCGTAATCGAAACACACAAGGCAAAGAATTATTCTAATACTTGTCTTACAGACCAGGGGTAACATACAGTAAAACATGTGGTTTGCTTGGGCTGACTTCAGCATGGGGAAGGGAGCTACATCTGCAGCTCAAGACCACGTTTTCCTGCAGGGACCAGGTGAAATCTAGAGAAACTAATAACATATGCTCGTTCCCAACTTTTGCTTCGCAACTCCAGCTTCTCGACGCACACATATGACACGCGACGAGAGGTACGTAATTGCTGGCACCTGATGGAGGGGAAGAGGGTTTGTGGCAGACTTACTTGTCTAACAGAGGACATTTCCCCTGAGAGCGAAAGAGAGAAAATATCAGTTCCCAAGGACTCAAAAGGAAATAAGGGATTATTTCGACGCGTAGGAAACTTCCTTAGTTCACTGGAAAGATTTCACAACTATAAACCCGACACCTTCTTCGAGTATCGCAAAGGTCACAAGCCTTTCCCCCAGACAGGCGCGCCAACTCCTACTTCGGCACAAGCCCAGCTTGCGGGGGCGAGGGGGCTGCTCCGGCTCCCCCCCCAGCAGCCCCGGAACCCCCAGGGGCAGCGAGCAGCAAGGCACCCCAAAATTTAATGTTCCAGCATCGTCAGACATACCCAGCGACAGCGGCCATGTGACAGAGTCCGGGCTAAAATCAGATTTTCCACGCGACGTGCTGTTTGCTCCCTTCTTCCACAAACGGGGCGATTCAAAGCGAGGGGGTCGTTCCCTGTTAGAACCAGGCATTGCCCACAGCCCCTTATCCCACCCGCACAGCGGTGCCACTGGTCCCCACCACTAACAGCAAGTCCCTTCCCCAGGTGTAAGCGTTGGTGGGACCCTTCCTCCGGCAGGGCCAGCAATCCAGGACGCGGCTGGTTCTGGGCTAAAGGTGCTGGACACGTGCCTTGGCACAGTATTAAAAAAAAAAAGAAAAAACGAAAACCCCCAAACCATATCACTTTGGATACTTCTGAGCAGATTTTTCTCTGGCTTTATTCTAACAGTTAAATCGTTAATGACTGCCCCAGTGCTTCCTGCAGAAGCTTTTGAAACGGACTCAGGCTTTGCGCTCAGTCTTTCCAATCTTTGTATCATTCATTCGATTTTGCTAACTGCATTTTCAAGTGAATGCTAAATACCCTTAATTTTCATTTTCTTACAAGCACTGCAGACGCAGCCGAGTGTTCGTAACCTTCCCATTGTACACAAACCAGAGATTATTAAAACCTTATTATCATAGAGTTTGAAAAGTGCAGTTCATTTCCCCATCTTCCAAAGCCTGAAACATTTATCCACAGCTGCTTTTAAGAATACCTGATTTGTGCACTTCACTGTATTTGAAAAAATATTTGCACCAAATGAATATAAATGAAATGTAACTGTGAGGAGAAAATGGGCACTTGCATGTCCTCTCTCTCCTACATACATACCCCCCCCCCCGAATTAGGAAACTGAAGAGCCAAATTTCTGTTAAATAGTTAATTCATATTTCCTTGAGCACTTGGGAATGCTGATAGAAATTCTATAAACTATTCGTACATGAAAAAATTAAGATCAAAATTATGGTCCCCCCCCAACATACTCATATTCTGAAAGCTAACAATATTAGGTGTCGTTCGTCATATCCTGTGCTTTGTAATCAAAGAAGATAGCTAGGCTTTGTAATTTTGAGTCCTGAAAGCGTTTGCCTATCTGCTGCCAGTTGTAGCAGCACTAATCCAAAATAATTCTATTACATGCAGTTGTTTCACATTTGCTCCATAATGTGGTCATTAATTTTACCATCAAGGAAGCTTACTCCTACTAGAATTTAATTAATATTAGCAGAGAGTTTACCGCACAAGGCTGTACCTCAGCGCAAGGAAGTAAAGTAACGACCTCCGCACCGCAGAGGACTGGGAAGAGCACACGTAATCGAATAATAACTGTTTTTTCCTGCAAACTTCTCCTTCGCTTCATGCAGAGAATCACATGTTCCCACTTGTTCCAGTCCATCGGATTTTGCATTTCCATTTGCCTTTGGCTTAAAGCGAAATCCAAACGTGAAACAATGCCCTCCACCTCCCCAATGTGGTCTAAATTTTTTTGACACATAGACCACATCCTTGGACGTTAAAGACCCTTGGACACCGCGGTTAGAAATAAAACTCGACACGCAGTTTATCTGGTTTGCGGCCACCACCCCGCGCTCAGCGCCGGGCCCTGGGACCAGGATTTCTGCTTTGCTGGCCATGCCCCAGCCTGCCGGCTAACAGGTTCGCCATCCACAGTGATGGAACGAGCCGCGCCTTGGGAACATCCCCTCGGCTTGGGAGCGTCCCCTCGGCTCTCCGCAGCCCGGGTGAAGCCGTCAGCCAGAGCAGCGCCGGTGGGTTGGAGATACGAGGCGCTGCTGGGGCACTGGGGGCATCGGACCAGCTCCAACCCACCTGGTAAAGGAAGAAAGCCCCGTTGGATATCCAGCGCTCCAGCGGTCCGCCATGCGGGACTAAGAGCTGGCGGTATTTTAAGCTTGCTTTCACTAATTTGTCCTCCAGGTTGCCTTTCTGCCTTAAGTGACCTGTCCCTGCACGTCCAAAACATCCCCTCCGGCCACCCCTTCCCTGCCTTGCAGCCCTGGAAAGGGTGCTGCAGTTCAGGTGGTCAGGGGGCTCAACGACGAAAAGCCCGTAGTGTTACCCGACCCCCCCGAGGCTTGGCTGACCTGAGAACCCGAAGGGAGCAGTAAGTCACGCAGGGTTTTATTACTTTGGCCAACGTATGACGGGCCTCCCGGGTTATTTTTGACCCAGTTTGTTTTAAAACCCCAGGTTGGACTTACACGGAACCTGCCAGGCAGCGGGGCGGCAGGAATGGGCCCAGCGCCCACGCTGCCCAGCGCCCTTCTTCCACCTCCCCTTGCGGTTACTCATCCTGCCCCCGGTCCCCCTCTCCGCAGCCTCCTGCAGAGAGCCGTTATTGCACATTGTTCTTACAACAAAAAATCAGGAGCTTTTCTACTCGTTTACCCCATGCACGATCAGGTTCAAAAATCTCTTACTGTGTTTCGCAGAATCGTAGCAGGATTAGATACGACCAGGTAGTAACGGCACCTTAAATAAGTGGTGACATAAGGGCAATTTTTTACTAGAACACCTGTCCTAGTGATTTGCCATAGCTCAGGGCGAGCCGTCCTTCCTAACCCACACCAGCTTTGGGCCATCTATATTACAGCTTTACCTCTGTGGACTGCAGGGTTTCCGCTTTCGGGTTGCATCCGACTTTTCCGTTTAGCTTCAACTCCACTGCTAAGCTTAAGGGCCATTTTCAAAAATCACTTAAGCACCTGGGAACCTGAGAACTTACCTCTGTCTACTCGTGCTCTTACTATTTTTATGTCTGGTTACTCTTGATGGATTTTCAGCTTTTGCACCCACCTGTTACATGGGAGGAACAAGCTTGAGATTCAGAGTTGCATCTCAGAAACAGAGATTTTCAATAACCAGTCTTAAGCTGGTAATTGCAGCAAACCCCCTAAAGACTGGGTATAGTGATACTGATATCAAAGTGCTAAAAATGGACTGTTTCACTGTAGGACCAGCTAAACTAAGGTTTCCCAACTGAACTCTGCCCTTGCAAAAGCTTTTACTGACATAAAGAGACACGAGGAAAATAAAATCAAAACCATAGGAGATGCAATTGTATCAGGAAAGCCTGCATTTCTGAAGGATTTCAGGCCTGTAATTTCTTTTGAAACAAATGAAAACTAAAGGTAATTTAGATGCCCACCACTTACAGATTTTAAAGCCTATTAGATGCTTGCACACCTTTAAGGAGCTGGTTCTAGGATTATTTTTGGTCTCTTGCTTTCATCTAAAGCCAACGGGACTGAAGCAGTGCCGAGGATTTTGCCGTAGCCTCTCTGCAGGATGGTGAAAATCTGCACCCTGTTTTCGGCATCGGCTGCCCAACACCTGGCCCTCTTGGCATGAAAACATTGTTAGGGTCACTGTCACTAGTTCGTTGGGTTGACAAAAACTGAGCAGTGCTCCCAGTCAGAAGGAGTTCGAAAGAGGAAATCTTGAGGAACAGATGCAGTTTCAACACCATTCAGGGATCCGAGCACCCTTTTTTTTTTTTTTTGCCGAATTACCAGCGCAGAGAGTGCACCGGGGGACGTGCTCGGTGCCAATCCCAGTCCCGCCGGGAAGACTCAGGCTCGGGAAGGCTCGGGGTGGCCCCTCCGTGCAGAGCGATGTCCCACGCCGTGGGGGGGACAAGGTTCCAGGCAGGAGCGACCACCCTGAGCACCTTCCACCCTTCGCAGGGCCCCCTCCGCTACGCGGCAGGGGCTGACGCCTCTTCTCCGTCCCACAGAGCGGGGCCGGGGGCAGCTTTTTGGAAAGTGTGTTAATAGCAGTTTCCGTACTCCTCCAGACAAACCCTGCGCAGGCAGAGCCCCGCGCTTCGGGGCAGACCGCTCTTAGAAATACAACCTCACCGCTCCTCCTGACGTAGCAATCCCCATTTAGGGCTGGAGCCGGACTGGGAGGCGATTAAACGCCTCTCATCGTATCGTACGAGGAGGGGATAGACTGTAAAGGCGATCTCTGAACAAGTACACACGGCAAGTTTACAGCACGCAGACCTGCTGCGGAGGGGAGTCAGAGCTGCAACGGGCTCGCTGGAAAACCGCACGTACAACCCGGAGAGGAGCGCACCCTGGCTGACTAACGGGCAGAACTTCCAAATTATGTTGTGTCTGGCGGTGGAAGGAGCTTTAGCTACTGCGAAATGGGCGGTTGGATGCCTGAGCATCCCCATGGGTGCAGGTGGAGTTGGAGCTGGTGGAGCCCTGAAAGGCTTCCCGGGAGGGATGGGGATGCTCCTGCCGTGGCCAACAGCCCGGCTGTGGGACGAGGGCGGGTTGGTACCCAGGGCTGGAGAAAAGCTCCGCGTTGGAAAACCGCACGCCGTCCTTGCTCGGGAAGGAGGCGGCAGGGCTGTTTCGGGGCCAGCGGCAGGCTGCTGCTTCAGGCTGCCGCCTGCTTCGCCTCGCTAGCACTCGCTTGAAATAGAGGCGCTTGTCTGGTGAAAGCATCAGGTTTTACCGACTTCCTAAAGGGAAAAAAAGTTTATTGCCATTTTCCATCACTGATGGTGTTATCTGAGAGGATAATGGTCGGGTGTAATAGCAAACAGTCCTGTTCTCCACACAGCCAGCAGGTTTGGGGAATGAACAGGGGATTCTTGTTCAAGCGGTTACCCCTGATGGGTTCCAGCTCCTTCCCTGAGACGGGGTTCACTGCACACCACACCGGCTTGGGACTGCCGTGTCTCCCAAAAGCAGCGGGCATTTCAAGATTCTCCTAAAGATCAGCATGCCCACAGGGCAGCGGTTGTGATCCTCACCCTATCCTGTAGGTTTTTTTTTTTTTTTAATCAATATGGACTATTTAATTGGTTGTGGTGAGGACCACTGTAGAGAAAATTCTAGAGACCACCTCACGTGTGAGCTACAAGACAGTCAAGGCGGGCTTTTTTCCCAAACACTCAGGTGGCCCCACGAGCCCTCTCCCAGCCCTTCCCACTTCCATCGGCACAACCAAGTGGGGGCACATTGCTACCCCCATGCTGATACCCAAACCAGCCCCGTCCGGGTGAAAGCACCCTCAGGGCCGAAGGTAAATAAAAAAAAGCAGGGGTGGAACAAGAGAAGAGACCTACGCACCGGCGGTCCCGGCACGTATTAGGTTGCACGCCTGCTCCAGCCCAAGCGTGTGGGATGAGCAGGTGCGGACAGACTCCGGCTCCTCCGGCAGCGTGCCGCGGGCACCAGCCAGCTGGGGATCAATCCTGCGTCGCACAGCGCTGACGGCAACGTAGGGCGCCGGTGGGAGCGCAGTGACACGCTGTTACGGTAGCGGGGCTTCGGGACGAGGACTCGCTTGTAGCTGTTTGCTCCCGACTGCGAAGACGTGCTCGGGGTGGGGGGGGGTGTCACTCTGTGGGGTGAACTTTGCTTTTCTAAGGTTTCCTGTTCTTTTGTCATTGCGGCCTGACGGCTTTCACGGAATCGCTGCGGATTTCCCTCTGCTGCCTGCAGCCTCGGGCTGGTGTAGCCGGCTTGCCAGGTTGGCTCACTTGGTTGTTATTTTTTCCACAAGGTACCTTTTTGTCTTGTACCTTGCAAAAGCTGGATGGGAGCATGAACTTTCGGCTTTCTTGCTTGATAAGGCTATCGAAACTGCACGGGCAGGCTCCTCGCCGAGCGCGTGTGGGAACAGGCAGCGAGTGCTATAAAAAGCCTTTGCGCGCGGCAGCTTCCCACCTTCGCCAGCACGTATAAGCGCTGTCCTAAATTATCGGCCGTACGGCTGTCTGCAAAGTTGATGCAGGACCCCTGAAAGTGGAAAGGCCTCCGGACAAGTATTTTGGCTTCGCAAAGTTGCTGCGGTCTACAGCTTACCCGGGGAAAGGGTCAGCCACTGCAGGTGTAAGGGACCAGGCAGCTGAAGCCCAGCGGGTTCCCCTGCATGGTCCGCACGGATCTGTAGGGTCTGTCTGTACGGGGGGGCTGCGGGGGGAGAAGATGAAGACCCTGCTCAGCAGGAGGAAGGACTGTGAGCAAGCGAGACACAAAGAGCCGTCTGAGCAGAGAGTTTGTGAAAACTTCTCACCTTCTCCGTATGCGTGTCTTGTTTGCTAAGGGAGCAGTTGCTGACTTTTCCTTGTGTGTTGTCTCGTCTATTTTGTTTTAATTTCTCTTCACCCGTAACAAAGCAAAGAAAGACTTCATTGTGCTGTGTTTACTGTGCTAGGTACCTGCTTCAGTGAGTCAAGGTATGGATTTTTGCAATTCCAGGATAAGTAAGCAGCAACTCAACCAGTGTGAGCAACGGAAGAGAGAAAGACAAGAAACCTGTTGGTGGGGACTTGAGCATAAGAGAGGAGGAGGAGCAGGTATTCTGGCTGTCAACAGTTTGAAAGGGGAAGATGCCATCTTCCTGGGCCACAAAAGATGAAAATCTCAAGGGATGGAAAATCAGAAAAGAACCCCATGTATTTTTCAGATAGAGTGCCTCTGATTTTCTGTGCCCATTTGTGGTAAGATGTATGCACATGCACACCACTTTCAATAATATAATTTCACAAGCAAATCACTCTGGTAATGCTTTCTTCCAAAAAACAGGCAGCAACGGCTTCAGGAGGCTTAGGAGTTCCCTCCAGCAGCCTTCTCAGCACAGCATCTTCCGAATCAAGCAGGAGACGGTGGAGGCAGGCGGAGGGGCAGGAGGCAGGCAGACTCAGACCTAGTCAGATGTGAGATGATAAATATTGAAATGAGTCTCAGATCTGAAGCGCTGCTTTTTCTCATTCACATCATTCAAATCTCTCTGGTTCCAGGCCAAGCTTGTTTTTTTTTAAAAAACACCTTTTTCTTATTAGCACATCTCTCCAATTCTTGCTGAGAGACTTCAAACAGAAATCCTTATGTGAGTGTACCAGAAGACGACTGAGTTTCAAAATTACCCTTCAAGCCAACTACAAAAAAAAAAAGCAGAAAGGAAATCAGAAAGATAAAAAATGAGCCCTTGTTATGCGAACAGGCATGAAGTTGCCATTTGCGCTGCAGCTCTTGGCTCTTAAGTGAGCCCAGTATGTTCCAGCAGCGCCTTCGACCCAATCGTTATTTGATTAGGAAGCTTGAATTAAGTGGCTAGCACTTAAAAAGTAGCCTACCAGACTAAACTATGGGATTTTAATTAAGGCACTTTCTTAGGAGGAACAGTAAAGGGCCCCGGGAACAGGAGCTGTTTAGCGGACGAGCTCCCAGGCAGGAGCCGGGTCTCCGGAGGGGCCATCGGCTGGAGGTGCCCGGTCTTGCCCCCTTCCCCGCCACGCGGGCGGGAGTGTTTCGGCGAAGGAGTCCCGGCCACAACTGCTGCTCTTCTCGCTGGCTCACATGCGGCGTAGACAAGACCGGTCTTGAGAGCAGCCCTACAGCAACGTGCACCAGCTGGTGCAGACGTAAGCGTGCTGGCCCCGAAAGAAGCGTCCTCTTTAACAGAAGCAAGGAAAACCGCTGGCGTGCATGAAGAGGACCTCTGTCAGGCATGTGGACCTAGAGGGCTTTATGAATGTCACAGTCTGCATGAAGAAGGGTGAAAACTTATATCTGTGGTCTACAGGATAGGGCGTAGAGGTGATTTGCTGGCAATGGTAGCTAGGCAGAGGTGTCTGGAAGAGAGAAAACTGTGCTAGCAGGAGGTGAATAGTCTTCCGAGTCAACGGCAGGGCCTATGGGCAGTTGCTGCTTGGCGGGGAGAAGATGAGGAGTGGTAGATGAGTGTAAAGGATGTTAGAGACACGTGTTGCTCCAAGTGCAGCGGAGTGGAGGACACACCGCTTCCTTGGGGATTTGCATTCTCTGTCCCTTCCTTCCGCCACCTTTGTCCCCTCGCGCCACAGCAAATCTAGTTCCCGTCTTTGAGCTGCAATATCTACCCCCTGCTACAAGAATTTCAATTCCTCCAACACCTCTTAGATTCCTCACTCCCCTCACAACCTTATCCTCTCTCTGCATCAACTGCTTCCAATGTCCCTCAGTTGTGACCTGGACAGAAGGCAGCACATGCGATGCTGTACAGAGCTGTAAAGGTTAGATGAAATAAATGCCCCACTATATAGAAGCTTTCCTCTCAGAAAGGCCATTAATTAGAGTCTCCTTCCTCTCCACAGCTGCCTGCTATCCCAAGACTTGCAGGATCTTTGAGATTTCTACGTGTCAAATATGGTGGAATCTAGTCAAAGTGGTCAAATCTGTGAAGAAGGGGCTGACAGACACATAGGGACAGCACAGTTCCATGAATGAAATTACCTTAGGAAATCAGTCTACAAAAGAGCTCACCGCTAGACAGAAAATGAAATAAAATAAAGAGCTTGGTTTTATTTGCAAAGAGTTTGCAATCTGGCATTTGTGGTTTTCTGCAGGGAAGGCTCTGATAAAGGTTTGAATTCCAATCAGGGGTGTAGGCAGTCTAAAAGAATTAGTCTCCTCTTTTAAATGATGGGAAAAATCAAACTGGCTAGCCCAGCAGACTTGTACAAGGCAACAATTTTCACATCTGTGCTCGAATAACAACGATACAGTCCATTTTTGTAGTATACGTCAGTCGAGGATCTCAAAGTGCCTTGGAGCATATTGAGCACTCCTACCTCCACTTAAAACGCACCGTCTTTTGAGAGATACGCCCTGTTTTGCGCAAGAGCTGGCAGGAAACGTGGAAGACATCCATCCACACTACATCTTTCCTAAATGGAGATTGATCAATATGCTAAGGGTAACGTGTTGCACAGTCAAGAGAAAGGCTTGGGACACGGGTATTACACTTTGCGGGTTGCCTCTTTTGACCTAGCTAGATATGCCTCCACAACCTTTAGACTGCGTACAGAGCAATCCCATGACGCCCATGAGGATTTGGCAATGTCATGTCACCAGATAGCAGAATTGAGGACTGAAAGCCAGGATTTGTTGGTGAGGACCAAAAGTTTGTCTCCCAGGGTGGCTGTTTCATCACCCAGGGGACATGAGTTGCTGGTATCAGTGCAGTTCTCAGAGAATAAGTGATCAAATTACCAACGCTGTCACCAAGGTCAGTACAATTAGCCTTCTGGCTGGTTGCTTCAGAAATTAGCCCAAGGGTTGTCTTGAGCCTTTTCCCACTTACAATCTTATTGGCTTAAATCTAGGCGAGACCAAAACCTGGCGTGTCCTGGAGGGCTGATGCTCCTGTACCCTTAGGAAACAGCTGCTGGAAGAATTTGGAAGTACAATGGCAGGCAGCCACCAATGCTGATTTTCGTCAGTCCAGCCTCAGCTATATCTGAGCAGTCAGACCTCCTGATCTCCAACTTTCACAGCTACCTTCTACCTCACGCTGCCCTGCTCAGAGACCCCTCACGCACGCCCAGGGCAGGGCTGCCCTTCTGCCCGGCTTGGACCTACACCAGGGCCAAACATGGCCTCCTCCATCACACCTGCCCTGGAGAACTGCAGGGAGACATGGAGCGGGGCTGTCCCAAGGAGAGGCCCACGCTCCAGCACGATCCCCAGCCTCAGCCTTTAGGTACCAGTGCTCCTGCCCTACATAACCCAGTAGGCCATGTGCACCCAACAGCTGCCTACAGCTCCTTTCGGTGGTAGTGGAAGGGGTTGCGGGCAGTTTTAATCAGCATAGTCTTCCCCAAAATGAGCACAGGACACTCCATATGCTCATGGGTTAAGCTACTGGTCTACTTTGAGCGTGCTTTATGCAAGAGAATTGTGCTGTTACCGTTCAGGAAAGTTTCCTATAACAGCTTAATTTCATACTCACGATTGTGGCACAAGAATGGCAGCCTTCACAATAAATTGCAATAGCTTTAAGCGTTAAGCTTTTTGTCCACCGAAGGGCTTATTTCCCTTTGTCACTGGCACAGGTGTGTTGATGATTGTCTTAGTAGAGCAGAGATCTATCTACACACTTCGCAGCATTCATACTTTGATAGGCACTTAGGTTTTCAGATGTTTACTTTATTTACTACCACTGGTTTCCAAACTCCTCTAAGCACCTAGTTACGCTTCCAAAATTTATCCCAATTCATAGTACCACAAATAAACCACTGTATTATCCAAATAATATCTGCAGTTCTTACTCCAACGGCACTTCAAGCACTCAGTGCTTTGCAAGTTTGCAAGTGATCTGCTTTATTCTGTGTCCAGCTTAAACTACTTGCACATAGCAACTAAAAGAGTCTCCAAGTGTCTCTGGCTGTCTGGGAAAGTTGGCCTTCAAAACTCCAGCCCCCTATGCCGCAAGGCTGTTCGTTAACACCATGGCATTGCTAACGCAACGAGAACGGAGCCCTGTGGGGAACAAGAGGGCTCCAAATCTCCCCGTGTTCAAAAGAGGGTCCCCAGGGTCTAACTCCTGCTCTTCCATCACATCTCAGCTCTCTGATTCTCACGTGCGGGTGTTAAAGCTCAAGGCTGGGTCCACAATGGATAGCCAGCAACCGTGCAACACAGCGGGGAAGGGATGGGGGCAAGCCGTGGAGACCACTCAGATATAATGGTGCAAATTGATACCCACAACGAAGCTTCCTTACCAGGAAAACTAGAAGAAAAGTGTTAAACGCAACCCCTGCTAGCAGACACCGTGATGGATGAGTTAGAGTCATCCAGAAGGACACTGGCAAGCCAGCCAGCAGATGCTCACGGGTCTGTTTGTTCATTTTGTAATGAAAGGACCTCAGTTCCTCTTTTAAAAGAACAATAATTTGAGTAATAATATTAAAAAAAAAAAAAAAAAAACAGAATCAGAGTGGAATGGCTAGTGATACAATGAAGTGAAAACTCTCAGCTGTGACAAATGACGCAGCTGCAGACAACCCGTCGATGAAAAGCTGTCCTTATAGATAAATTCCTTTATAGACCCCCTGACTCTCAGGTGGTGGCCTCCCCCCCCCCATTTTATACGAGTCTCATAGCACTCCTCCCTCCCCTCCCGGTCCCCTCTGCCTCATGTTAAAAGCATCTATATGTAAAGTGACTTAGCATCAAGCTCTGGCGCTCTTTGGAATCACTACAACGAATTACAAATGATGCGATCCGATGGTATGAAATGAATAATCTCTGCAAACGGCATGGTGTACTAGCCTGTTTGCTGCATTAGTCAGACACATGCTTCGGTGCTGCCAAAAATTCTGACCACACCCAGAAAGAAACATGAAAATATTCCTCTCAGGAAAACAGATAGCTTATTTTAGTTAATTTTTGAAATGAGATGGTGGCCAGCTAACTGGATTTGACACAGAAAGAGAAAAAAAAAAAAAGCAGTGTAGTCCTCCTTCCTCACAAAGGAATTATAAAGCATTCAAAAGGTTTTTTGATTGCTGGGCCATTACAAAAATGCAGACAAATGCTGGATGTGCGTGAGCATATACAAGTGCGCGTGCAAATTTAGGGGTAAAAGTGTGCGCAGATCCTAGACAAGTGCACTGCATATCATTAACGTCCCCTTCGAGGGTTTCAGAATATGACAACGTTAAAAAAACCAAACAAACAGAAAAAAAAAAAAAAGGGAAAAAAGATCCCTGTTAGGTCAAACACAGACCCGGCCAGCGCCGGTGTCCCGACTCGGCGAGTTGCCAGTAACAGATGCTTTGGAAAGAGTGTAAGAAAGCGAGCAAATAGAGAGAGATCCCCCACTTCCAACAGTCAAGCAGGGGCTGCGGAGACTTTCTAAGCCGGAGGCTACATCTGGAGCCCAGTTTTTAACAGCCGCAGAGATGCGTACCGCTCAGGTGGTCTCTCGGCACGCGGGGGGAGCTTCGCCTGGCAAACGGCGACGGAGGAACGGCCCCGGGGGCTGCAGGAGGAGCTGCCACCTGCCCCCGCTTCTCCGGGGAGCCCCCACTTGGGGGCATGTTCAGTCCTGGGTTTCTTCGCTGAGACAGCCAACAAAAGTTATTATAATTAAAATAAATTGTGGTGATGGACTCGCTAATTCTGTTCAGAGAGGTTATTATATAGCTATTAGACTGCAAAAAAATGTGGCCACTACTGATCTGGGCTGGTTTGAATTAATGACCTAGAAATGAAAGGCTCTATATCCTATTAACAGTCTGCCAAGCCATGCCAGATCCCATTACTTTGGTTTATTTGTAACCCGTCAGGAAGGACCCAATGCAAATCCAGATCTGGAGTCGATCCAGAGCAACTCCGAAAGGCACCTCTACGATCTCTCGCACATGGCAGAGCGGCGTCTGCCCGCTTTCGCCTGGCAGCGGGGAAACGTTCATTTCCACGGGGTTCGGTTCACCCGGACACACGTCGGCCGACGACGGTGGGAAGGGACCAGTGAGACGTGAACGGGGAACTCGAACTCCCAGTTCGCAAAAGCTACCTGCAGCAGCGGTACCGCGTTGCGACACGTAAATACGAGACGATTGCCTTAAATTTCAGCTCTGGTCGGTGTGCGACCCTGCTTTGTACTTCGCTGGCGAAAGAGGGGTGGGTTTGGCAACGGCAGGGAAGCGGGTCACGGCGTGCGCTGTGGGGACGGGCCCCGGCACCTATCCCTCATGGCCCGAGACTCGCAATCCCTGCCGGTCGATCGGAACCGGTGGGACCCTCCAGCCAGGACGGGGCCACCATGACAGAACCTTCCCAGGGCACGTTTCCACCCCGCTCCCCACCCTACCACCCACGCAACTGGCGGTGCGGGGAGTGAAACCTGGGTACCGCAGCGATAACTTCAGGGTTATCGTGTTAATTCCAGCAATGAAGCGATAAGGGAATACCGGGAATACCACGCTCGGAGCGAGTTCCGATCGCGGGGGGACCGTGCCGGTCTCGGCAGCTGACGCAGGCGATTGCCTATGGAATAGCGCAGGTGGTTTGTGCGCCAGGCTGACAGCCCGGTCGCGTGCAGCTCTGCCGGTTTTCCTATCTGCTTACTGCTGGAGACGGCAAGTAAGGATAAGCATACCAGTGAGCTGAGACAATCTGCAAAAAAAAAAAAAAAAAAAAAAAAAAAA
>JAVJGG010000062.1:12699632-12715860 GCA_035590195.1 Aviceda cuculoides | reverse complement strand
CCCCCGGTGCCCCCAGCCGGGTCCGACCCGTTCCGCTCGTCCCCCCCCGCCCCGGCTCAGCCCCCCTGCATCCCCGGCTCCCAAAAGAGCTGCTGCGACGGCATCGCCACCGCTGCGGCTGACTGCAGCCTTGATCCAGTCCAGGCTTTCTACAGATCCCTACTGGAAGGAAGCCATTTTTCTTGAGTGTATTTCCAAGAAACAGTTGACAGGCTTGGCACAGCTATTCCTGGAAATGTTCAATAGGTCATCTTCTGGAAGAGAATGCCTGACTGACGGAATTGAACAGATCTTGTTCTGTGCGCCGCGCGCCGCTCGCTCCCTCTCTCGCGACGGCTTGGCGTTCGCCTTCATGCCGTGCCCGGGACCCCCACCGCCTTGACATCCCCCCCCACCCCCCCAACAGCCCCGGCTTAAACTCTGCACCCAACCCGCTCTGCACCAAAGCAGGATTTGGTGTGCTGCCAGCTGTATTTCCCTGCCGGCAGCACCGCCGGGGTTGTCCTGCGTGACAATTGAACAATTGCTGCGTGAAGGCGACCGGCCCCGGACTATAAATTACAGCGTTGCCCCTTCGCACACGGTGTGGTGGAAACCTTGTGCACGTACACGCGCGTGGTGGCCGGGAGCTTGGTGACATGGGCTGTCCGACCCCACCGTCCCTGCTTGTCCCCGGCTGGGGAAAACGCCGGAGACGGGCTTTTCGCTTTTGCGGCGCGCTGCTGTTTGCCAGGGAAGCGCAGGGTAAAGCCGTGCTGGGAGAAAGTTGCTTAAGGTGAGGCACGCCGGCGAGAAAAAAAAAAAAAAAAACAACCCGAAGATGCACGTTGGGTGGTTTCTTCAGCGCTTCTCCTGCCTTTAACCTGTTCCTGGTTGTAATTGCTCTGGCGAGATCTATTTCCTTCGCTGATTTGGGGGTGGATCCTGGCACCTCTTGCTAACTGAGGAAAAGGTCTTGGACAGCGATGCCGGCCCAGCCTGAGCCAGGGCAGGTCGGGATGCCCCGCTGGCATTCCCACCCAGGGCAAGGAAGTGCTGCCATGTGCCGGGACGGCCCCCGCCGGCGCCGGCGGGGAGGGTCTGCGAGCAGGGGCAGTCATCCAGTTTCCCCAGTGTCTGTTGACCAGCTTCGGCATGCGGAGAGTGCCAGGGGTTGCGCCCTCAGGGCAGCAGCCAGGGAGGAGAGTTTGCTCCATTTTAGAAAGGCAAACTTTAAAACTTTCAAAAAGTTTGCTCCCCACCAAGCGCCGTAGCCTAGCTCTGCCTGGCTGCAGAGGAGAGCTCGGGTCCCCCTCCCTGTACGTTCGCTCCAGGGTCGGGCTTGCCCTTCTGCCCACAACAGGTATTTTTTCCCCACGTTCAGAGAGATTTAGCGTGCCTGGCTGGGTTTAATTCTGGCCTCGATAGTTCCTTATCACGTTAAAGGACCTGTGCTTCCGCATCAGCACAGCTCAGCAGGTATATGCCGATCCCACCGGCAGCAGCCGGGTGATGGTCCCTGTCCCACGAGAGGAGCGTGAGCCGGGCTTGTCTTCGTGTCCCTCCCCAGCGGCATGAGGTGGAAAAGGGCCGGGAAGGACAACAGCGGTGTTTAGCTGGGATATGGTACAAAGAGCCACCCCTGCCTCTGCGTTTGGGCTGTGGTAATTCTGCAGGTTAAATAGTGTCTCTGCCCTGAGTCCCGGGAGATTTTTCTTTCTCCTCCGCAGCCTGCGAATGCAGCTGTTCACTAAAATTCTTTTTAAATAACGCTCTGCAGGTTCTGTGTTGTCCCCCTTCAACTCTAGCCACAAATAATGTACTTGCTCTCTGCCAGGAATTAAATTTCATCCATATCTGTAAAAACATCAAGACAAAACACACCCGGCTCAGTTGCCAGAGCTGGCAGCAGACCGGCTGGGTCCCCAGGCAGCGGCTCCGAGAAGCCTTCCCTTTCCCCCCCTCACACCGTGGGTACATTCCGCCTCTGCTTTATTTCCCCCTTATTGTCTCCTCCCTGATTCCCAGCGGCCCGGAGCTCATCTTGTCTGTGGATTCGTAAAACTTGTTTAGCACACAACCGCAGAGCTATAATAGGTTTTAATGGAGAACCACAAATTTTCAGACAGGAAAAATCAGGACTGGAAGGTACACCTTGTGCTAGCAACGCAGAGGTGACCACGCAACGGCCGCTCGGTCTCCAGACCTCTGGAGCGCACCCACTTCCCGCCTTCCCGCTCGCTCTGGGATGTTGCGTTTGAAAAAGGCAAAGCAATTTTTCCAGGAGCCGGTAAAACCACTACTCCCATTTCCCGGTGAACGGGGAGGTGTGCGGGGGGTCGGCGCGGAGCTCACAGCTCGTGGGGTACCCAGGCCACCGACCCCAAAGGAGAAGTGTCCCCAGAGAGGACCGCGGGGCTCAAGGCCAGTCACCCCATTACAAACACAGCAACCAGCTGTGAAGTTTAGCCCCAAATGAGGATTTTCCTCAGAGCTGGGGAGGGTACGCAATGAACGGTTCACTTCAGAGAAACTCTTTCGTAGGGAGAAAGTTGTGACCCTTCTCACGAGGGAACAGGGAGGTGCCTTTACTCCTTAGGCTTCCCCGCCAAAGCGTGGGACTGCGGAACGCCGCTCCCGCAGACACCCTCCTCCGGCCGGCGCGGGTGCCTGCTGCGGCGCGTCGGGATGAGAGTGGAGCCTGTGGCTTCCCTCCCTCCTCCCCTTGCCCCAGCCCCTGTGGGTCCTCTCCTCGGCTGAGGATCAGCCCAGGCACGCGCGCACCGCAGACCTGCTGCCGTGTTTCTCTAAACGGAGCTTGCTGTGGGATGCACCTGCTCCGTAACATGGAGAAAACTGTGGGGTTTTTTCCAAATCTATGCCTTCTAGTCCTTTTTTGATGTATTAATACACATCTCGGATCATCATTTGTTACTGACTTAATTACCGGTTGTCACCACTCGGCAAATATTTCGAACAGCTGACAGTAGGAAACACCCCGTCATGCACAGTATACAAGACAAGCTCTGGAAAAAAGATCTCTCAAATAAAAAAGGAGTCATTCATAGTGACACTTACCAGGGTCCTTGCCTCCTAGTGGGTGCACATACAGAAAAACGTGCAAAAATCTTTTATCCAGCATTCATTCATTCATTCATTCAGAAAAAGCTTCTTGGAGACCTACTTTGCATAATTTTCAGAAGCTTGTGGTCGCCGGTGGGACCGGCTGCCGTGCCTTCCCCCGGGTCTGGGGCACTGCCCCGTGATGGGGGGGCTGCGGCTCCGTGGTCCGCCGGGCTAGCGCAGTGTGGAGCGGCGGGAGGACCTCCCGGAGCTGGAGGCTTTGCGGGGCTGGGTCAGGCTGAAGAACACACCTTTCACCTGATGTTTAAGAGACCACTTTAAGGTGAGACTTGCCGAGTCTGCGGGAAAAGCAGTTGGCGGCTAAATGCAAGTAGGTTGGGGTAAGAGTGGGGAAGGGGGCGTAGCAGGAGGGGACAAGTTGTGGGTTTTTGAGTAGCTGCAGGAGAACTCATCCTCCTCAGGCTGGGAAAGAAATCCTAGCTTACAGTTTGGGACAGGATTCACGTGGAATGTACATCTTTTAAAACGTACGGTGTTTATTAACAGAATGTGCTCTCCTTCCCTAAACCTCGCTTCCCTATAGCTCAGTGGCTGCTGACGCGCAGCTAATAGTCAGCGTTGCTTTGTCATTTTTGTTTAGAGCTGTGGTTTTTTAGAAGCTATTTAGAAATGTCTCTTCCATTTTACTTGCCTGTGTATCTCCCTGCTGTCTGGCCAGCTTGTGGCTGATAATTCTCAGTGACTCACAGATAAAACCTATTAAAAAAAAACCCTAAGCAGTGACGCACCAGATGTGCAGTGAAATTTTAAAAACATGCTATGACTTTTTAGGAATACATGCAATTAATATTAAACAGATGCTTGAAGTTTCCTGCACAGCTGTTTCTCTATTACGTGTCATGACTTTTAATGGCACTGAGGTGAGACACACAGACATGAGGAAATGCAAGACTATTCCAAATTCAAGCTTTTAAAATTCTAGCAACAAAGAGGGGGAAAAAATAAAAGCCAAACCTCTCACAAGGCGCAAAATGGAACATTTTTGCTTGGGTGCTTCACAAAGCAGACAGTGAAGTATCTGGGTCAAGGTAACATATACCATCGACTGCTTGGTAGTTTATCACCTCTGTTAGGCACTCCCATCTTTATTAGCTTCCTCCAATATATTTGGTTTTGTAGCAGAGATCCACTCTGCGTTTATACACAGCTAGGACTAGAACTGGATTACAAGGCTGCATTTTGTTCCAGAATCCCCCTTGCTGTGTGTGAACTGTTATACAAACTGAGTAGGCCTTTTTCCAGGGAAGCTTGTCTACCAAGTTTCAGTTTCCTTTTATTGGATACACGAGCCATTTATTATCCCCCTGAAAGGCCTCCCTGAAACTCACCTTGTCAGGACCTCCACGGCTGGTGAGGTGGCAGCGTTACCGCAGGGGCCATCAGCGTTGGCAGCCAGGACCATCAGGAGCTGAAAGCACCTTGTCTCGAAAACCGGGCTTTGCGGTGGGATTGGTTGAATCTGCACGAGGGGTGGGATTGGTTGAATCTGGCACGAGGGATGGGATTCATCTCAATTAATGAGTATACCTACAGCTGAGCTAGGCTTCAGTTATGGTCACTGGGGTGTGAATTCGTCTGTCTCATCCTAGCAAAAACGTAAGGAAAGGTGGATGATCTGCACCCAAAAGGTGTCTGCTTCTCTCCCTTGACTATAAAAGGATGTGTTGGGGATCAGCTCTGATGTAGGTGTCTCTACCGTAGATGTCTAAAGTTAGACGGATCTTTCTGTGGCTTTCTAATGCTAAATGGTTGGCCAAAGCAAGTCATCTACATTCCCTCGACAGCCAGTTGAAAAGAGATCCCTCTAGAAGATGTCACCCCATCTACCCAACAGGTAGGCTGAGCTGCCGGCCAGTGGTGCCCATCTTCATTCTGCTCTCTGTGGGAGCAGCAAAGGCTACGTGCCTGATCTTTAGCCGGTGAAAGCTCGAAGGGATGAAGTCAGGTCTCCACCTCGTAGGGTTACTTCGCTTCAGGATCACACCCTCACCCACAACCTCAGTAAGGCCTCAGCTCATCTTCTGGCTGGCGTGGTGCAAACGCATTGGTGCTTTCGTGTTTCCTTGGATATGTTTTCTGGCTCCAGGGTTAAGCAGTTAAAGTGACACGTGAAAGCTTCTGGATGCTACATGGTTCCACCCCAGTCTCCCAACAGGCCTTTACCCATAGGGTGCAGTTCCCCTCCCACCCACTGCCCTCCCTCCCAAGGGATCTCCTGCGGCCCCAAATTCCTCCAGCAGCAGCTGCTGTTGCTCCCTGTGTCCCTTTGGAGACTCATTAGAGTTCTGATATTTGTTCTCTCGCTATTCATTGTGCCTTCTGTCGGGACTCACAGCCAGTTTATCAGCTACCAGGAGCACGCTTTCTGGGCTGAAAAGCAATTTCCTTTTCTTCTCTTATTGCAGGAGCCTAAGAAGGGTTTGATTTATGCCATCAGTTTTAGATTTAAAAATCTTCAGCTTCACCTAGGTACATTTCCTGGAGATCGGCAATGCTTAGTATAGTAAGCATTTAGTAATGCTTAACAGATGAGCAATTCTGTTATGCCATATGATCATCTCTTACACACCAGGTCTGGATTTTTCCTATCATGTTAGTTACAGCCACTATCGAATGGTGCCGTTCATCTTTTCCTCTTTCTCTTACCAAGCTCATGCTCCCAGGAGAGTTCACAGCAGCGAACGTGGCACGATGCTGCTTCTGATCAGCTGCACTTCTGGCTTTGTTGCTGTAATGGCCCTTAAGGAACATAAGCATTTGCCAACATGCTCAAGTACAGGAGAACACAACGGCACTGTTGGAGAAATGCTGGCTTTTTAATGAAAAACACTGCTGTTTGCCAGGGGAAGTGGCGTTCGCCACCGCACGGATAGCTCCGGCTCCACAGGCCACACTCATCCTTGCGGGATTTCTGCTGGGCTCATCTGCAATACGCCGCGGGGGCGGCTACCCGGGCCATGCCCATCCGGAGCAGTGCTCCCGCCTGCTCCAAGGCACTGGCACAGCGCACCCAGCCGCCGGCTTCCATGTCGTTGAGATCGGCGAAGCCCGGGCTGCCTGGCCTGGCCGCCATCCCCCTTCGAGGCCTACGAGGAAGGCGGCCGGTCGGCTCCTTGTGCCCAGTGCGGTACCGCCGTGGGGTGGACGGGGAAATGGGAGATGGACTGAAATGTGCCCCTGAGGGTCCGTGCGGGTCCCCACGCCGAGAACGTCCAGGGTGGGAGAGGCAGAGCAGGACGGGCTGCGAGCGTGGGGCGGGTGTACAGCAAAGGGGGGCCATGAGGAGCGAGCAGGAGAGCAGGCCTCCGCGGCGGGCCCGGCACTCACCCGTTCCTCTTCTCCCTGCTCAAGGTGCTTTATTTATAACGCTTAGGAGAACAAACCTGCACCTCTAAGACAAGACACTCGAGGCAGGTCCTCTGGCCTTTCTGTCGACTTATTTCAGTTCCCACAGAAGCAGCCGTTTTCGGTTGCCGGTTTGTTGAAGCAAGGCTACGCGTCGACTCGCAAGCCCCTTCCCGCCTCGGAGCAGCGGGCGGGTTTCTGCGGCCGACGGAGCCTGACCTTCTCGTGACGCTCTCCCGCCCCACCAAAGCTGCACCCAACGGCTCAGGTGGTTAAACACCTCCCAAAACCGGGTCCCGAAAGCCAGCGGGAGGCCTCGGATGGGGTGGCCAGGGCTCATCGTCCAGCCTTGTCCGGCCCACGTCCCGGTGTTGGCCCGGCATCACCTCCCCCATGCGGGGAGGTGGCGGTGGCCGGGTGGGACCGGGTGGGCGGCAGCCGCGGCCAAGAAGTGTTTGCTGTCGGCCATGCTTGGCCAGGGGCCTGCTGGCGCTTCTTTCGGGTGACGACTTTGCTTCAGTCGCTCATGGCTTGTCACCTTGCCAGGATGCACGCCTCGCGGGATTAGCTTTTGGAAATGGCAGCTGCCTGCCCTCTGAGCAATGTCCCTTCTAGGAAAGCATGTTAAACCCGGAGCCAGCCCGTCAGCTGGATTTCAGGGTGAAATCTGATGGGTCGGTTGTGTCTGCCTGGGAAAAGAAAAAAAAAAAAAGAGAGTGAAAGAAAAATCCTACCTGCTGTGGCACCTGCTGGCGTCAGAGGACACGTTTCCCGGCACGTGGCCTCATGGCATGGAGGGGGAGCCAGCAGGCAGGGAGCTCCTTCCCTCTCCTCCCTCCTCTCCCGATCCCTCTATTTGTGTCCTCTACATGCTCACGCACACGTGTCCCTCTCTGACCTGTTTGCTATTCCCTGTCTTCACCAGGCGCCCGGGGGCTGACTCACCAGAGCCCCGACTGAAATGGAAGCGGAGAAGGCAACAACCCGTGACACAGAGCCCCGTCTGCAGCTGAAACAGAAAAATCACAGTCCCCAAATTCACGCCAGCGTGGTCAGCCAGACTCAGGGCTTCGTTTCCAGTCTGGTTTTCTTCAGATCTTTGCTATTACTCTCGCCTGCTTCTACGATGTGGCTCTTGCTTTAGATAGCTGGTTTCAGGGGTTTGGGGTTTGGGTTGGGTTTTTTTCAGAGTTCTGTAGGACCTAAATACTTGGTGCTGGGTGAGAAAACCCGCGTGTATCACAAGGAAGAAAACCTCTGGTCGCCTCTTCAAGGCCCGTGTTGACACGCTATCCACCACGGCTGAGAAGCATGCCCATGCTCTTCAGAGCTCTCTCTGCTCTGCAGAGGTTTCAGCGCTCCACCCTGCTCGCTGCGCAAGGGCCGCTTGCTCAGGCAGCAAACCCCAAGCATGCGTTAAGTAAATAATCTCGGCCTCGCTACGCCTCCGTCAAACTCTGCTCATCAGAAGGCTGCATCGCTCTACAAGTTGCAGCCTGAAGTGGTTTCTCAAATGTTGCAAAGTCAGGACCAGCAATGGAGAGGAAGGATATGTAATTATTGAGGCTCATTTCACATGCAGACATCAGACCCGACGGCACAGCGAGCCCAGTGAGAAGCAAGTAAAATTCCTTCAGAAGGCTTGATTTCCCAGGTCCCTGCGTGGCTTGTTTGTTAATCCTGAGATTTTTCTCAGAAGTCTTTATTATCCAGAACAGGGGTGTGTGCTGATTGCACGCTGCTTCTTGGAAATTACTGGGAGGCAACTGACTGGGAGGTAATTCTAGATGGGAATCTGAACAAAAGGTGTTGCTTAAGCATTTTGAAGAATAATTGAGCACTTGCTATGCAGTTTGTTTAATAACCTGAAAAACGGATCCTTATCAGGAGCCTCCACATGCTCTAGTTACTCAATTGCTTTCTTACTTAAATAAAGCCTAGCAAATGTGTCCATAAAAATAAAATTACCTCATAAAAGGTGGTATCACTGAGGTCTGCCTGCTCAGATAATTGAAAGTTATCTTTTCCTGTTAGTATCTCTTTATATCCTTTTTTTTTTTTTACAGGGCTGTCGGGTGCCCGTTGGGCTTTCAAAGGCAATGACTGTGCCATGTGTCCCCAGCACCGTTCCTGTTAAGGTGCCATGAAGGCAAATGTGGTTGTGGGCTCATCCTGACCGGCCTCAGCCAAGTGGGAACACTCCCAGCCCCTTCCTGGAGTTCACAGGGTTGTGAGCTGGGAAACATCACCCTCCTGGCAGAGAAAGTATAGCTAAAAAATCAGAACGAACATCAAAGGACTGCAAGAGTCTCTGCGTGTCTGCTTCCTAGGGAACAGTGTTCAGTGTGCGTGCAAAAAACCACCCCCACTCTAGTTTGCAATGGTTGCCTTCAGGAAAATCCAAAATTAATGGCACAGATGGAAGACTAGAGTCAATAAAAAGAAAATAGCTAATGACTGAAATCACAGTGAGCAGCAACATGCAGGTGTCCCAGGTGCTAGAAGAGTTTGCATGTTTTGAAAGCCAGCAGGGCTAATTTTGAGGCCCGAGCCTTAGCGACATGCCGTGGGGCAGGCTGACTTACAGCTGCGGAACGGCCAAGCGCGAGCGTCCCGATCACGGGGCAAAACTCACTCTGCCAGCACAGAAAACAAACCAGAAAGCAAGTGCTGGATCAGCTCCGAACTGAACAAGAAAAAAAGAGGCATTGTTAATCAGAAAATAACTCTGACTCTGGAAACGGATCTTCAGCTAGAAACATCGCCGATGGGATCCGCGCTTGAGCAGTGCTGCCAGCCAAGGCGTTGTCCTACCCTGCCCCGAGCCTATTCACGGAGGAGACTCTGTCATGCAGAAACAGGACTTTGGGCAGTTAAATATTACGCCTAGACACACATTCACACACTCACAGCAGAGTAGTAATGACTAGCCAGCAAGCGAAAACAGGCTCTGAGCGTGTGCTGCAAGGAGTCGTCAAGGAGGTCTCTGTGGGCCCTCTCCCCGTGAAGGAGCTCGCCGCTGGCGTGGCGGAGGTCGGGGTGACATCCCGGCAGGCTGACGGCCTCTCCGCGTGCACCGCCCGAACGTTGACGCCAGCCGTGGCAATTCGCATCGCCCACTTTGCCCTCTGGGGGTCTAGTGGGTTTGTCCCTCTTCTGGGCAGAGGGCCGCTCAAGTACTTGGCTCATTCAATCCTCTACGCCCTTTTCGAGGTCTGATAGCAAGGGCTGGCGCTGCGTAGGTCAGAAATGGAAGTCCTAAAGACAGAAGGAAGAAAATGCCTAGTTTGTTTCGCACAGACTGCCACGAGGTCGCATTTCTTTTGGGTTAATGTGGGTTTGGACCCTTGATCTCGAGGTGGAAAACTCCATGAATCTATTAACAACCTCCCGAGCCATCGAATCCCACCTCTTAGGGGATTATTCATATTCCAGAACTCAAAATGATCTCGGTTTTGGAAACATACCGATACCCTTTGCCGAATGGCTCCACTCCTCTGTTCTTTTTCCTTCCTCGTGACGCTTACTTTGAAGTGAATAGCGCAAAGTAGCACTTGAGGCAGTGAAAAGAGGACCCCATAACCTAGAGTGCTTACTACACCCACAAAAACCCCTTTCCTTTTTATTGCCCCAAATCCATAAAGACTGCTTTTCAAAGGGAGGTAGTAAAAGTACCACGCTTCAGCAGGTTCCAATTAAAGAAGGCCTAATCCAAAGCGCATTGAAGTTAATAAGAGACTTTTTGTCTCTTGGCTGTTGGGGCTTGGACCAGACATCGGTGTCAGGAACGGTATCTGTAACACGTGCAGACATTTTAACGGGGTCTCTGCTGCAGGAGTGCCGGGAGTCCTCCTGTGCCATTATCAGCTCTACTGGTCGTTCAGCTCTCCCCAACAGCTTCAAAGGGAAATTGCCAATTCTTCTTTTTCCACATCTAAAATGCGAGGTTCAGAAGTGAATTCTGCTAAAAACACGTACTTCTTTTTTTTTAAATCTGGAAAGATATTTTGAAAGATATTTCCATTTCCGGCAAATGTTCCTTTTTTCTCAGGAAATCAGTTAAAAAAGACCCTGTATTCAGGCCAAAAAAAGCCAAATCACTGGATTTAATTTTAGGTCTATTTATCAGGTGCTAGAAAGACAGCTTGAAAGTCAAAATTCTTTTAATTTAGCGAAATCTGGACAAAGCTTTTGAATATTCATTGTAAATACAGGAAGCTTTTAGGAACTGCCTTTTCAGCTCTACTTCTGCTATGCCTTGACATTAGTCTATAGCTGTGGAGAATATGGAGGCTTATAAACAGATTAGCTCTCAGAGACCGTTTTTATTTCCAATAAGACAAAATTGGCAGCGTGACCACATTTAGCATCAGATGACCGTGCCTTTTATGTTCTTTGAATATAATGTGACTTTTTGTTTATTTTTCCAGCCTTTTGCAAAACGTTTTATTCCATAGATCAATGACTGCTGCAACCCATGACTCAAGATGGAAATTTCCCCCACGTCATCTGGGAGAAGCGGCTCAAAGATGACTGCATTTTCGTTTTACTCTGCGCTCCAGCCACTGTTCAGCGCAGCGTAAAGCCTCCTTGACATGGTTCTGCCCTGAGGAGATCCCTCCTTCGTGATCATCCGTGCCGCTTTGTACAGGTGGGAAATAGCGCTCTTAGGCTGTGCCTATCGCTATGCCGAGTCCACCTGTACTTGTACAAAACAGCTTTTATAAAGCCTACTTACCACTTAGGAGAGTTAAATGGGTTCTCAAAGTCTCCTTTACAGACCAAGGAAGAAAATCAATGACTATTTTTTCCAAGGACAGAAGTTAAGCCATCCCTTTCAGTGGAAGGTCCAGCAGGGCCCACCTTTATGCTTTCCTCTCTCGGGCCTCCTAAACACCGCCACAAATAAATAGATGGCAATAATACCATTTTCACTAGAAAGGCTTTTTCCACATTGGTTAAGAAACCCAAACCCAAACAGTTTGCTGCCGGCTAACCCCTGCCCCTGAGCCCCGGCGCTAGCCCAAAGCCTGGAGCGGCCCCGCGGGGGGACGAGTCTTTGCCGGGGGCTGCCCCCGGCCGCAGCCGTGCCCCGTGTCCCCGTCCCGGGGGGCACGGCGGGCAGGGAGGGCAGGAGCCCCTGCGCAAGCCCCCCCCCGTCGTCACCCAAACTGGTGGGGCGAGGGAGTGGAGGCGAAGGGAGAGATGGGGAAATTCTCTCAGCGAGTCGCCTCCCTCCTGAACAATACTCAAGTCGCAGGCTTGTCTACAAGTGAGATTTAAATAAATAACATTTGCTCACAAATTAGCCAGAGAAGAATGAATGTTTTAAGACCTTTTGGCTGTCCTAAGAGAGAAGAGGCCTTGCTATACATCTGAAGGATTAAATTGTCTTAATTGCATCCTTGTGCAAAATAAAGCATTACATACGGAAGAAAAATATTTTTCAGGGGATGGAAAAATCCACTGGGTTAAAGGAATACTACTGTCAAGTTAAATGTGTCTCTGCATTTGTGTAGTGCAAAACCAAGCTTTAATAAAACTGAAGAGTCTAATAGGAACATTTCCATGAATTTAAAAATAACAGCAGTGGAAACAAACTCATAAAATAAGTAAACCTCTCCCTTCAATATTTGCAACTCAAGCATTACAGCATTAATTTAGGGCCTGGGAATGTGAAAGTAACTATAAATTACAAATCAAGTGTTTTGTTCTACAATATGAGAGGCCAGGTTTTAAATTCCTTGTCTAGCCGTGGCTCCTGTAATTTCAGTACTACTGCTGGGAGGCTGAATTTAGCCCACCTAAAGACCAATCCAAATGGAGAAATTACCTGACATGACACCCACCCATCGGGTTTCCAGCGGCCCATAGCAGAGACACAGAGGGATACCCGACTTGTAAGGAAGGCTTCTTTGGTGGGACACTTCATACCTACTCCAGGCCGTTTTCTTAACCGTTAAAAAGACTCTGAATAGGTTAGTTATGGATAACCTGACATTGGTCTTACAAATTAAGAACATGAAATGCGAAGTTCACCCGAAGAAGAAGGTACCAGGGCCCCGTGAGTGTGCCCATTACACTGCTTTACCACCCAGACCGGTTGCCTTCCCAGAGCACGGCGCTCATGCTGGGTTAACTGGGGATGACTCCCTTGGAGACCAGTCTGCTTTAAGACTCGGTCCACGCTGGCTCAGAACAAGGTAAGATACTTGCATTTACGTCACCGGGAGCCAGTTTCTTCCTCTAAAATCATGTTTTCAGTAGTTTCTCCTGTTGCCCACCTCCAGTTTTGCTCCTCCGAACCGCTGCCGAGGGCCCTGCGTCGCCCCCCTTCCCTAAGACGCAGACCACGTTCCTGCCCGTCTCGCCGGCAGAATTGCTTCGGAGCCCTCACCACACTCCCTGCGCTGGGCTGCGCTCATATGAATCCGCCAAATGCCTGCACACCTGCTCTAGGATGGTTTCCGACCAAATCGAGAATATGCTGGCATTAAAGCATCATGAAACAGAAAAATAAATAAATCCCAAGGCCTAAATTGATTTACATTGTTTATTTGGGATTTGTTGACAGACTTAAACTCTGTAAGTAGCCATAATAGGATATGATTAGTTAAGATCTGAGTGAGGTATAACAGGATCACGATTTACTGAAGGTCAGAACTGTATACAGAAGATTAAAACCAAAATACCACCAGATTGATTTGGGACCTGCAGGAGCTGATCCTGCCAGGATATGTTTTCCTTTTCCATGCTTCTGGAAAACAAGGCAGACAGGATTTCCTTAAAATCTCTTTTTCCTAATTTCCCAAATGTCTTCCAAAATCTAGGTATAGGAAGAATTAAAAAAAAAAAAAAAGGCAGTAAAGTTCATTCTTGCCCCAATAAAGACTTCTGACAAGGCTGTTAAGCTGTTAAATTATATGGGGCAGATCTTGTAGGACGGGAAGTTACTTGGCAATGACTCTGTAGATGAAACAGTCTACCATAACTTGCTCATAAATAGACCTGGAAACCCTGCATGCAAACTTTGTTTCTCATTTACTGCAAACTGCTCAGGGAGAATTAAAACATATTCTGCCTCTTATAATCAGGTCTCAGAGAGCAGCTGGTCACTTCCACCGCCTTTGGATACGTACCCTGTGGACTCATCCCCACTCACCTGGCCAGCAAAAACCTCAGTGGTTTCTGCCAGCAGGAAGAAAATCTTGACAGGAGGGAAGGAGGAGAAAAGCCCAAGCTTTACTGTTCTTCTGGATAAAATCTAATCATCACTGACGGTACAATTATAGCTGGCAAAGAACCGGGGACAGGAACGCTGAAGCTGCTATGTAGGAGTGTAGAAAGTGCAGCAGGTAAATGAGCCTGGTGGATGGCACAAGCTGGAAGGAGAGCAGTGGGGAGTTCACCTTGACCAGAAAGGACCCGCAGACTTCAGTGGTGGTCAGAGAAGGGTGCCTATGGACACCTGACCTAAGAGCAAAACTTCCGTGAAACAAGATTGCCTGGATCCAGAGCACAGTACAAAGACTCAGCAGACACCAGGCTGTCTCCCAGTTTATTAGCGGAGACAAACGCGGACAACTCAGAAGCTGTCTCATTTTTTAGGTCCCTTCTCGCTCTGTTTGCCTGTTCCTGCCTATCTTCTGGTCACTTTTCTACTGCGCATCTTCCCTGAGAAGTCCCCACCCGCGCTGTGCTACGAGATGGCACACACACACGGTGCCTGTCTCCTTGCAGAAACATACACCCATTAAATAATACTGGGAGAAACCCTCGCAGGCACACTAGGTTCCTGTTACTTCCACTTAGGGCCGGTTTCAAAGGCAGACTAAGGTGGCAGCCATCTATCCTAGCAAGAAACTGTATGTGCTAAAACTTATATAAATGTGAAATTAGCCACCTGCAATAACTGCTGTAAAATTGTTAAATTAGTAACAGTGATTATTCTCATTTCTTGCTGGGGTATCAGGGAACTAGTAGCATGGAACAGCAGTAAAAAAGGCTCCCACATAGTCCAGAAAATAGGTTAAACCAAGCGTTGCTCCCGCAATGAAACCAGAAACCTTGCTGAACTCACTGCAGGGCCGCCTGCTTGCAAGGACTTTAAGTGTCACCCTATATCCCCACTGGAATAGTACAAAAGCGAACAGGAAAGAGTGATCCAGTTTTTAATGCCTGCTAAAAATTAATCTGGCATGAAAAGAATTACAAGTCACAAGATGCCACAGAAAACTGGAATGTTTAAGCTTAATAAAACCACAGTTCCCAACCCCATTTTTTTCCAGTTTGAGGCATCAGATCTTCAACATACATTTTCATGAATCCTCTTTATTTAATTTAAAGAAGTACTTGAAAGCTCCCGATCAATAGCGAGGCTTCACTCAAGCATGTACTGTATCACAGAAGGATCCACTTCTTCTGCCACCAGACCGGCTTGCAGACTCTGGATTGTGGCTTTTTTCCCCAAACGCTGTCTCCACAGGACAAACGCAGCTACGATCTGTGACTGCAGGTTGTGAGGGTGATTGACTTTACATCGATAGATGTCAGTATGGGACAAACCCAAGCACAGAACTATATGCTCCCATTCGGGTCCCAGTCTCCTCGCAAGCTTGTTCAGCTGCTGATCTGTTGGTGAAGTCTTCAAAATAGATGGTGTAATTTCAGTTACGGCTGTAAAAAACAAGAGAAAGAAAAAGAAAATGCATACACGTGTCACTAGGCAATACCGCAAATATTAATGTGAGACCTTGACAAAGGAGGGAATAAGCAAAGCTGAGGTGAAAGAAATAATTAATTAAAGAAACAGAATACATAGTCACCCAGAAAAATTAATTAAATAATCGACCAGAAGATTAATTAAACTAATGCTCAGTGGACCATACGAGGGAGCCTTGTGCTTTTGGGTGTCAAAAATCCAGATATCAGAATTCTACTCCAAAGCCAAGACTTCCAAAAGTAATAGATTTTGGGGTGGTGAACAGGAAAGGTTTTCAAGGAACACGTTCCCAGCAGCCATCACCCTCTGATAATCAATCTGCTTGCACCAGTATGATATAGTGACAGCTGACAAATATGGGACCAATAATACCTTATTACTCCTATTCTTTGGCTCTGTTTATACACTTCAGAAATAATTTTGATTCCTTAGTTATTAGGTATTACTCTTTTTTTTTTTCTGGGGGCTGTTCATAGGAAGTTCTTTTGTCTCCTAAGATGCTACTTACTCTCTGTGCCCTGTCATATATGGCAAACTCATCTTGAGGAGACCAGCTTTGGGGGCTTTTCTTCTATTTGAATGAACCCACAAGCATGGTTCTACTGAACCCAAATGAACAGGGCATCAGCACTTCCCCAATACAAATTATGCTTCCTTATCCCTCACCCCAGCTGTAGTAACACTCCTGGAAACAGGCATGTATGTGCTAAAGCCCCATTCATCTGGCTTCCTGGAAGCTGTTTTCAGAAGAGGGCAAGGAAACCCCATGTTCTCTCGGAGATCTCTGCCCTATGTCCCTTGGTACTGCGCGTGTGCCAAACATGCCCCAGAACGCACTCTTCATCCGAGGAGACGACCAGCATCAAACTGGTACCTGACTCGCAGAGGACAGGACCAATACAGCTACCAAAAGAGCTTTCACGGTGTCCTGGTTTCAGCTGGGATGGAGTTAATTTTGTTCCTAGTAGCTGGTATAGTGCTGTGTTCTGGGTTCAGCAGGAGAAGAACGTTGACAACACACTGATGGTTTCAGTTGTT
>JAVJGG010000062.1:12635709-12688074 GCA_035590195.1 Aviceda cuculoides | reverse complement strand
AAAAAGTGGTCAAGAATCCCAATTTTTTCTATGAACAGTTTTTAAAAAAATTAAACCATTATAATACCAAGTGGATATGGAGAGTTTTTGTTTTTTAACTAAAAAAAAAATGTTTGGGCTAGTCTGAATTTTACTTTAGCTAACCCGAATAATCTGGAGTTGCAATCTCCCAGGACTTCTTGAGTGTCACACACTGAAGCTCTTTAAGGCCTTGAATGTGCCTCAGGTCCCTGGGCTTTGCAGAAGGAAAAGTGATATTTCTAGAAGACAACCAATAATATTGCAAGGGGCATGGTTCAATAAATCTGAACCGATTTACTTTTTCGAGTCACCCATTTATGTTTTCGGTTGAAGTAAGCCTGTATACTAGTTAAATGCAGGGAAAACACCTAACTTTGGTAATTGCTGGGCCATGAGGAACCCAGTTGCTAATTCAGTGCTAAGCTACTGCATTTAATTCCTCTGCATCTTTATGGGTGAGGGTGAAAGCCAAAAATGATGGCATTTAGGGGTTTTGCTGCACAACTGGTTGGCTTTGTGTTGGATTTGAAGTTCTCCAGCACAGTATTTCTTACTACATGTGTTTTCTGAAGCCCTGATTTCTTAAATCCCAAAATTCCTGTATATAATTGTACTGTTGCCAGGTCATGGGTTTCTTTCATAACTCTTGCAATTTGGTGGGGTGCTTTTCTAAAGCCTGATTTCTTGTGTTTGTGAGAAACTCAGCTTTCATTAAATAAATAAACAAAGCTCCTGACCATCTTGACTGTAAGGACAACAAAAAAAAAAAAAAAAAAATATTGAAAAACATGACCGGAGTATAACCCGACAGCGTGGGTGGATCCTCTGCCCCAGGAAGGAAGCGGCATCCCCAGGTTCGCAGAGATGTTGTGCGTGACTGGAAGGGGGAGCTGGACCCGTTGTTCGGATGTTGGGGATTGCTCTCCGCAAATAAGGAATTGGGTTTTCTGGATCGCCTTGAGGTGCAACAGCTCCCCGAGGAGAGATGGCTCCTCGGGTCCCCTCCAAAGAGGGCTCTTCTGTAGCATCCCTGGCAAAGTTATCCATAGGGATTGAGGGAGGTATGGCTCAGCTGTCAGCCAGGGTAACGTGCAGAAGGTACCCATAGCCCACGGCAGGGAAAGCTACTGGCTTCGTAATGTCCTTTCTAGTGTCTCTCTGGCGGCTGATAAGCAGGAGATATTCGACGCATCGAAACGTTGACACCTTAGAGCCAAAACTTTACCGCCGTCGGTAGCTGCAAAGATGTACTGGAGATGTAGGAAGGGCAAATATCTTGCCAGTCTCCAAACTTCCCTGGTCCTCGTAGGATCCAGGTGCCCTTGCTGAAGCAAGAGATCAAGACTCATCGTGTTGTGTCATCGCCGCGGCCATGCTTTAGCGAAAACTCATTTCGTGTGAAGACTGGTAATTCCTTAGGAACTGAGAGGGGCTTGGAGCTATCCCTTACCCAATCCTTTTACCTGCAAGTATTGGTATCATTCATTCACAAAGTACCTGGGAAATGTGTTGTTACTCATAGCTAGAGCATGACGGATCGTGGAGTCCTCCCAAACGGAGGTGTGTGTGGGTTGGCAATGCATCTCTGTGGGGCAAGAAGGAATGTGCAAGATTTTCCGGGGAGCGTTGGGGAGCCGTCAGGCAGGAGGTTTGACGGAGGCTGCAGACACCTGAGGTCCTGTAACCTCTGCTCAGAGTTGGTCTGCTCAGCCTCACAGACTCGGAGAAATATTTCACCAAATTCCTTCTTCAGCTGAACTTACCCCCTACAGTATGAGCCTTTTATCCTGGATAAATGGGAAGTGAATTTCCATATTACGTCTGAATTTTGAAATTGAAACAAGAGAAGTACTGACTTGTTTCTTGTCTGACTACCTTGGCACTTCTGCTCTAAAATATTTCTGGACTTTTCGATTAGTTTGTGTCTTGTATTGAACAAAAAACCTACTGTACTTTAACATTATGAATACTTATTTTTGGTATTGTTTGCTCGGAGGCCCTTTCAGAATTGGAAATCTATTGCACTCAATGCTGTGCAAACACATGGGGAAGCATAGTCTGCCCTCCTCTTTGAAGAACTGATTTAGAGATCCAGATTTGGCACAAATAGCATCCCAGGGGTGACTAAAATGGCCTGATTATACTTAAGGAAATGCTTATGTACGGTGAATGGACAGACACAGCCATCGCACACCTATTGACTTGGTGTTCCACTTGGTCAAATGGTCCATCTGCCGCGATGGAAATGTGACCCTCCGGCTTCACATGGGCCGTCGTGTCCTCCTGCAGGCCATCTGCCCAATGCACATATACCCATTCTGGCTGATTTAGAGGCTGAAGCTTGAAGAAGTGTTTTTGAGAAAAAGTTTTAGACCTTGAAGTGATTAAAAACAACAAATAATCGCTATGTGTCTCTTGGCGTGGAACCGGTACTGTGTTGGGAATGAGGAGGACTAGCAGTCCAGCGGTGTTTCTCCAGTTCTTCTGTCCTTTGATCCCAGCCTTAATGCATTTCTGAGGGTTATGCTTTGGGTAAATGCAAGGTTTTGGCCCCAGTACAAGGGTGACTCGATGGATGGAGCCTTCCAGAGCAGCCTCCAAACTGTGTCCAGTTCAGCCTCGTGTTTGGATGTCATCCATTGTAGAAGTAAGAGCCACCCATGGAGATCTGATCTAATTTTAAACTTTCCAGGAGCGTTCAGAGGATTTGATGGAGATTCTCGGTTGGGGGTTGAAGTAGAGGGATAGAATATACACGAGCTCCATGGCCAGATAAATAGGATCCTAGCAGGGAAGGCCCATCATGACATAAACACATATGCTTCTTAACAATTAGATATTCACTGGGGCTGTTTATGTCTGTCTGCTCATTTATGCAATCCCTAAAGCACTCTGAAAAAGCAACGGCAGTAAAGCAGAGATGCTTGGTTAACCTGGCTCAAAATTAACCTGCAGCAGTCCCAGAAAGCCAAGGAGAAGTTGGTGAGTGGCCATTGGAAAGAGGCTTTTGGAAGGCTGGATGGAGAAAGATCTGTTGCTGTTGTTCTGATGCAGTGGGTGTCTGTAGCTTTCCCAGAAATAGGAGTTAGTGTTCCTGTTTATGTATGTACTTCATGTACATGCTTTACATTCGTAACTCATCACGAGTTAAATTTTTGGCAGAAAAGAGTGTCTTGACTGTTTCTAGACTTGCAAAACTCGGTTCTTCAAGGTTGAGCTGTTGTTGTTATTGCCTGTAGAAGACTCGATGCTCAGTCCTGATGGGCCAAGTCCCCCATACACCAAAAAGAGGGTCTGTCCCAAATGACTTGCAGTCTGAATACAAGAAAAAAAAGACAGACAGATTGGGAGTGCCAAAAAAGTAAAGATACACCTCTAGGCACAGCAATAGCAAGCAATCTGCACCTGCCAACTGTTAAATTCCCCCTAGCAAAGGTTTCTGCTTAACAGCTGTATCTGAAATGCTTTTCTTAATCCAAATTATTCTTCCTTCTTCCTCTCATGCAATCATTATGATTTTATCTTTTTTTGCCCCTCAGTTTTGCTGAGTTTTTTGTCCCCTGTTGTTTTGACGTTTAGGATTTTGATTGTTTCCCCCTTATCTCCCCAGCCCATAGTTTTTTTTTTTTTTTTTTTTTTTTCCCCAAGACTATCTGAGGACCCAGCTTCCAGCTGCTTAAACTACAGAGGTGGCCAGCTGAAAAGGCCATCTCCCACCACTCATTCCGCAGAGTCTGGTCTAACCCAAGTCCCCAGTGCAGATTCTGGATAACAAACTCTTTGGGGTGACGCCGTCTGACTCGTGCAGAGCCTGGGTCAGCATAGTGAGCCCTTTAGCTGACCTATAAGTAACGGCAGCACACACATAGGATAATAATTACATTAATAGATGGAGATGCGAATAGCCTGGTTAGTGTTTACTAAACCCCTGAAACTGTGCAGAGACTCTGTTTTGCAGTATGGGCCCATTCCAAGCAAAACTGGAGAACACCAGTGACACAAGGAGCGAGGCTGTTCTCTTGCCCAGTTTTGCAGGTTCATGACACTGGGAGCTTTCAGGGTCTCGGATGCGGATCCAACCCTTACGGCGCGGTCGCTCTGGGGTGCATTCAGGCAGCATTTTTCAGATGCTGAGGATGTACAATGAGGGCCAGACTTGGAAAAAGCTCCCATTGCATTTAGGCAATCGGATAAATCTAAGCAGCTCCTTTTAGGGTGTACCAGTTGCAGAATTGGGTGCTCCACCGTATGAGAAGGGGTACTGGTTTCGCCAGGGTTTGAGCTACTGCAGGGCTATGGCTCCTGGTACATTAACCCCACCAGTGCAGGGCTGGCCTGAAAGAAGCAGGTAGATATGGGAAAACTGTGTCTCCATACCAGAAGGAACAGATGGATATTAAACAACCAGAGTCCCCCAAACATGAGCAACTGATAATATTCCAAATTAATGTTCTGAGTATAAAGTCCACAAACAAACAGAGTATTTTACTTTTTTTTTTTTTTTTTTTTTTTTTTAAAAGCTCAGGAGAGTGGTCTCTGTGCATCAATGTGCTGCTGGCCAGGCTCTGGGACTACATGTGTATCAGGCTTCTGCCTGTGTATTTATTTGCACATAGTTTTAGATTTGGGAGGAAAAGTCCTTCCTCCTGTGACACAGCCCCAGCCTGTGCTGGGTTTTCAGCTGCCCGAGTTACTGCAAGTTGGAATGGATTTTGAAAAGTGTAGGTCCTGTTGAGATTGCTAAGGAAAGGCAACTTCAGTTTTGACCCTTACAGCCAGTTTTTATGCACCCCTTTGTATTTTTGTATTCCCTTCAGGATCAAAGGCCTTACTTTGGTGTCTGAATAACTTTCTTTGCAGCCGAATTTGATATCGATGGTCACTTTTCCATGTGCCTGGGCATCTGATGAATCAATGACTCTACTTCCCTGGTATCTATCTCTTCTTTCGGTCATTTGTCATCTGAAACAACCGCTTTATATTTCCATGTATTGAATGTTCGCCCTGTTGAACTGACCTCAGCTGCTTGACTTGTTTCCATCATGCGGGAAACTGGTGCGAGGACAGATCTGAGTCAGCATAAATATATTTAGGAAACTGATAAAATTTTGTTGTGAAACCCCCTCGCTAACTCCCTTATTACATTCCCTGTTATTGTTGAGGTTTTTCATGTGTGTCGACCGCATCTGGCTTCTGTCCTTGTCCTCGATCAACCTCTCTTTTCTGGTAACCTCTGGGCTGTGTCTCCTTGGGACTATTTGATTGCCCTATTTCATCACTTTCTCTCTGCTTGGCTCCCACCAGCTGAGGCTGGTGGTATTTCTGAACCAAGACTCAAAACACCCCTATTCCTACAAGGTACTTGCGTCCTACTGCATTTCGGTTTTAGATATTTATGTCTTTCCTAGGCTTTCTTGGTTATGTTTTTGGCAGGGGGGTTAACCCTCTTTTTTTTAGTCTGTCACTTTGTCTCTTCTGCTCCACCTCTGCTGCTCCAAGCTTCGTTCTTTCTTATTTTCACAAAATGGAGACCACCACTCCCAGTTCAACAAGCCGCTCAGGTGCAAATTAGGTTGTTTTTTTCCCCCTTTTTGGCTGATGCCTAGCACGCTTTAGTGTTGTGTTTTTTGCCACAACGAGTTCGACCTTCAAAAATTAACTAAACATCCCAGGAGGTATTTAGAAGACATGTGGATGTGGCACTTAGGGACGTGGTTTAGTGGTGGACTTGGCAGTGTTGGGTTAATGGTTGGACTTGATGATCTTAAGGGTCTTTTCCAACTGAAATGATTCTATGACCGACGGAGCTTGGACCATTACTGTAGGTACCTGCTGTGTGGGGAACCAAAATCTCTGTCCTCACCCAGGTGGTGCCAGCTGAGTAGTCGTGCACTGGTGGGAGGTGTTGCTGAAAAACCGAATTGCCACATTCCTGGGAGGGGAAGAGGTTTAACCACCATGTTTCTTTTCAGTAGGAAGCCTGCAGTTTGTAAACACAGCAATTGCAAGCCTAAAAATACAAGATTAGAGTAATCTCCCGTTCTCAGCTGCTTTTCAGTTGCTGCCCTTGCTTTTTCCACTGAACCCTGCTGATTTCTTTCTCAGATCTCTGAAACGGAATCATTAGTGCCTGGTTCTTCTCCTGCTGCTGGTGGTTGTTTTGTTGGCTTTTTAAGATGGGGGATTTTGTAAAACCTTTCAGGAAGATACACCAGTGACCTGGACAATACCCTGTAGGTCTGAAACTGGTTTGGTGACAACCCCTCACACACACAAATTCTTGGTAAACTTTTTGTCATATTTTCACATGCTTTTGGTGCCTTGTGTGGACAAATACGGTGACTAGGAACTTGGGCTTGCAAGTTGCTTGGATGCTGAAGTTGATATTCTTCTGCCCACAAAAATATATGCAGCATTGAGTATAGTTAAAATATCTTTAGAGGGGACATCTTACACCGCATGTGTGCTGTACTAGCAGAACAAGAATATTGTGGTGGGCACCTATTGCATGGATTGCATCTACGATTGCAAGCCTAAGGACAGTGATCTTCCCCATACCTGTTCCAGCTGTCGAAACTGGCTAATGCAAAAAGGATTTCACGGTTGTTCCTGGAGCAGGAGCTCTCTGGTCCAGGCACCTGACTCTTTTGACTTTGTGAAAGTATTTACTTCCTAATAGGTGAAGAGTAAGTGGGTACAAGTCCCACCTAGGTGGTTGTTTGTTCAACGTGACCTTTTTGTCGAATAAGTATAAGAAATTATTTACTTTTGCAAGCATGTCACACGCTTTTTGTCTTAATTGTGCTTGGGGCAGCCACACAGAAGTTGAGAAACTGGGACTCTGTCTTTTGGACAGCATGGCCTTAGCTAATGCTAAAAGATCAAGGTCAGACCTGAGAACTTAGTGCTGACTGGGAAGCAACTGGTCCTCCAGTGACATGTAGCACAACCTTCTTCCAGGAGCACAAAAGCCAGAGGAGCTCACACTCAGCTGCCCATACTTAAAGATGGGCAAGTTCCTATATAAATAGCATATTTACTTTTGGCAGACTGGTATGTTAAAAAAAAAATTATTAAGGAGGACCGCAGCATCACTTCTACCCAGAGTGCCAAAACCGCTCAGGAAAGCCTTCAGCTCTGAAGAGTACCAGTTACAGAGAAGAGGACCAGGCTCAGGAGGTGGGAAGTGCTAAGGAGCCAAACCCGGAGCCGCCACGTTTCGACGTGGTCTCTGAAAACGAGAGGCAGCTCGCGGGGCCGACGTCCTGAGGAGCCGCTGCCGAGTACGGAGCTGCCCGTGCCTGCCAAGCCCGGCGGTGGATAAAACTGAACTGCCCCTCTGCTGAGCCATGCATCACGTAAACCTCCTGGGAATGGGATCACTGGCTCGCTTCAAATGCAAATCGCTGTTCATCCCCGGCGGAGGCGCGGATTCACGTGCGCCCGCCACCATTCTTCCAGCCGTGAAAGCCAGACGAGAATTAAAACGCGTAATAAAGCACCTCATTGGACTTTGACCTCTGGCTGCAACGGGCCCGCGTGCGAGCCGGGATGCGTGCGTGCGTGCGTTTTGCCCTCCTTGGCCAAATTCTTCCCCTGGGGTAGCTGCTGCTGTCGAAGCGGTGCGGGTCTGTCCGTCACAGTCTGCTGCCTCTTGGCTGGGTTCCACCTGGCAGCCTTTCAGCTAAGCCCTTTGGACAAAATAATTCCTCTGTAGGGTCTTTCTTACTTTCCCCCGGGGCTGGGAGCAGCCGGAGGGGACCCCGGGACCCCGGTGCTACGGCAGCAGTGAGAGGTTTGTGCCATCGCCCACCGTGTGTCATGAGCACGGGTCTATCTCCTTCCAGTTCTTTTTTGCCCCCAACATGGTCCTTGTCATGCAAAAAAAGGCGTTTGAAGCTTTAGTGAATCCCACAGTGGGTGTTTTGGAGAAGAAATTCCTTGATTCATCGCAGGCAGAGAAGGAAGTTGAGGTAGAGAAAGCGCCGGTGTTGGGTCGTGTGTTGTTTTTCTTTTTTTAAGGTAAGAATCCCTGAGCGTGCCCACCTTCTGTATTTCCTCTAAAACCCATGGAGATCTGGAGAAAACTCCTGGCAAAGGATTTCTTCCTGGTATCCATCCGCGAACGCACTGGGGAGAAGTCTGAAAGAGAAATGCCACTTTCTCTGCCCCTCTAGGTGAAAGCCTTGGCAGATGTTCAACCCCGGCAGACCCCCCCAAACCAACCTGGTTGCCGACGGAGCGATGCGAAGAAGCACGCGCTTCGTGCACAGCGTTATTTTTCCAGCTCCGCAGCAAACGCAGCCAGCACCGCGTGCCGTCGGGGCGCCGACCCTTCGGCTGTCCTGGTGCTTCAAACTGGAAGGAGGTTTTCCTAATAATTTCCAAAAGACTTGGAGGGCACGCAAGGGAGGCTCTGCTTCCCCGGGGAGGTAACTTAACCCGTGCTTGCGTGCGCAAGTATTTAGTATTTACCACAGAGGACTGGGAGCTATCGCTGGGTTTTGTGACCTGGCTGATTCACCTTTTTCTATACCTTAATTTCCCTTCACACACTTCAGATTGCTGCTTTATGCAATGTAATCCCTGAGGAAGTTACTCTTGCTTTACAGGCACCCAGTAAATAACCTGGAAAAACAGGATTTCAATCTATTTTGAAACCTCCAAGATCTATCTTTCCCATAGCAATTAAATCCCCAGGAAGAAAATCTGCTCTATTATGCAAGGTGATCTACAGCCATCTCTTTATTTTCTCTTAACGCTGAGCAGCAGGAATAAAAAAAATACAGAGAGAAAACAAATAAGTCCTGCCAGAGCCAAATGGGCTTCATATGGAGTTAATTCTTGTTTTGCTGTTGCACACACTGCAGTGATTTTTGCCTGCCTTTAATTCACCTCTCTCCCAACTAGCACAGGCTTGCACAGATGCAGCTGAAAGTGGAATGAGGCCCATGGTCCATAAACACTTCAGCAAAGATTAAAGGTACTCCATAAATGCAGAGTATGTTGTTACAAGGTGTTTCCAGATGAGAGAAAAACGGATTATCCTTCAACTCGGTCAAGAAAAATATTATAGTGCAGAGCCAGACTCTGGAAACCTGGTTTGAAACAAAACCAAACTGGTTTGAGAGACAAAGAAAAATATCCATTATCTTGTTCTCCTTGGTAGCAAATGGGGTTCAGATGCTACAGAGCCTGACACGATTTCTTCTCTTTTTACAGCGTAGCAGTGATGATTTTACTAGCTAATTCCTTGTTTGCTCTTCCCATTTTAAATATGGAAAACCAGTAGTTTTGCTTCCATTCCTGGTTTTCTGCCAATGATGTGGACCAGTTCACTGGCTTGAAGAGCTGATCATACCTGCAGGTAACAAATAACCAGCAAACAGTAGCGGGTGAACCGGCTAAGTAACGAAAAAAGTGGTGTTTTCTTGTGATGCTGAAGCAGGCTTGATCGTGATTGAGCCGTTGGGAAAGTTTCTCGTGTTAAAAGGCGGAGTGAGGATTTGGTGCTATTAAATGCTGGGCTCCCTGCTGCCGTAGGGCAGATTTTTGTCAAAACAACCCTATTCGTTCCTTGGGGAGATTATGGTTTTGGTAGATAAAGGCAATATAACGATGTAAGACTCTGACTTTGGAAAGGTCTCTTTCTACTGTGTGGAAATTGATAAAACTTTCGGTGCTGTTCCTAGCACCCGTAAAGAAGGTTTTAAGTGGGCTGTAATTTGGGTGAGATGGAGGAGTCTTGATTAAATTCCAGAAAGTCAGCTATTATTACATCCTCATCTTAGGTGTTTGAGTTGGATCTGAAATTTCACCTTCGACGTTTAAGTTGGATCTAAAATTTTGCTGTCTAAGAGCTGAAAAACTCAGTCAACTCTTTGGTTTTGTTTTTCCTGTTTTAGGAAAAAGGGATAGAGACCTCAATTTAGAAACTGCAGAGGAGTTGTCAGGCTTACCTGTTTGGGTTTTTTTTGTTGTTTTTTTGGGTTTTTTTGTTGTTGTTTTTTTTTTTTATTGCTATGTATATTGATAGCTAGATGGATATTTCAGCTCCACAGACCATACCCCACAGGATGTTGATAATTTAGACAAGGTGCATGCATGCACCTTTCCCCCTTCCACCATGCTGAGGGCTGAGCGCACATGGCCCATGCAGCCACATGCTCCAAAACTCATCCCAAAGTGTGCTCCTGTTTCTTTTTTGCTCCTCCAGCCCGGTTTCCATGTCTGTCAGTGAAGTCGAAGGGCAAAAAAGTGAGGATATGTGCTGCTTGCGGTAGTCGTTGGTGGTTTGGGGAGCTCCCTCAAGTTTTTATGCTGTGTCCCACACACAGAGAGCCCCGGCCAAGAGCAGGAATCCTTCATGGTGGGAGGCACTCCCCATCTCATGAGGCTCTTGGAACTCAAAACGCCTGTTTAATAATCTGAACTCGCGGATTTTCACACCAAAGGCAGGGCTTGCAGCAGTTTGAGATCTGCTCTAGTGTCCTCTCGCTTTGCTTGGGCCAGCTTTTCCAGAAGGTACAAGAAATAGGTCAAGGAAGGGTTGACATACAGGTTGACCCTGTGCAGTTGATGAGCACAGACTGGAGAGGAGGATTTATCTACAGATCTAAAAATCTGGGGTTCTCCAAGACTGAAATTCCTGCAGATGTCGAAACTCCTGTGCAAAACCTGTGTTTCTTGTCTCTTGAGAAGTGAAAGCATCAACCTCAAAGTCCATAAAACACCAGGTTCTGGCAGGAGCACTTGCAAACATGCTGGAGAACGGGTCTGGGGCCTTGGGTTTAGGTATGGCACGGTCTCCTCTGCTGTAGGGAAGGGCTTTTTTGCAGGCACTACTACCATCTTAGACTTGGTTTCGGGGTGTTTTGAAGAATGAGGGACACGATGATAACAGCAGACGGTGAATACAAAGGGGAGGTCACCAGGGACAGGCGAGGGGGCCCATCCTCTGCATGGTTGGGTGCATTCTTTGGAGACAGCCCTTTAGGAGAACCCGCTCTGCTCCCACCTGCCTCCTCTGGCACCTGAACACCTCTGAAGTACTCAGCTGGGTTATTTTAGGCCCCTGAGCCGGACCACAAAGGCCAATATGGATAAGACCAGATGCGTTGTCACGGGCAGAAAAACGTACTTTGTGGTCTTACTGCACAAATTCTTCTTTCAGGCTTCTTTGTGTCTCTGTCCTCTCTGTGTGATTAGAAAGCCGTTGAGCAGGAAAAAAGAATGAAATCCATTTTCCTAACTCTTCCTCGCTTATTTTGTGATGCCAGCTGTGCTCAGAGGGTGGTCCAGGAATGCCAATGGTCTGTAGGAAGCTACTCCGTTCCTAGTCACAGTCTGTCACCGCTTTGGCTTACAATGGCCAGCAAATGGCCCCTCTGATTTGATGCCCCCCCCCTAGACTGGTGGTGCTTGGGAAACACATCCCTTGGCTGTTACCCAAAAGGTCTGGCCATGGATGAGTGGAGTAATTTGGGTTTACTCCAGTAATTGGTGGGACATTGTCCTGCAGCTTTACAGGATTGATAAGGACGAGAGGATATGGCCTCAAGTTGAAGCAAGGGAGATTTAGGTTAGGTATTAGGAAGAATTTCTTTACTGAGAGGGTTGTCAGACATTGGAACAGGCTGCCCAGGGAAGTAGTTGAGTCACCATCCCTGGAGGTGTTCGAAAAGCGCGTAGACGAGGTACTCCATGCCATGGTTTAGTGGGCAGGGATGATGGCTGGACTCGATGATCTTGAAGGTCTTTTCCAACCTAAATGATTGTATGATTCTATTTCCTAAACAGAGGTCATAATTCGCAGAGCGCTTTACGCTGCCACGGGTTTGATGAGTACTCCTCTCCCCTCTGAGGCAGCACTGCCCTAACGTCCCGCGCGACGCGCTCACTGGCGTGGCTCGTGGCTGCCCTGTGACACGGCTTGGACCGGTGACACGGCACGACGACCGGCTGCCGTCACTAGAGATCCCAAGACGCTACTGAAAGTAACGAGGTGACTCACAGCTGCAGGCTTGCGCTTGAAGGCTGCGGACCCAATTAGTCTTTTACTCAGTCAGGAATAGTATTTTGCAGAAGCAACTGAAGCAAGTTCAAAATCAAGCAAGCTACTAGCAAATATTTGTATTACTTATGGTATTTGTAGAAGATTTATGCTAGTATTAGTGGGACAATTCATATGCAAAACATAAACATCTGAGAATATCTTTTGCTTAAATAATTAATTTTCATGTCGCGTGCATACAGAACAATGTTTTCCCTCACAGTTTTGTAGTCTACTAGCTGCCAGATTTTGACCCAGAACTGACATTTCAGTCATTTTGGCTTTTGTACATAGCAAATCAGAAATAAAAATGTTTTAACATCCAAAATGAAAACGCTGGAAGATCAGACAGACCATAAAAGATTTGTTTTACTTGGTTTGGGATTTTTACACAGCTATGCCTAACCTAAGTAAGACTGAAACAAAACCAAAAGGCAAAACAAACAACTAGACAAATCTGCTCCATCCAAGAGATGCAGGGGTCCCTGGGGGAGCCAAATCTGAAATCCTGCTACAAACAAGAGAGAAGGGCTGTTATTTCCTCAACAACTGTTCCTGACATCACAGCTACCTCCTAGAGGTAACAGTGGAAAAGCAATCTTATAAAAGGATTTTTTTTTTCCTTTAGCAAACATCTATTTAGTTCTACAAACTCAGAAATAAAGAGATCAGGGGTGGTTTTTTATAATGCTGAAAATTTTAGTGCCAGAACTGTAAACGTGAACATCTTTCTCCTCCTTCGTTCTTCAAATGTAACTGCTCTGCATTGGTTGAGTTTATTAAAGAAATCAAACACACTCTGCAGTGAACCTTCTAATTGATTTTGGTGTTAGACAGGTCTAAGTATTTTGAGCTTCACATTCAACGTGTTACCTCATTTTGTGTGTAAGCTCCTCAGAGAAGAGCCGAACAATCTGGCCATGAGAGGTTAACACATTCTGTGAAATTGGCCTCAAATTTCCATTTATGGAAATGCGCCGTACCACATCGGCATATGCAAACCCAACTTCGCTGTGTACAAACCACACAAACAGTGCCCAGCTACCTAACCTGACCTTCCACTTGCACTTTAGTGTGTGTAAATATGCTAATGACAGGCACAGAGGGTTCATGTGCAAGTTTACAAGTTCAAGTGCAGAAGACAGATGAAAATTTGGCTGCAATACTTTAATTTTCCCTCATTTTGGGAGATTCCAGCTTTCTAAGTCTGTTATACAGCCTAGGAGTTGTGTTTAAAGCCACAAGAATGACCTATTTAAATATCCTTATTCCGTTTTGTAGATTGAAAACAACGGCTTCTTGTCTACTCAAAAGAGGTTGACGAGAACATGAAGGTCCAGCTATGACTCAGGCTTTTCAAGACACGTTATTTACCAGACATTATTTAGTGATATTTATACTGTATTTGAATCGTTTGAGAACTTTAGGCACTCCATGAAAAGTCCTTGCTCAAGGCATGTTGGAATCTGAAGATTTATGAAGGTTTTCACTTCCAAAATTGCCAAATTAATGGGGACACTCAAGCTGAAAACTGTGAAGAGCCTCAGTGTTTTCAGGAAGCTCTGTGCAGGCAGATTGTGAGACTCAGGACAAGAATCCCTGGATCACTACGAGAAGCCACTAGTCCTTTTTAAACAACCCAGGTCCAAAGCATTTGACAAAGAGACTCCACAGACCCCTTCTATAAACCAGGCAAGGAAAGCAGAAGCAATTTTTAATACTGTTCTTTGTGTTACGCAATTATTTCCACATGGAAGTAGAGAACCTCGGTCAACCAAAGATGCCTGTGTCTGTAAGTGCAGCAGGAGCACACCTTTTACGGGGAACAGAAGTATGTTTGGAACAGCTGAACATAAGCTTAATGGAGTAATTTCAAACAACATATAAAACTGTCTCAGATACACAACTGTAAAAAATTTGTAGCTCTGTAAACCCACGGATTGCTATTTTAAAGACAGTTTCATTAAGAAACGCAGCTTGAGAATATCTACCAAATAAGATCAGAGCTACGCGCAGGGACAGCAGGAGGCAGCTGAAGCAATCTGCAGCACAGCTCTGGTGCCCATCAGTCTCTGACCTGAGAAAAATTACTATTACTGCATGAATATACATATTAGACCAAAAGAGAAAGCCTAGGAAAAGACAAAACTCTACTAGAAAGACATAGTGAGAACTCGGGTTTTATGCAACGGTCTGCAGCTCTGTATGTCCCAATCCAATATATGTTCTTAGACTGACAACATGGCTGTGGCTTTAATTTTGAAGCCCACATTTTTCTATGGGAATCATTAAATATGACATACTTGTCCTGTTCAACAGAAAAACAAATCTACCTCTACTTTTTATTCCTCTGAAGCCTTAATTTAATTGTGCAACATTTGCTTTAGAAACATATTTGAAGATGTTTTAGATATTACCTCATTTGTACACCATCCCAGGCTTTCCAGGAACTCTGAACCAATAGCCTCCTAGCCTTTCTTATATCTGAACCACCATATTTCATGGCTTCCACTTCTATGGAAACGCCCTGTGAGACCGGCCTTGTTGCGTTAAACACAAACACGTAGGGAGGAGAGACACTGCACTGGAGAGTTTGCAATCTCAGGCACAGGTTGTGAAAAAAGGCTTTGCATGTATTAGTTTATGTACACAGAGATTGCCATGATTACGCTCAAATAACTCCAAAGAGCTGGGCCTACACAGGTGGAAAGGAAAAGGACCAGAGGAGCCAACAGCCCAGCAGCTCATCCCTGCTGGATTTCCTACTCATGACCTCTGCTTCGAAAGGTGCCTATCTTCAGATGCCGACGGAGCCCTGCTACGCCTCTGCAGTTTCAATCGGAGAATCTAATTTACCAGGTCCCAGAAATGTAAATAATAAATTGTCCCAAAGAATCTCAAGTATGGAATTGAACACACTGGAATTTGGAGATCCACTGAGGTACTGATAACCAACAGGAGCAGACAACCAAAGGCGTCCGTAGCTGTTTGAGCTAGAAAGGCTGAAATGTCCTGGAGGCAAATACGCACACGTGTGCTTGGGAGGAGGCTGGGGCTCCAGCCTCGCAGCTCTCTCGGAGCGGATCCTCCTGAAGCTTTTGACCCACGAAGCCAGGCGGGCTCCACACAGAGCAGCTCCCATCCATTTAAGATGGAGACAGTGAAGTTTTGCCCTGTTCGGTTTTCAGTCATCCAGTGACCGCAGGTAAGCAATGAAAGTATCTGAAAATTTCTCCTATCTGCGCTGTTTGTGCATGCAGGTGCTGGCACGACAATTTCTCGAAAATTCATGGAAAGCTACACCGAGACCACAGCTGAGCCACTGTCACTGCTTACCAAAGCATCCTCCAGCGCCCGCACCTCACCTCTGTTCTGCCAGTTGCTTCATCTGGAATTTAAGGCATTGGGTTTAATCTGGAAAAAAACCACCTTCGAGTCAAATTCTGGTGTCTGCCTTTACACAAAATGACAGATTTTCCCAGACAGTTCACAGCGTGGATTCCTTCTGGTCTCCCACTCCTAGCACTGACTTAGTCTATTCCCACCGTTTGCCATCTCCTCCATCTCGCTTCTCTTCCCTGCCTTGTGCTGGAGCTGCTGGAGGACCCTGGGGCTGGGGCAGGGTGCTACCACCGTGTCCCTCCATCGCAGAAAGGAAACTGGTCTGTCTCCTAACCCACGCCAGGCAGGCACGCAGCCCTCCCACCGGATGGGTGGACTGGGCTGTGTCGAAGGTATGTTGCAAGTTTTTCCGTAACAAAAATCCTCTCCTACTTTCAAATAATGAATTTGTTTTTTTTCTTTTTTTTCTTCCTTCTCCAGCTTTTTCTCTCCTTCCCCGCCCACTTTTTCAAGCAGGAAGGAGAGTGACAGGGAGAATAATGATTTCCTCAGCTTCTGTTGGAAAAAAAAACACAAAAATTTTCCACCAGGACAGAATTTTTTTTCTTTTTTTTTTTTTTTTTTCCAGTCAGGTTCAGAAGCCATTTTTTTATTTAAAATTTCCTAAATAAGTGTCCAGTTAATACTGGCATTTGGTGTGGAAGGTAGCAGGAAGCTGGTACCTCTGTTTTGTTTAGCACCGATGCCAGCCTTAAAGTGTGGCAAGAGGTCAGCTTGAATTTTTCTCTTGAACTGTATCTTTGCAGACTGCTTTTCAGGGTTTCGGCTGTACAAATCAAAGCCCGCAGCCCAGCGGGGACGCACAGCTTTTGACGCTTTCCTTCTTCCAGTTGCCTTGGCAGGCCCCTGGTGTCAATCCCCATTGCCTCCACGCGTTGGGGAAGGAGGGAGGAAAGCACCGGTGAGCGAGGAGAGGACCGGCATGGCCAAAAGCCGGGGCACCCTTCCCATGCACGGGACCGCAATGGCCGGTAAAAAAGAAGAAAAAGGCACCGAGGCGATTGATTTTCCCACGGCGTTGACGGGCAGGGGTCTGAGCGGGTTTGGGACCCTACGGTCGCTGACGAGAAGGGAGCGCGAGCGTACGCGGCGCGCCGCCTCTGGTTCGACTCGGGGTTCAACCTTGTTTAAGGCGCGCTTTGTCTGAGCAGATGGCAAAGCGTGACGGCTGCTGGGTTAAGATTGTGCTGCCAAACCAGCCCCTGGCTGTTTGCAAAAATAAAGGCTGCTGCTCTCTTTACCGATGCAAAAATAGCCGTCTCTCCAATCCCCTCCTTCAAACTATTATTTTACGTAATACGGGAGCACATATCTAGCCAGACTATATAATTAACATTACACAATTTTTAATTAACTGCCTACAACAATCTTCCTGCTTTAACTGGTGGTGGTGTTGGAGGGGTTTTTTTTTTTGAGGCCACTAGGAAAATCTGAATTCCTTGCTAGAAATTCACACGGTTCAGAGCAGAGCCTGCACCACCAGGTGCAGAAGGCAATCCATCGCTCTGGCTATACCATGTCTCCCATGAAAAAAAAAATGCTTGTGACACAGGAACAAGCCCAAACCTCATCTGCAAGTACCTAAGGCAGAACTGTACCAGAAAAGACAGTGACAGAAATGAACACATACTGATTTAGTTTATTCCCTCAGTAGCTTTTTTTTTTTTTTTTTTTAATTTATTTTTGGCCAGGAACCTCCTATAAGGCTTGGCTGTTAACCGACTGGGCCCTTTCCAGCAGAATCTCCAAGGGCGTGCTGCGACCACAAGGCAGCATGGCTTCCTTTGGGCATCCCTCCTTCCAACGGGGTGGCAGGGCTTACCAGCACCGCGAGATGTAACTCAGTGCCATCCTGACCCAGCAGCAGGGCATTTGGCCTCCTACGACTCACCAACTATCTATAAAACATGAAATAAGTAAAAGTCCGGTGACCATCGTTGGCACAATGAAGTTCCACCCAAACCAACACAAATAACGGCTCTTGGAAAAATAATGAGTACTGGGGACAAACAAGCATCATCCTCTTTCCTCTGGAACTCTGAGTTTGCTTGCACCTGGAAATAGGAGCGCAAGAAACACCCCAACCGCACGCGCACACATGCCGCTTCTCAGCAGACCGCCAGCAACCGTTGATCCAGCAACTGCAGCTGGAACACAGCAACCCTACACCAGCAATAAAGCACCGATGGGTCAGATTTTATGGTGTCAGCCCAAACTCAGTATCACGGAGCAGGCATCGGCCAAGCCAGCTGCTCCCGCTAGCTTCAGTGAGCCTTGAGCTGCGCTCTGCGGAATTGCTGCTTTCCACATGGAACGTCTCATTAAGAGTAGTGTCTGCCACAGCAACTGCAATAGCACCGCGCATTTTTGGTGTGATAAGATGTATTTGGAGTGGGAAAGTATTGCTTCATGAGCTGAAAAGCAAACCAGACAATAAGCGATAAAAGTCCAGAGGTTCAGGCCAAAGTTTTTCATATCTTGTGTCGGTCCTGTTTCCCAAAACAAAGCATAGTTTTTGCACACTGTAGACATTTCTGCCTGGAGCACTGCTAACACATTATCTCGTTATTTACGCTGCACATGAAGTGTCCCGCACGCCCACCCACACGATGGCCTGAATCTAGATCCACCCTCCTGTTGCTCATGGGAGGAAATCTAGGTGTGCTGCAGAGCCAGTGGGTCCTGATATTCTGCAACAACTTCAGGCAGAAAAGACAACGTGGGTCATTCCTCACAAGGCTCCAGGGTCCTCCCAGACTGATTTTAATATTGCCTGTGGCAACGAGAGGGGGGAATGGTAGACAGATCTGTGGCAGAGCTAAAAATGCAGGATTTCTGGAGTCTCCATCATATGCCGTAATTGCAAAATCATGCTTCCTGTCTTCCATGTACACAGCAAATCTTTTTTCTCCCTTCATCCTGGAGGGGATGAGATGATTAGGAAATTCCCTAAGCTTCCCTTACTTTGGTTTCTTCCCTTATTTCAGAACCTGACTTCAAAAAAAGATTAGGCTATTGAACGCAGTCTGGACTTTTGCTTCCAAATATTTCTTTCAGCACGGAAAGGACCAACCATGGAATAACCAAGCAAGTCACCCTATTATGCAACAGACGGGAAAACTATTTGTGCCGGTACACTGTGGTTTTCATTCCTCTGAATGCTGCTTTCCTTCAGGGAATTCCAGTAACTGGACTAATTGAAGTGTGTTTTGACAAGTTATAACAGCCCAGAAAACCTACCTATGAAATTACATCCTGGTAGCATCTTCCAAAGTAAACTGCAATCTTGGTATCACAGCTCATTTGGGAAACTACTATGCCATAGCCTTCATTTGTTATGAGAACATAGCCTGAGTTTTTGTTGTAGATAACAGGCGGTGTTACACCTAATGACGTGGCTTAATCTTCCCCCGTACCAGGTTTTTGTACCAACAGGTGCCCTATGGATCATTTCCTGAAATCAACCAGAATGAAAACATTTAGTCTTAATTTATCCTCATTTCATCTACTTTCTTTCACTTTAGGTGACTCCCTCACAAAGTCATCAGCTCACCCCTAAGGTTGTTTGTCTGTCCCCAACAGACAAAGTAATTGAAGAAAATCAAAACAAGCTGCCAGCGTAGATGGTTGTCTGTTGGGAAGACAGGGATGCCGGCAGAGTACAAGGACCAGGCAATGTTATTCTGAGAAAACCTTCTTACTAAAACCAGCAGTGCCCATGAGCCCCACGCCAGGCACGGCGCACAGTTCCCATCACTCCGGTTTTTCTTGGTTTATTCCACTACTCCACAAGCCTACCGGTCTCATACTGCCTTTCGCTTGCCACTGCCACGGAGAGAAAATATTTGGCTTGGTGGGGGAGCTCTTATATACAAATCATTTAGGATTCAGAGGGCAGAAGCTTTAAAATGGTAGAGGTTAGAACATTCTGGAAAGTGAGCCCTAAGAAGGAGGGACGGACCAACTCCATTCTGGCTCCTGGGCTCCGCTGCAGCCTGGGTGAGTTAGCACATCCTGGACTTACCTACCAGGAAGACAAAGGAGACAGAGGCAGTGAAAAGGAAGGAAGTCCCAGACTAAAATATTTAATTTTTCCATATTTTTCTTCCTGAATATCCCAAAACAGAAAGCAGACAGATTTTTTGCAGAAGTGACCAGGATTTATTAAAGACAGGATACTGATATGAAACATTCATGACCCTCAACTTAGCAGTATTTCTCTTGGATGGAGTAACGAAGCAAATTTATTACACATCAGTGCCAAGAAGCTCATAATAAAAATACAAATTATAGTTCTCAGATTCATCAACTCAAACCAGATATTTTTGAAAAAACACTCCAGCAGGAAGAATGTAAGTCTCCTAAGATACTTGGGCTACCAAAGCAGCATATGAAATACATATTTTATCCAACAATAGGATACAAAGTAAACGATTTGATTTAAAAACCCTGAAACAAAGGCAGTCTGTGAAGAAATGAGAAGGAGACCCCTTGTCATGTTATCCCAGGTGTGGGGCATGCGGAGGAAGATAGATATATATGTTAGACATAAACAAAGCAAGCAGAGATTTTATTGCATTGCGAGTTGATGATTTTACGAGACCTGAAATAAAATAATAAAGCATGGATAAAGCAAGATAGAGAAATACTGCAACTTCTTGGGAAGCCAGGCTTCGGCAAAGGTTCAGACAGACCACAGCCACGGCAAACCTTCACATCAATTCTACCCCAGTCATTTGGTCCCCTTCTCCCTTCCATTTCTGACCTTCATTTCTTTCTTTACTGGGACATATCTAGTGGAGAATCAGCCAAGGAGGACCCATTTATTGAATTCCTAATAGTGAGCTCTGAATATTTCATTCTGCTTCTGCCATACTCCCTGCAAAAAGGAAAGACCTCTCTTCAAAACGCTCCCAGAGCTTGCCTGCGACGCATCTGCACGGTCTGCATGGCTTTGGGAAGACCCAACACGTCACACGCTGTGCAAGAAGGAACTTATATGTCCGTAGGTACTACTGAAGGCACTGTCACTACTGAAGGTTTCCATAAATCAGTGTAATGGAACAACTCTAACAACTCATCTCTCCTCATTTCCAGACATACTACCAAGGGGAAGCATTTATTTTTATTTTAGTGCCAAGGATTTCCAGGGTTTCCAATTCCTCCCTTCTCCCAGCCCATCCACAGGAAAAACAAACAAACAAAAAAATCCCCCCAAAATCCCCAAAACCCCAAAGCAAAGAAAAATAAAACAAACAAAATAAGTAAGTACCATAGTGTTTCTAATTGCCTTCCAAAATACAACAAACAAAAAAGCATTTAAAATTGCTTTAGTTTGGGGAAATTACCAATCATGAGATCTCTAGTGCGTGTCTGTGTTTAATAGAGAATGTAATGGAAAAAAAATAGAGCATTAATAACCATCCAAGAAAGATTTCATGAAAAACAGGGTGGAAAGGAGTTTGTTTGGATTTAATGTTTCCCCAGAAGCATCTCTAGTCCAAACATTACACCACAGGTCAAATGGAGGGGAGCCAGAAAGTGAAACACTTTAAAAATAGCCCTTAAAAAAGAAAGTGAAAGTGGCCTGTCTAGTCCCACCTTTCGTTACCATCAAATGCAAATTCTGGCATGAAAACCAAATTTGGGCTCTGGTACCATCTCTGAGTGGCAGTAAATACTGCAACCTACGCATGGGGAGTCCAACAAAAAAATGCAGGTCCAGCTTCTCAAATTCTTCCAGACTTAGCAATCCAAGCTGGTACTACTGCTTATAAAAAAGCTTACGTTAAAGTATTTTAGTTTGGAACTGACAGTTTAAAATACTATGAACTGTTCTCAGCCCTCTGTTGTAGCCCTTCCAAGCCGCCTCCTTGCAGATGCAGAAAGAAGCTCAGCAAAGCTCTCCCACGAGACCGACTGCCACCGAGATCAGAAAAACTGCATGGGGCAGCTGCCTTGGTAATATTTTATAGCCGTAAGGTTAGTCTTGCCAGCCTGTTTCACACATTGCGATACTCACTTTACTTTAGATGTCCTTCCAACTGAAGGGAAGTAACCTTTTTAATGTTTGATAACGCTCGGACTTCGCATCCTGATGATCACGTAGGTTCATTTCTCCTTTATAGCACTTCCCTGGGCCTCAAGGTCGGAGATGCTGAGGGAAGAGAGAAGGATGGTGATGTGCATTATGGCAACGGAAAGCAGTCTTGTCATCCCTAGTAGATTCTCACAATCCCTGCAATCCCCCTCAACGCCTCTCAAATTGGCAAGATCGCAAAATGCCTGTAAGGCAATTTTTCTCTCTTCTCCAGCTGCTCTCGGAGAAAGAGACGTGCACCATTAAATAGGGAACCAGAGGGTTAAGTATTAAATTGCCTGAAAGACAGACCACTTGAGGCCCAGACAGGCTACACAGCTTAGTCAAAGAAAAGGCAATTCCAAACTTCTTGTCAAGCGTCATTGAGAAAGAAGTGATCTTACTCGAGGATGAAATGACCAGCAGCTTGCAGCCCTGAAGCGAGAAATAAAAGCTTTGGGAGAAAGTCTGACACATTTTCAGAGGATGCTGACAAGAGCTTTGAAAAGCTAATCTCTCCTGAGGCTCATGAGGCTGAAGGGAAACCCCCTGAGAAGACAGGGGAGGTGGCACCTATCCACTCTGACATGTCATTTTGTGGGAAAAGCTGTAGCCCGATAAAGTAGAAAGGGAGAAAAACTGAGAAAAGACAAGTTCTGTATTTTGGAATTGACCCAGAGGGGGAGACCTGCTCCAATACTGCAAGCTGAGCACTTTGGGCTTCAGAAGCCAGGAAGCTCTGCATTTCTGAAGAGGAACAGGCAAACGTAACCAGGTAAAAGATGCTGATGAAAGGTATTGTGCTGTGTGCTCAAAAAAGAAAAAAGAGAAAACTGCTCCAAACAGCTAAGGGCTCCAGAGAGGTCTGGACAAACGAAAAGTGGGAAGTGCAAACCTGCAAGATTTCAAAGACTGGATTTTCATGGGACCTTCAAATGCCTTCCTCTATGCTGTGAGCGAGGCGAGTGAGACTTCTGAGAGCGTGATCCACGATAGCTGGCAGACTGAGCAAGAGACAAAGAAATGAGAAATGCTGAGCCATACCCTCCTTGAAAACGTGAGAGCCTAACACAGGGCCACAATGAGGTATGTCTAAATTCAGCCTGGAATCCTCTTCCAGAGCTGGATAAACCCTTCGTTTCAAACGCCAGCAATGTCACAGTCTTCACAAGGAGATCGGAGGAGTAGCGCTGCTGCTGACCCACTTTGCCGAACATCCCTAGGCACCCACGATTCGTTTCTGCGGAGGTTTGAATCCACACCTCTCGGTTCCCAGAAGGGAATGAGATGCCCTAACTAACCTCTTCGTCCCTCCTAGTGAAGCTGCTCTCCTGGCGGCCCTCGCGGGGCTCTCTAGCCTCCTGCCTTCACAACCAGGGATCGCTCGAGGGTCTGCGAACGACTAGCGAAACTCTCGGCCTGAGCTGCGAAAAGAGATGAGTCTGGAGCAGGGCACGGCAGAGCTTCCTGTCCCAGCACAGCCAGCGGAAGCCAGGGAGGAAATGGGAAAATCGAGTCAACTGAGGAAGCGGTCCTGGCCAGGAATGTCTTTGGTTTCTAAACTGCCTGATTTTTTTTTTTTTAAAAAAAAAAAAAAAGAAGAAGAAGGAGGGGAAAAAAAAGGCTGTGGTAGAAAAAGCCCAGTCAATCAATTAGCCAGTCATTTCCAGTTCAAATATTTCCATAAGTGCTTGGCAGTGTTTTCTATGTTAGGGATGTCTACTGCTGGTGAAAGATTTCTTAGATGGCAGAGAATTCCCCTTGATGACAAACCCTCCTCAGACAAGCTCCAGTCTGGGCAATTTCCCTTTGGAAGCCCTCACAACTTGTTAATTTGTTCAAGCATTCTGAGTCTTTTTAAAAGAAAAGCCAGTTGGCTATCAGTTGCATTTCCAAACCCGATACGCCGAGAGAGACAGTGGTGAAGTGTAGGAAAATTCCTACATTTAAGACACCAGGAGCATACTATGTACCTGACCTGAATACTCTGCCTTCACAGAAAACATTTACACAAGTCCTTGATGTGTCCCAAACAGGTCTACAAACAAGCTGTGTTTAAGAATAATTTTGTCTGTTACTGAAATTCAGCCTCATCTGAATTACAACTTGGCAGCTGAAAGCTGGCAGTTCTTACACGGAAAAGTATATAGCTATAAGTAAAGAGAAATACCGCAATCTTTTATATGCTGATAACCTAAATTCCTCCTGAAGTTCTAAAATCTAAGTCATTTGAGATTTGGCTGTGGTTTTGAGTTCAGGAATCTTTTCTTACAGAAAATATTGTGGGCTTTTAGTCAGCCCTGTGACCTCAGTAGAGATTTACCAGATAAGGAGTTCATCATCTGGCTCTGCAAGCAGGCAGCAGTATGTTCCACTTATTAAAGCTATTAAAGCATATATGAACATCACAGCAGCTCTGCCATCTTCTGCTCTGCTGCTGAAGGGCTGGGTCCTTTCAGATCACCTTCTATACCTTGCACGTTGATCAAATTGGCCTTGAAGGTTTGCTGAAAATCTAGAAGGCTTGGCCAGGAAACTAAAAGGTGTTCTCCCCGATCCACGTCTTCCCTCCAGTTCTCCATCACAGCCAGCCAGCTGCCTTACAAGTCAAGTGATGCACATACGGACACAACGCGCCCGAGTCCAAACTGGAGAGCAGGGTATAGCCAAACTCTGATTATTAATCCCAGATCAGACCATACTCCTACAAAGGGAGATACAGGCCAGCCAGCACACAAGTAGGATTATGAACGGTAATGACACAAAGGCAAATTTTAATTATGAGACATAAGTGCCTCCATTGTGCAACAACGTCTAAAAATATCTACTCATTTATTCCCAAACTTCAAAAAGTGCTTACAATGCCAGTAACGGAGGATCTGCAATCATAGTGTTTGGTGGCTTTGTCTTATTTTTCTTTATTGGGTATGCCAGCAAATCACATATGAGGACAGATGATAAATATTCCTCATACTGGAGAATGCTCTAATGCGTTCTTTTAAAGAGATCTAAATGATGCAGTTTCTCTTTCCTTTTTTTTTGTTGTTGAGGTTTTTTTAGCTTTGAAATGGGAAGTGAAGTCCTCATCAGCTGCAAAGTGCTGCTTTAATATCACCCATGCAACAATTACCTCTGCAATAACCTCCATTATGTTAAATTACACACCATCCTTCCTCAGCTCAGTGTGAAGACTAGCTGGAGAATAAAACAAGAAAAAAACCCAACCCACTGAAAAGCCATTGTACAGTACTGTGCCTACACAACAGAGGTGAATATAGTTCCTGCAGGAAACCAAGTATCACTTAAGAACTTCTGCCTTTGTTTGAAGTCTTAAATAAAACCTAAGTGAAGTCCCCTCACCAATTCCAATATTCATTCCACTGTAATGATGTGGTGCTATTGCTGAAAATGCATACATATTACTGCGTAATTCAAGAGTGTTGCAATACGCAGTCATGAGGAGTTAAATAGGGAAGATGATTTTGTTTTCAGCGTTTTCTTAATTTTTAATAATTCTCTTAGCAACCCAAACATCCTTGTGAGGTCTCTTTCAGTACAGAGCAGAGCTTTGATATATTCCATTATTCTCTGAATAACCAGTACTTCTTTGATGCTTTTTATTCCATTCTAAAGATATGTCTGTACTTGCTGGCTTTTAACAAACGTATTTATCTGTTAACCACCTGCCAAGGTATCTTATAGCACAACAAAGCATATCTAGATTGTCATAACTGGATTTTATTTCAGGCCATGTAGCACTAACAGCAACCTTTTTAATCTTCATGTTTATCATAGCTCCTATAAAATTTATCATAATTGGTTGCATCAGAGATGACATTACTGCATGTTTTAGGACACAGCACAAAAACCAAAAAGAGAACATATTCTAGGCTATTTGCAGTTTCCTTTCCTTCTCTTGGGCAAAATTTCCAATTAATACATTGCAAGACAGTAGGAATTTAAATGTATTAGATTTGAAACCATGTTGAGGAATCATCCAACACCCAAAAATAAGGAGATGAAAGGAGGAAGGAGGATAATCTTTATTCACCAAACAAACCTAGAAAGGATGAATTTGAAGTCTGATAAAAATAACTGGTTGGTTACATTTCAAGGTCCATCTCACTACTACAGAAAGAGAAGGGGAGCTGTAGTAGGACCACAGCTGCTTTATTCTTTCATATTGTCATTGGAAAGACAAGCAGACACACAGAACATGAATGACCCTAACAAACAATACCATTAAAAAAACCTTGCCCAGGCTGACACACACCTACTGCAGGGGTGGGACACTGGCACATACTTAAAGAAAAAACAGTTTGGCCTCTGCCTTGTAAAGGAGCACAGGTTATGCACTGAACCCATCTTTAAGCAGTCCTCATACCACTCACGCTAACTGCCCTTAACACACGTGAAGCTTGCCGCTGACTGGCATATACCTGGGTGAAATCTTGGCATACCGGAAGGACCCTATGGTCATAGACTAATTCAGACTGGACGAGACCTCAGAAAACATCCAGTCCGACCTCCTTCTCAAAGCAGGATCAGCCGTGAGATCAGACCAGGGCTTTATCCAGCTGAGCCTTGAAAACCTCCAAGGACGGAGGCTGCACAGCCTCTCTGGGCAACCTCGGCTTGACCGTCCTGCAGGAGAAAAACGTTCCTCCCTACATCCAGCCTGAACCCCTCTTGTTTTAACTCACGCCTGTTGACACTTACCCTACCCCATGCATCGCTGTGAACAGCCGGGTTCCCTCTCCCCCGTTACTCCCACGTCAGCGGTGAGGGGCAGCTCCCAGGTCCCTCTGAAGCCATCTTTTCTCCAGGCTGAACCCGGAGTTCCTAATCCCTCAACCTCTCCTCACACGCCAGCTTCTCCTGCCCCCAACCATCTTGGTGGGCCTTTGCTGAACTCATTCCGGTCTATCAATGTCTTTCCCGTGCTCCGGGGGCCAAAACTAGCCGCAGTATCCAGACGTGCCCTCATGAGCGCCGAGGGGGATAATGACTTCCCTCCACCTACCGGCTCTGCTCCTCTTAAAAGAGCCCAGGATGCTGTCGGCCCTCTTTGCTGGCTCACCCTTGCCTGCTGACTCTCACAACCCTACGTTCCCTTTCGGCACGGCTGCTTCCCACAGTCAGTCCCCAGCCTGTATTGCTTCTTTCCCAGGTGCAGGACTTCACGTTTGTCCTTATTGAATTTCCTAAGGTTCCTGTTGGCCCATTTCTCCAGTCCCCCACCCAGGTGCCTCTGAAAGGCAACCTTGGGCTTTAGCATACCGACTGGTTCTCCCAGCTCGGTGGCATCTGTAAACCTGGTGAACGTGCACTTGGGTCTCCTCCCCCAGGTCACTGATGTTTTAAACAGGGCATGTCCCAGCACTGACCCTGGGCTACTCCACTTGTCACAGGTCTCCAGGTTGAGTGCGACCCGTTAACCACCAAAAGAGTCCATTCCAACCTCACACCACCACAGAACAACAAGACATTGCATCACTCTATGAAAAAATGAGTGTTTTCACAACAGCAGTATCCCAAACTGTTTTGTGGGCTACAGTAAGTTTTGAAAGATCATAAAAAAAGTATGTTCTTATCTTATTTGAAACTGAGTCTGCGAACACTAAAAAGCCACCATCTGTGCAGAGAATATATAATCTTCTTGAAAAGATTATTTGTCCTCATACGTCCCATTTGGTAATGATTTTTTATATTTAGTACCTATCACCATGTCAGCAACACACACTGAAAACAAAGGAACAGAAAGACAGATGCAAGCCACCCTTGAGCACAGGTGCTTACCATACGTACCTTAACAAGCTGTTTATAAGTAAAAAAACAGTAAGGAAAAATTAGCTTTTTTCCTCACTCAAGAATTTGCCAAACTCATAGAAACGGGATGTTCTAGAGGCTAAAGTAAAACTGGGTCCAAAACAGATTAGACAAACTCAGAGGATAAATAGTCTTCAGTGACTACAAAACGCAGCGATTCCAATGCAGCCTCTGGGCACGCTGAGGACCTGTACATCTCCACCAGTATCTCCGACCAGCCTCTTTCAGAGAAGCAACGCTGCGCTAGGTAGGCTCTTTTTCCAAGCCAGTCCACAGCTTCTATGAGGCCTCGCTCATAAAGAGAAATGCTTAAAAATAAGGCCTCCCATAAAGAAAACCAAACTTCCCATTGACTGCCTCAGAGTTTCACCATAAGCTCCAGCAGGAAGATCCTACCATTTTGCCTCAGCTATCATGGTACTCCAGGCTGGTGCTAAACACCCCTACCAGGCTACTATGCGATATTAGGGACTGAGATGCAAGAAACAAATCAATCCAGAGATCCAAGTCCGGATCATCTGAATACCCGGAGTAATTATAAGAACACTTGCAGAACTTCTAGAAACGGGTATCTCAATTAATAGGTTAAGTCAGCATCTTCTGACAGTATCCATTCCTCAAGGAGCTGGCTAACCTGGAGAGAAAATCTGTCATTTGCTTCAGATAATCTTCTTCCAACTCCTTCTCCAAAATTCTCCTTTGCTATGCTGCCTACAAAACTTCAGCAATATTCAGAGCACAGAGGTGCTGAGTTCAGTCCATACCATCTGGCTGACAAATATCCCTCCATAACGCACTGTGGACCATGGTGGTTGGTTGGTTGGCTGGTTTGTTTGCTAAGTAATTGCAGTGGTATAAATAAAGGTTGGGATTTCTGAGAGGCCCAGCAGATTAAGATCTCTGTTGGCTGGCCTAAAAGACAAATAATTTCTTTTTCCATAACTCAGAAGAAGGAATTGTTTCCTGCTAATTAGGTAAGAGGCAATGAAATGTGTGATGTGCTAATTGGGCTGCTTGGAATGTATTGAGAAGGTGTGGAAGATGATGTGATACGGGATGATGAGAGTATTTGGGTATGACATTATGTGATAAAAAGTTTGGATAAGATATTTGTAAGGTCATTGTGAAACTGATTATATTCAAAATTCAAAAGCAGGGTAAATGTAATAAAAGCAGGGTTCATGTAAAAAAACCTCAAATCTGATGGTTTGATTTGTATGGTTTGTAAAAGGCCATGGATGTGGAGCTTCCTCCAAAATGGTGACTCTACCTATTTATCTCAACGGAACAAGATAACCAAAATGTAAGTATGAAAGTGATCTCAAAGCGCTGGTGGAGTTACACATTTTAAGAGTACCTCTTTCATTTCAGTAACCAAGAATGTTTCTGCTTACACAAACTAATAACTTTCCTTTAAGTATCAAATGACTTATTCTGTGCTATGACAATTTATGTCAAGTATGACTTAGAGAAGGAACCATCTGCAAAATGAAGATGACACTTCGCATTTGCATAATGGTCCCTGGTTAGTCCCTAAGCCCATAATAAAATGCATACAATACAAATAACAAGAAAACCACACCACTTAAAGCAATGTTTCACAGTCAAAAAATAAATCTCACAACAAATATCAATTTCCCAACAACGTATGACTTCCTATCATCTTCCCAGCCCTACACAGAAGGATCAGAGCTGTTCCTGTGTTCGGAACACAAGTTCCCGGGAATTATAATTGACCGGTTTCTGAAATGCATTATAGATGCCAATTTTATTTTTAGGCCAGTTATTTGCATAAACTTTTCTCATAGTTGGAGTTTCTATAGGTGTGTCAGACAAAAAGCAAGGTAATCTGCTTGGAAATTCATGTCTGAGATTTCTAGAGAAGACTAGTGGAGTTGAGTGGGAGCTGAACCCCGAGGCACTGACATGCCTTTGGAAGTCTCAGACTTGGTACATAACAGTCTGTTATTTCTGATTTATGGGACTATGGGCACAATTCAGCACGATGTCAAACGCTGTCACTGCCACAGTGATTTCAGTGGGAGGATCACAAGCGGTGACAGAACTACGACCTAGCTACAGGAGTCTCAGCGTACTTTCTGCTGTCATAAGAAGATAATTTCACTAAATTACATGGGTTTCTTAATTGCTCCACACATTATTAATTCATAGCTGACTCATCTTCAATGCCTTACACAAGCCCAGGATCACGAGAAAAAAACATGTTGTATTTGTTGTACCTTCCATCTGAGGATCAGAGGGTACCTTATCCACACAGCTATGCCTTTGTGAATTAGCCAAATGTTTTCTCCATTTTATACATTGACATGTTGAGCTACAGTACTTCTGCTCCTTGCCCATCCTTGCCTTACATCTGCTTTTCCAGAAAAGTCTGACTGAGTTCAGTGGAAGTTATGAGGTTCACAGAAGAATTCCTGTGCAGAATATGTGAGCTATAATGTGGGAGGGCAGGTTAAACAGTACTTTATAATCCACCAGTTCCCCTGCCAGCCCCAGCCTTAAAATGGCATTGACAGGATCCTTATCTTCCACATTTCCTTCCCAGGTCTTAATCGCAGGACCGTTTTCTATCTCTGAAGAGGGGTTATGGGGTTCCTCAGCTCCATTCCTGTATGGTTACGCTATGCCAGTGACGAGCACTTTCCTGGGGCAGTTGCTATCAGTTTCTCCCAGATTTTCCAGTCTTCAAATTTTGACTGCGGATAGATCACTTTGTCTTTCTAAATGACTGTATCTACATCTGCCTTCTTCAACGTTTTCTGCACATCTAATCCCAGACTTCAAGCAGACACTACACAAGCGTGACACTAGCTGAACTTCCAAGCGCCGGTGCTGGAGTGATTTTGCAAGAGCCGGGCTCCCGCCTGCTCTTGACCGTCCTCAGTCAGAGGGACCTGGGGGCAGGTTGCCACCAGCAGAACGGTCTCTCTGGCGAAACCTCGGGAGCAGATGCACAGTGGTCTCCAGGCTGGACAACTGTGTGTCGTAGCAGAAGTAGCTATGAGCCACAATCCTCCCAGAGGTACGCCGCTTTTCACCCCATCTCGTGACGGGCGAGTGCTACGGCCACAGAGAGCGGCAGGCTGGATGAGGGGCCACGTATGATCTAGACTTAGATGCTGAACTCCCCCAGTCTCACCTAACCTTTGGCATTATCACAAGCCATTTGATTTCAGATTGTTGCTCTTGCATTAGGTTCAACTGTGTTTGAATACAGGACAAATTTAGGTTTGGCTACAGCGCATCTTCCAGAAAATCTTTTAGTCTTTACTAAAAAGAAATGTTTGTCAACCAGCAGTTTCCTACAAAGCTTAGCCACCTCTCTTATTAAAAATATGAACCCTGCATCTAATTTGGAATTTTCTGGCCTCAGCTTCCAGCCACTGATTCCTGTTATGCCTTCTGCTCCTGTTCAAGTGACCTTTTAGTAACCCCCTATTCTAGCATCAAGTATTTTCTCCCTATGAAAGTAGTTACACATTACAAACGACCAACACTCTAGTTTCATTTTAACAAAAGAACTCAAACTGTTAAGTTTAACTCTCTCCTTAAATAATTGGAGGTCATGTAAAAAATATCTTGTTTTCCCTCATTTCTTCATTCTGTTAATTAGAGCCAAATGTTAGAAATATCCTTAGAAAGACAGAAATAGGCAAGACATCCCTGCTTGGCCTAGTTACACAGCATGACTCAACAGTGGCCACAGAGTTGCAACACATTAAAACTTAAAAAAAAAAAAAGAAAAAGAAAAAGCACTACTTATGCAGGCAGCAAGCCAAAGTTGCTCCCTGTAAATCTAGTATAGTATTGAACATTTATAAATGATTAACTAGCACAGAAGTTAAAAAGTAAACTACAACAAGAGAAAAAAACCCCAAACAACCGGAATAGCAAAACAGTACACAAAATCTCAAACTCCAGATTTCGCTTTGATTTGTCTTACAGTATGAAAAAAATTAGTCACATTTGAAGAGCTATAATATTGCAGTGTTATGTGTCTTTCTTCCCTCTAATGCCTAAAGAGCTCATAAATTATTGTTAACCTGTTTGCTCCAAAGTTCAAGAATAATTTTTTGCACTGACTTCATGTCCTTTTTTTGCAACTAGAATAAAAAAAACCAGCTTGAAAAGTTTTGCTAATTATTTGTTAAATTGAATTAAAACACATTTTTCCATCTTAAAAGTAGCCAGCTTCAGGCTTCAAATTGCATCTGAGTTTCACAGTCTACTGAGATTCGAACAGCTAGCGAGCAAATTCGCTGTCTGAGAAAGTAATACAACAGTGTATTTACCTGCTCCTTTCATCCTCCGTCCTTTCACGGCAACCCGACAGCCCAACCTGACAGCCTTGGAGGATGAGATAACTCCTCGGTGACGAGGGAAGAGCAGCGGATATTGGTTATCTCGACTCCAGAAACACTTTTGACACCGTCTCCCACAACATCCTAGTAGACAAGCGGCGTGGTTCGGTCCAGTTAAGCGGACAGCGAGGCAGACTGAAAACGGAACGAGCTGTTGGGCTCCAAGGGTTGCGGTTACCGGCACAAAGTCCGGCCAGAGGCACGCCGCTGGCGCGGCACCCCAGCAGAAGACACGGGGGCCAAGGCTATTGAACCTCTTCATCAATGATCTCAACGACGGGACAGTGGGCACCCTCAGCAAGTTTACAGATGACGCAAACCTGGGCGGAGGGGCCGATACACCCGAGGGTCTCGCTGCCGCCCCGAGGGAGCGGGACAGGCTGGGGACATGGGCCAAGAGGAACCTCACGCAGCTCGACGACGGGAAACGCCAAGTCCTGCGCCCGGGCAGCAACAACCCCGGGCACCAGTCCGGGCTGGGAAGCGGCTCCCCAGAGACGGACCTGGGGGACGAGCGGACCACCAGCCCGCGGTGCACCCCTGCAGCAAAGCAGGCCGACAGCCTGCGGGGCTGCGTGAGGCAGAGCATCGCCAGCAGGTCGAGGGAGGTGATCCTGCCCCGCTCCTCAGCCCCGCCGAGACGCAGCTGGAGTGCTGGCTCCAGCGCCGCGCTTATTTCCCAGTACAAGATATGGACTTACTGGAGTCCAGCAAGGGGCCAGGAAGATGGTGAAAGGGCTGGGAGCGTCCGGCAGGTGAGGAGAGGCTGAGCGAGCTGGGAGCGTTCAGCCTGGAGAAGGGAAGCTCGGGGGGATCCCATCCACGTGCGTAAATACCTGATGGGGGAAGTAAAAAAGACGGAGCCAGGCTCTTCCCAGTGGTGCCCAGCGACAAGATGACAGACAACAGGCACGAATTCAAATACAGGAAACTCAACTTAAATACAAAAAATTTTTTTACTAAGAGAGTGATCAAACACTGGAGCAGGTTGCCCAGAGAGGTTGCGGAGTCTCCATCCTTGGAGATGCTCAACATCTGACGGGTCACAGTCCTGAGCAACCTGCCCTGGCTGACCCTGCTCTCAGCAGGAGGGTTGGACTGGATGATGTCCAAGGGTCCTTGCCAGCCTCAACCATTCTGTGATGCTGTGACTGTGCGTGTGAGAGCAGAAATTCTTTTCATTAGGGATATCATTTTGCCAGTCTGAGAAGTCACCTGCCCCTCACTGCAAAGTAACGTGTTTTGAAATTTCCATGCTCTGTAGAATTTTGGTCTCGTCCTTTTTGATAAACTTTTCTTTTTCCATGCCTCATCCACTCTGTTAAGAGGAATGAAATCCTTCTGGTTTGAAAGAGCCTTATGTATTCTGGGGGTGAAAAAGAAAGGAAAGGGGGAAAAAAAAAAAAAAGATGATAATACAGGACGGATGGTCAAATATCACTACTTATGCTAGCAGAAAATACAACAGGCTATATTTAGAGAATTCAGCAAATGGACTCTTGCAGATGTCTTTGTCAACACCCATGATAAGTGGAACTATCCATATGCTTAAAGTTAGGCCTGTGATTAAGAACTCCATTGAATAAGGGCCAGAGTATCAGACAAGGAAGCCCCTTGAATTCTGCTCAGCATATGGACAATGTTTAGAGCAATAAAATCAGCCAAACAAGCCAGACTAACTCAAACGCAGCTGTATACCTTGGTGGCTTTTCACTAATTGTCCCTACTAATGAGGATACCCATTAGCCCCTGAAGTTACATCTAATTTACTTACAGAGTTTCTATGCCACAGATACCAATTCACGATCAGTTTAGTCTATGTTCATAAAGCTGCTAAGAAATTATCTCAATTTCAAACTCCTAAACACAAGTTATTAGAAAAAGAAAATAAGTGTCCTGGACATATCCAGATAGAGCCAAAATGGCAAAACAGCTTTGCTACTAGGAAACTGAGGCTATTCTCAAACACACACATACATGCCTTACAATGCATTTCATCCCGAGGCATCCACTGATGTGCACCATAGTCGTAGGACAGATCAGGTCATACATGTATGACATGCACAACATGCCATAGTGGAAGTGAGACAAGTAATTTTATTCTTTATAGGGACATTTTAGCAGAAACAGGACACCAGGGGATCACAAACGTAAGATTCTCTAATCTCCATTGTGCTTTAACATAAAATTGGCCCTTAACGTCAAGAGGACTGCAGGAAGAAGGGCAGGAGAGTTCTCACCAGTTTCACCATTGCTTACCAATAAATCAGCTTAGCAACTTGTCCTCATTTTAATTTATATATTCTGGAGGGAAAAGAAAATTATAATTTGGGGATAGAAAATTTCCGAATAGGTAGTTGTGTTGCTAGGGAGACCCGCTCTGGCTGCAGTTTGGTTTGGAGAGTTGAATGTTTTGGGTTTGTTGGGTTGTTTTGGGTGTGGATGTTGCTTTTCTTGTAACTCAGAGAAGTACCTGAGAGCTGTGGTTTTATGCTGCACAGAAAATACCACTTCCTACGGGGCTGGTGAACAAATATGCCCTAACCACACTCAGAGAGCTCTTTTTTATTATTATCCTGAACTGCATTTGAAGAGCTCTTTTTTACTATTATCTTGAATAAAAGAGAGATGGGAGGAATCAGTTTCTCTCTTGCTTGTTTTCTCTCCTTCACATAAAAAAAAAAAGACAGCTCCAAGATTAATTTCACCATTTAACACACAAATTCAAAAGTGTAGCTCAGGTTCCTTACCAAATGCCAGTAAATTTTCTAAAGAAAGGACTGACTAGCCTTCCCCACCTTCCACAGGCATCAAAGGGCCCCAAGGGCCCTCTGGTTCCCCTTATACTCTGGTAAAAGCAAAAAGAGAAATATTCAGTACTTTGGCCTTGATACACAGATTCCATTAAAATGAGCAAACAAACCTCAGGGAGAAAAGAATAACAGGAATGGGAGGGGATGCTCTGAATACTCAAGCCACCTGCTCTAACCTCAATGACTGCACCTAAGTTTTAAGGATTTCTTTACTAACGCCGGCTTTAGAAAGCTCTGATTTACTACAGATAAAAAGTACTTCAAGTCACTTTAAAAGCCTAAGAGCATCATAAAAATAAAAAGCAAAGCAGCAACTACGGCCGCCAGCGCCTGGTTTCTGCGAGCCCCTCTGCTATTCGTAGCGCTCCACCGCGCAAAGCTCACACCAAATGGATGTTCTGGCGGAGGTCCCGGACACGCGTGCCACCAAGTGACAAGCAGCTCGCCATCACACCACTCCTAACAAGAAGGAGCGAGCTACGGCAGCGGTTCTTCAATATCTTTTCCTCTCTGCTCTCCTGGGATACATTCCTTATGCCCTTTCCTGCCTTCCCCGGCCAGCTGGAGAACTGCTGACCCCGGGAGAAATACGGAAGGGAGGGATGGGGAACTGCAGAGCGTGTCCTGCGAGGAAGGGGCTGCTCCTGCAAGGAAAAACCCAGGGAGGGCAGCTAGCAGTGACTGGGCAGGAGGCAGGCACCCAGAACCAGACCTCCGTGACCAAAGACTGATGCTGCCCGGGCCACCAGCTACCACGCGCGCCTGCTTCTCCCGCTCGCTGGGTCGTCTGCCCTCCTCCTTCGTCTTCGCCAAACGGCTGAAGACTCCCCCACCCCTGTACCAGCCACTTCTTCCCAGCTCCCTTTGCTCGGCTACCTGAAGCACACCACTGGTACAACCAGCTGCAGCCCCCCCCCCCCGTCCCCTCCCAGTATATTCCACATTCCCCGTCAGACAGAGGTGTGTCCCGGCTTGGCAAAGGCACCGTGCTGCATCGCTGGGAAGGGAGAACAGCAAAACATTATACGGTGTGAAAAGCTGCTTGGATGGGAGGGTAGGCAGCTGGTATGCGAGAGCAGGAAGATTCAGAAGGAAAAGCTGCAGAGCAAAGCCAAGCCCAGATGAGACACTGAGTGGTAGGCACAGTAACAGCAGGAGAGAGAAAAAGTGAAGACAAAGATCTTCCTTCAAAAGAGCTGGAAAGGATTATGTAGGATTGTGACCACATCTTTCCTCAACCATCCAGGTCTGCCTTCCAGCTAAGCAGAAAAAAGGCAAGCTCATTTTTTATTATGCACAAGGAAGCTTTGGGAAGCTTCTTTTGAGAAGAGTGGCTACTCCTCATTCAAGGGACAAGAAACAGATTTTTCTTTTGCAGATTTCTTCAAGCACTGAGACAATCCAGGCGCTGGTTTCTTCCTGAAGCCTGGGAAGAGCCCTAAGTGCGTACAAAATATTCAAGAGCAGAATAGTTGACCAATTCCAGAAAGCAATGGGAAGGAAGAGCAAACAGATGCACCAGACTGTGACAGCATCTGTGCATGCTGGAAAGTGAAGTGGGTGCTTTTGGGAGCACCCAGAAAGAGGGATGGCTGAGGACAGGGGCCTTGGCCACACTCAAGGCCCAGAGAAGGTCTAGTAGAAGGGGCTGAGGGTTTGGAAACCAGGGAGTGGAAGCATGAGGTTTCTAACGGGGAAGTCACGAAGAAAGTCATGACTGGGCAAAAATGGAGAGCTCTCTAAGGAAGGCACTGAAACATATATATATATCTATTACATCATTGTCTTCCCCTCTAGGGAACCAGCATCTCTCCTCTATGCTCCGTGCTGGGTACCCGGCTGGGGTTGGGGGTACACCGTATCACCAGGAGTGGGGAGACCCTGCTGCTGAGCAAGCAGGGTTCAGCACAGGGCTCACTGCCCAGCAGAAGCCACCCCAGCCCTGAAGCCAGATTTATCATTCTGTTAAATCAATGCAATTTACTACGTACAAGGCAAAGACAAAGGAGGAGGAAGGCGGTTTCTCAATGCTGTTTTGGGGTGCGACATGAGCCACAATATACAGCCTTGAATCAGCCTCTCTCCTGCAGGAAAGAGGTCCCCCCTCCCCACAGACCCACTACCTGAAGGGACTGGCAGAAGAACTTGCTGGCACAGTCTCGGGGGGCGGGTGGCGACCGTTCAGAGGATAGGCAGCATGAAAAATCAGTGGGCATCTCCAGGCTGTGACATTTTGGATGGTTTATCTCATCCATCTCTGTGGTCAACATGGCTGAATGGGAGAAAAAGCTGTGGTTTGTTCCAAGAAAAAGAAGGCAGAAGGGGATGACAGACCTAGTAGGTGCCAGCAGAGGCTCTGTCCGCACAGGGACATCGTACAGGTACCAGTTCGCTGCCTTTTCCCAACAGAAGTGCGGGTCCAGCAGGGCTGCGGCGATGGCAGGCAGCAGCGAGCTCTGTACGAGGCGCTCGGGAGTGGTACGGCCTCAAGGATCCAGCACGGCCCTCCCTTGAAAGGTGTTGTGCAGATTACATCACATTTAAAACACATTTCATCACCAGGGCATACGCTCTCCTTTCTTATTTCCAGTTATCTACCAATAAGTCATGCAAATGAAAAATTACTCTCCAAGACAGCACAGGCATTTACCACACCCAATTTCAACGCCTGCTCCCAGCAGCACAAGCGCAGAGATATTTTATGGAAGGATCTTCTTTTTCTTCCCTTGTTATTTTTACGCATTTCAGCTAGCCAGAGACTTCTGACCAACAGAATCATGATATGTGAGAAAACTCTTGAGGTCTAAATAACTAATCTTAAATATTAGAAGTTTAGTACTCAAAGGGAACCTAATGGGAAAAGCAAAAAACACAACTGATATCAGCATTATAAGTAAACCTGGACTAAAAGACCAACTCTGCTGCTCCTCAGCAGGGAGAAAATTGCAGGTTAGGAAGAAGATGCGCCTTGCAAATACAGAGCTTCACTCAAGTTACCTGTTACAATGAAGTGAGAAAATGGTTGTTACTCTTGTCACCTGTAACTGCCACAGAGTGTACTCAAGCCAGTCTCTACACACGACTGCAAGCGCCAACATGCCAAGCACAAGCATGAATATCAACAGGAATGCAGTCTTCTCAACATTGAGAAAACTGTAATTTAATTTACTATGGTCGACATAAAGCAAACACCAGCTACCGGAAAGGAGATTACCTGTATCATTAGAATCTACTGAAGAAACTCAGGTGGAGAAAAGGAAAAGCTTTTACCCAGGAAAATGCAAGTGAACAAAAAGAAGAGCAAGGCAATAATCAAGACGGCAGTAAGATCAATTATCTGGCCCATCGATCTAAAAGAGCAGCATTAAATCTTGAAACGGGTAATCCTGCATCTGGTTCTGAAGGCATGCCGCAGAACCTCGACGAAATGCAGGTATTATGTACTGCTTGCTTACAACGTGCTTGGCTAACAGCACGCAGCCAGCATATGCCACAGTACCGGCCCTCAAACGGGAGAAGTGTGGGACGAGTCCCAGGAGGCACGCCAGGACAAGGAGAGGGAAGGTATTGCTTTGGGAGGCCCCAAGTCTCGGCTTTTGAGGGCCGCTCTAGGGAGGCGAGACGGGCTGAGACGGGCAGCCCACGGCTGCGGCAGGAGAAGCTGCCCAGACCCGGCTCTGACGGGACGGGAAACGGTCCGCCCTCCGCGGAGCCGCGGAAGAGCCGATTTCACTACCAGTCCTTGCCTGGTTTGGACCCGCTTTCTCCTTACAGACCTTCGGAAAAGATCCTCTTTGCGCACGTCGGTGATTCTTACTCATAAAATAAACCCGGGCTGTGATAAATGAAGTATTTGTCGCCATGCACTGACTGACTGCTGGGAGAGTGCTCGTACTCTTGATTGGCAATTAAGCTGAGCTCCGAGTCTTTCACCAAAGACATTATTCACTTCTCTGGGATGGCAGAAACTGTTGCAATCCCAAGCACGATCAGTGGAGCTGTATCGTTTTACATCATGTGGCAACCAGCCTATTTACCTGAAACTGCATTTAACTACATAGGGTACTTATCTTTTCCCAGGACTGATTATCGTGATCCCAAAAAAAGGAGGAGGAGAACTACACTGGGTATTAAAACCCAGCAAGATATGTCTGGTGGCCGAGAGACACATTCTGAGATAAGAGGACAAGTGAATTTCAGTTCCTAAAACCAAGCCTGAATTCTGCTGATGCGATACCCGCTTGTGTTTCACATTTACTACCCTAGCGCTTCCTTCCCTCTCTTTTTCTTTTTTTTTTTTTCATTTAAAATAATTTAAAAAACAGTAGGCATTAATAATAGATTTCTGCTTGCAGCCTCCGGTGCTGGTGAGGGAGGGAGGGATGTCCTCCGCTCTTCCTCACTAAGAACACGATGGCACTTGCAAGCCCAAGGAAAATACTGCCATGGCTTCCTTTGAATACTGAGCATCACTGGACTTGGGCCCTGAGAAAAGAAGGATGAGGGTGGAGAAAATATGAAAAACGCAGAAAAGGACAAAAGATAGAATACTTCTGAGGAAATAGATGGAAAAGCAAAAGAATAAAATGAGAGAAAGGTCAAGTTTTTGCATGTTAATGCGAAAAATAAATTAATAGGAAAATGAAAGGAAAGAAGGAACTTCCTACTTTCACAGAAGCCAGTGGCAATAAGAAGCAGATATGTTTAATTCAAGCGCAGAGGAGAATGGCAACAAGCTATTACATAGTTTCTGTATTTAAAAAAATTCAATTTTTATTATTTAGTTACTTATCCCTTCCCTCCTGTTTTGTTATTAAAATCATTCTCTTTCGGAGGGCAATGTTTGTTTGTTTAATGTAGCAAGAATGTATCTGCAATTACTGTTCGTGTTTTTTGCTCCATGAAATGCAATTAAATTACATTAAACAAGTTTACAAGATAGCACATAGAATAACAAATTAGAAACCTCTATTTCACTGCTTTCCAAACTTAAAAACAAACTCACTGAATTGAAGGCTTTATGTTTTCAAATTCTAAGTAGAACATTTCTTAGTTCCAGAATTCCTGGAAAACAGTAAGAGTAACTGAGAAAAAAACTAGGAACAGCAAAAGTTCAACAAATAGCAACTGTAACTTAATTAAAATTTACTTAATTTCATACTCAGCTGCAGGAAACACACACGCAATTGTAACAAAAATTTTGGTCTCTTACTCAACTGTCAGACTGAAATTAATTCATCAATATTCTATACTTTAAAATGTTTTTAACATAAGTTTTGCTGGAGAGGGAGGATCATCTACTAATTTTTCAAAAGCTTTAAACTGTGCTGTTCTATAGTAAAAAAAAATTCCACAGTCTTGAGAAAGAATAAAAATGTAAAGCTCTGACTGTGACTCCACCAACACACAAGCTTTAATAACTTCCCAATTACTGTAAAAGATTTGTATGAATGATAAGATATTATTCAGAACATTGCCTGCACTTTTTTCAGGCTCAAACACACAGTGAGAATTTATCTTATTAGAATCAGCCATATTAAAGAAATATGCTGCTTTTGGCTATTACTTAGACTTTTCAACAGCTTCAACCAGAAGTAGTTAATTTATAGAAGCATATTCATTTGTCAGGAAAATATTCTTTGAAATTGCAGCTTTAAAGTATCTCTGCTAATAGGTACAGTCAAATATTAAAACATTTTCCTGCAACGCTGCTATGCTAGGGTTTTTTGTATGCATTGTAGCCAGATGTTCCTTTAATACAATAACAAGCAATATTAAATTCATCAACTTTTACTACGCTGTGTGCAACTCCTCAATGTCAGTCTTTCTATTAAGCAATTCACCAGCCGATTACGGTATATATTTTCTCGAGAAAGAAGCCAGTAACAGTGGACCGGGTCCAGCAGCCTTGGAGCCAGCAGCGGGGAGCAGGAAAGAGGGCAGGCTGTTCGGGAGCTTGGAAGGGGAAGGGTTTTCTCGTTGGTTTTGTTGTTACAAGTTCAGGGCAAGGATGAGAAAACAATGACGACGACTACGGCAGCAGCGGGACAGACCCGAGTAATTACAAAGACAACAGAGATGACTGGATATAGAAAGTGAGGTGTCCCGCATCCTTGACGGGGTATTTGACAGATGCTTTTTTACGCAGGGAGACCACCAGTACAGCTCAATGCCGCAGCCGGGACGTGGCACAGACTTGCCCAAATAAAACAAAACAAAACAAAAACCCCCTCGATACGGGCGATGGTGTAAGCAGAGAAAAAGACCTACGAGCAACGGAGGGAAAGGGAACATGAGGAAAATAGCATTACAAGAAGAGAAGAGAAGAGAAACACCGAGGGGCTGGCTGCTGACGGCGTACCGGAGGCTGCAGCTAACGCAGATGCAGGATGCTCCACCGACAGGAGAACAGATGGGAGAAAGGAGTCGGAATCGTACCAACGCCAGGCAGAGAAAGAAGATACGCGCGATGGGAGACCGCCCTTAACGAGAGCCGAAAACCCGTCATCTGACTGGATCTACAAATAAGAATGGTGTATCGAACGGATGGAGGATATGGAGTTAGGTTTAAAAACGACGCTGGAAAATCTTGCAGTTAAAAGATAAGGCAATGGGCAAAGGAATGTCAGTGAATAACAAATAAGAAAACAGATTCAATACTGCAGAGTGCGGTAATTGAGAGGAAACACAGGGTTGTGTCTAATCCAGTAAGGGAAATGGATGTGGTTAGTGAGAAACAAGTAAAATGTTTGTGTACTAACACTTAGGCCATGGACCAGAAAAGAAAAAGTGGAATTTTAATTGCTGGTGCAAAATGTGAAGCAATACTTTGCAGGAATAACGGAAAATGCAATCAGGACTAGAACACGACTGTGTTCGGGAAAGGTAAAAACAGAAGTAAAAATGACGGACAAGAACTGAACATGAATAATATCAATGGCAATGTGATAAGAAGGAATAGCACCAATAGCATAAAATCCATTTAGGAGAAAGACCCTCTAGAGTAGACTCTCAGTTCCTTTGCAGGAGATTTCTTCCATTTTTCCCCACAGAAATTTTTACCTGGGACTCAAAAGACACAAATCCTAGTAGAAAACAAGATTTTAAATTATGAGATACAGATAGCAGAACAAATGGATCTAGTAACAGCAGGGGACTAGTTATTTCTGCACGTGAGATCCTATGTATTTCTTCACCAAACACTGGTTAAACGAGAGTGGGTATTCTTAGGATTGATTTTGGGTGTAGCAAAGATATCTGTAATACAATTGGATTAAGAAAATAGTCATGAGTTGTGAGACCATTATTTGCTTTTGTCTAAATTAATCAGAGAGATAAGCAAAATGCCTGTAATAAAACTTCAGGACTTCAAAGGGGCAAGTCTGATAAACTAAAAGAAACCAGTTTATTAAATAATCATCTGGCCTGAGGAGATACCACATAGGAAGAACTATCTGAGCTCATGAAGCATTGCTATAGAAATGCGACTGAAAAGGCAAGATCATGAACAAAAGGACCGAAAGCAACATTTCTGCTATAAACTGGAAACTCACGAGCTGGAAATGTCAAAGACGACAAACTCATAAAATCACACAGCCAGTCACCCCGATATAATCCTAAAAGACGAAGACACTGCTGAAGTGTATCTTTCTGCCCGATAAAGATCACTGCAGTGCTCCTGCCCTAGAAGCAAGAGCTCACCTGGAGCACTGAGCAAAGGTTTTCATTACCCATATCGAGGGAAAGTGGCCTCAAACCGCCGCAGAGCAGGGTTGTTGAGGTGGTCAGGAGAACAGCGGAGCTTCTCCGAGAGAAGAAGAGGACTTGAGGAGCTTGGTTTGGTCAGCCTCGGAAGATGCAGGCTGAGAGGGCTATAAGATTTGTTTCTATAAATATATTGCAGAGGAAGTAAAAGAGCTATTTAGGCAAAATGACAATGTTAACTCAAGAACAAGTGCATATAAACAGGCCACAATGAAATTCAGGCTGAAGTTAGAAGAAGGCTTCTAGCCTGACCGCACTGAGGTTTTGGAACATATTTTTAATGACAGTAGCGAAGACAAAGAACTTAACGGGATTTTGATCACTTTGCAAATGGCATAGCAGGAGGAGGTTGCCTGGAACAGTAAGAGAATGAATGCTAGGTTCAGGAAATCTTTTCCATTCCTAATTTAAATAAAAATTTGTTCACTGAAACTTGGCAGAAGTTATTCAATGCTGTCTTTTAATGGCTGTCTTTGTTACTTCATGAAATGTTCTTAAAAGGATTGTTAAAAGGAAAACCTTTCTGTTGAAAGACAGCATGGTGTTTTTATGATGTACAAACAATAAGTATCCTGGAATCCTAGCCAGCGCACTGAAAGCCATTAAAATAAGTTGCAGCAAACTCATTAGGAACAGTGATAACTATAAAAATGAGGAATTACTGAAACAGCTTAAAGTTCATGCATTCTGGAGTTATGTATTTTGGTAGAATTCCCCAAATCCAATCCCAGATTCCAAGTGAAAATTCAATGCAAATAATCTGATACCTATGCTTATGCCCACTGAAATCTAATGTTCAGACATGTACAACTGTACTGCAAAAGAATTTCTCTTTTTTTAACACATTCATCTCTGTGCCACTTAATCTCCAGAGCAGAAGTAAGCCCCTGGATTTAGAAGGAAGGGAGCAAGAACGATAGGAAAAAAGATATTTAGCGATAATACAGGGTTGCAATATTTCAGGAGTTTAAAGAATTATTTTACCAGGTCTTCTAGAAAACACACATGCTGATGGTTTTGAAATCCTAACTCAAGTAATTCTCTACACGGGGAACAATTCGAAAGTGAGCTAGTAGGAGACTTTAATCTCAGAAGTTAAATTCCTGCAATTTTTTAAGAAAAATAGATACCAAACATTAAAACACTCACAGGTTAGGATGGACCAGTGCTGTCAGCTTTGAAAAACAGCCTTGAAAGCTTTCAAATTATTTCATTTAATTGATGATAGGAAAAAACATCTGCGGTTAGGACAGTGGACTGGGACTTAATAGTTCAGTTCCTGAATCTGCCATAAACTTTAGGGAAACCATTCATTCTGCTGCTTAATTTGTTAGCTGTAAAAGTAAAATAATCATCTTTTTCTCCCTTGCCCTACATATTGAGGCCTCCACACCTGGAGACAGTGACCGCTGAGAACAACAGGGCTGGTTCTCATTTTACATTTCTCACGTTACTGTGACCAAGTCGATCACGCAGGATGGCTTTGACTCCGCCGGCTTATTCCCACTCTGCCGGCTTCTAGCGACTGACCGGGCTGCACTTTTACAAGTAAAATTGTACAATGACCTGGAACCCAACCACGGCAGGAGTCAACGTATCAACCATATCAAGTCTATATCAACCTCAAAGATCAAAGCTCTGGCTTGTAAATGATTACATGTAAATGAAAGGCAGTGTAATTATAACCACGCTTCAGATGGTCAGTCACAAACCCTCATATTAATAACCCCTAGTCTTCAAGTTCTAAGGTCAAACTCAGTCATACTGTTTATATTTAGGTAAAAATAAAATGTACATTTTAACTTCATCTCCAATACCTTTTCTCTTCACAAAATATACTCTACATTTTAAGGTGTCTCTCTGAAAATGCTACCTTTATTCAACTTCAGTACCTCCCAACAATGTAACGAAAGGAAATGGGATAAAAAACAAGGATCTCGGTGTGAGCAGAACCCCCCCTTGCACGTCTGAAAAAGTTTTTGTGAAAACAAGGATTGCCACATTTGCATAGAAGTTGACTGGTTTTAACCCATATTTTGTAATGGGAGGCCTTTCATAATTTTCTTGCTGATTATTATTTTCTTACAACCTACAGGGCAACACGGAAACCCATTCTACCTCCCGTGAATTAAACACCTACAAACTTTCATCTTCATTTAAAAAAACCCCAGCAGCTATGAATTAATAAGCACGACTTAATATGACGCAGGACAAATTCTATCCGTCTGGTATGCAGAGAGCACAGTTTTATTATCTTCCTTTCGACTGCCAAGAAATCCGGTGAAGAGACGAAGCCGCAGAGTAGATGGAGCGGCTCTTTCGATAGATCTGGAAGACCGCCCGTGTTAAGCAACTTCAACATCATGGCACACATTATTTTGCATTGCTGCTTAACGACTACACAAATGGCGCAGATTAATCCTATGCAGAAAAGAAATAATCAGCGCTGAAAGTTGTGCCAGCCGGAAGGCAGCCACTCATAGTAACACTGCTGAGGACTATTTTATACAGGGGAGACAGACAGACAGACAGACAGGCATTGCCCTTCCACACGTGAAGCTGGTTTGTTGTGCATCGCACACCAACAAAAGGAAATGCTTCAAGTCTTTGTGCGAGGCTTTACATAAATCACACCAAACTGACACCCTCAGACAGTCGGGTGCCATTATTCTTTATCAGAAGCATTTGCTGGACTAAACCAGTCTCACTACGTGACTTTACAGAGTCAATCCTAAAAGCAAAAAGGGCTCGCTTTGGTCTCCTGAGCCTAGGAAGAGCCTGGTGAATGAAGAGGAGAGGAAGGCCAAAAAGAAAGGGTCTTCCTGCATGCGTCTCTTTGTAGAACTGGAACTTGCCTTTGGGCTTGAAGGTAGATGTTTTTATTACACGGTCATCACAGGCTACATCCCTAGCGAGAGCACACTGCTCGCTCTCCTTCAAGCCAACCATGCTTGGGGAACAGAAGTGCATCAAATGCAACCGAATGGGAGAGTAGGTCAAAAGTTAAATCTGTCACAATCTCCAGGCGCCAGATTTCAACAATCTCCAGGCGCCAGATTTCAACAAGCACATTCTCAAATTAAGGAAGAGAAAAATCCACAACGGGCTGTACAGCACAAACTGCAGCTCATGAAGCCTCCAAGCTCCAGCCTGCAGGAACCGCACGGCAGGTACCTACTGCCATGGGCAGGTACCTACGGCCGTGGGCAGGTCCTGTTCTTGCAGCTTTCCCGTGGCCACTGGGCTACCGATCTTAATCGGAAACAGGTTCCTGAGACAGATGGACCTTGCTCTGGCTTCATATGGCTCAGATTATTTTTATGTTCACGTTTTCTCAAAGTCTGTTCACGCAAAAAATACACACGCAATATGTCGTTTCAAAGAGTTAACACATGGATTAGAAGAAATCAGTGATATTTTGTACAACACTGCCAACCCTAAGTGGCTTGCACACCAGGAAGACAAAACAAAAGAAAAATCTGGAAATGGCAGGGATGGCAGAGGAAGTTTATTTTGCAAATTTTTGCCAGAGTAGCTAATTTGTTTTTCTGAATTTGTTTCCATAATTGGTAGGGCCAACATTTTGACTTTGCAGGATTCAAGTACCTTCGCAAAAGGAAAATGAAACGAGAAGCTCTAAAATTGCTACAAACCTGAGCAGCACAGTATTCAGCATGTTAATACCCTCTGAAATCAGAACTTCCTTGTTCTTTTTTCTCTCCCAGCACTCCTCAATATTAGCTCATGTTATGCACATTGCAAGCGTAAACTGAACCTGCTGATTAAGTGGATGCAGAGCTCTCCCTCCTACACAAAACCCAGGAAAGAAGGTTTAGGAAGAAAGTCAGGGTGATGCTTTATCTGCCACAGCATGAGATTTGTCTCCCTCTGCTTATATGGGAGTAACAGTTGTCCCTGAAGAAGATTCCCAAGACACTTACTTGATCTTGGGAAATCTCTAGAGTGCCACGACTTCCCACGCTGGTGTTGATCCCACGAACTACCAGTTTCACAGCCATAAGCGTGACTCTAGGGGATATGCACCTGCCCCACAGCAGGATTTTCGATGGCACACCTACAACTGTTTGCTAAATTTTTTTTCCTATAACTGTATGGCACCAGGGGTGGGGCTGGGACCAAGAACATACGACACAGGGCAATGCTCTTCCCTTCTGCCAAATCTGTGCTCCCGCCGCGTGAATCTAAGATCCTTTTGGCCTACCCGGGGACTGGGAGAGGATACAGCTCAGCCTGTGATATTCTCCTTGCCTTTACACAGTAATGAAAAAGTTAATGACCAGAGGAAAAGTATCAGGATGTCTCCTGATATCAGTCTGTCAGGATGTTCTGTACTCCAACAAGAACAAAGTTCCTGAAAATCTCCTCCCATGCCAGGCAAACTACAGCCAAACACAGAAGATCCTGCTGGTTATAAAGCATGCAGTTGATTTTTTGCTTTTCCCTTCCTCTTGAGGGCAAACTAGTCTCAATTCTGGGAATTTTACTTAATTCACTTTATGCCAATTAACACAAAGTTTTAATTACCGATTCAGATGTTGGCTGGGGGCGGGGTGGGGGACGGGAGAAGTCATTAACTTCTCACCCTTCCTAGCCTCAATTTCCCTTGTTTTCCCCCCACGCCACGCTGGGTCTGGAGGAGAACGGGCAGCGCAGGCAGCCGTTCCTTCCTGCCGTGCCCCCCTTGCTCCTTCTCCTCCACGCATCTCGTCCTCCCCTGCCCCTCCGAGGTGTCCCCAGCGATGGTCCCCCTTCCAGACGTCTCTCCCGCTCGCTGGCGGCGGCTGCTCTTCCCCCGCCATGTGTGGGCCAGGCGTCCGGGGCTGCTGAGGGACCGGCTCACCGACACCTCCCCGTGGGCCACCCCACGGCCCCTTCTGCCCAAACCCTCGCTCGACAACAAAAGCCCAGAGGCCGGGGCTGCTGTAATTTCAGAAATCGCACCGTGAACCCCCCCCTTTTTTTTTTTCCAAACCGGCAAAATGAGGAAAAGAAACGGCGAGAGGCCAAAACGTGCATTGCCCAGGCACCCCCTCAAGCTGCGGCAGCATGCAGCTGACATCAGGCGGGCTGGGGTTTGGCGAGCGACTCGTTCTATTTTTTCCCCAGACAAAATCAGTTTTAGCTGCAAAATCCAGTTGTCCAGGTGGGTGTCTCTGGTTTGGGGCGGGGGGGAGGGAGGGGGTGTTTCAAGCATGTCGAAAACGCGCTGGCCGGGTTTGGGAAGGGGCAGGCGTCGCATCTTGCCGGGGTTGCAGCTGGCACGGCCGCACCAGCAGGAGTGTGAATTTTGTGCCAGTAAAACTTTCAGGGTAATGCTCCAAAAGTAATAGCTGTAAATATTTGTCTTTTATGCTTAAAAAACCTGACTGCACAGGACTGCTGGATGCTGGTGCGTGCACTGGAGGGCCGGGAGAAGGGGAGGAGAATCTAGGCCCTGAAGGTTGCCTGCTAAGCTCCTTCTAAGGTAAATTTTCTGTAGCCTGTTAGCAAGAAATCATCCGCTTTAGAGAGAAGCACGCATTGGCGTGTTTTGTTTTCTCAGAGAAGTGTGGAATTTGAAGCCAGATCCTTTGGCTTATCTGTTGTAAACCATGACTGCTTCTCAGCGCCACACCACTCAGTATTTCCTAGAGAAGGGATTCTGAGAAAAAAGAAAGAGCCCCAGTTCCCTAGAAGCATTAAATTAACACAAGGGATCTGTAAACGAAACAGCAGAGGTTTGAAAGCCTTACCCTTTACTGTTTCCTGCTTTCTTGGAAAAATCTCAGTATTAAAACAGATTGGATTACATTACAGGACTAGTTGCTGCTGAAGAATTTTATTTTGGGTTATAAAACACAATGTTTGCTGTTTTTCTAATTCAATTTGCTTCTACCTTCGTTATGTCACACTGTTACTAAGGTTCCTGTGAGAAAATGCAGGTTATTATTGCCTGCAAACTACCCCAATTATCATCTGCTCTCACTTTGCAAAGTAATCGTGGGTGGAAACTGTGTAGTAAGTATAATACTGACCTAAAGAAGTATGTCATAATTTCAAATCCATTTACAGCTTTTGCTTTGGGCATATAAAAGAATTACATTAAGAACTTGTCGTCCCCCATCGTCCCGTCCCCGCCCCAAACCTTAAAAGGTTAACACATCTCCAAATTAAAACAATCACTGACTGTAACACTACCAACCAGTTTACATCTCTGAACTGTAAAATGTAAACAAGTGATCTTGCAAACTGTATTTTCAAGGGCTTGTGCCTTTGTAGTGAAGTTTTCAGCTAGAATAACACCACCAGCAGCCTCGCAGGGGCTCAGAATAATTTCACCACGAAGGGCTGACTGTAACGCCAGCCTCACTCCTGCAGTCCCAACACAAGGAAGCCTCGCATTTAATACAGTGGGAATTTTTGCCAGGTGATAGCCACAGGATCAAGCTTCCTGGGTAGGATAAAAATCTAAAGCAAATTTTTATATTCATGTTTAAATGTTTTAAGTAGGTGAAGTGAAAATTCTTGGCACTCCCAAATGACATCAAAGATTGAGGGAGGAAAAAACCAGAAGATTCTTGGTAGCAATATATTTAGCACCTTTCTTGGAATGTAATTGTTACTGGAAACTTTGGGGGTGTATCCATATGCGTTAACCACTCTTGTACAGTAAAGTCCAGTCTCTGAACTCATAAAAGTATTACACAATATTCTAACTACCTCAAGAGGCCTGATAATAATCATAAAATCATAGCGTTCCACAATAATCCTAAAGATAAAGGGAATAATTAATTTGCAGCTGGCAAAAATATGCTACTGCATATGTTACTGCAATTACAATTTCTCTGCATACTGCAGTGATGCTTCTCACACAGCAAGTAAGAACAGAGTTAAAAATATAAAAGTGGCAGGCCCAGGCAAGTAATTGACTCTGCCAAATTTATAGATGCATGTAAAAATTTAATTTAACAATGTTTTTTTTCCAAGTATTCACGGGCTATGTGAAAAATGGGAGGTCAGGGGGCTGTTGCAGTGAAAACAAGCAATGCAGGACAGGATCAGATTGTTTTTCCTGTCGTCTTTTAGCAATACTCATCTGCTGGATTTAATCTTCCTACTGCCACCTGTATGCTAAAACAGTGAAGTTTTAATGAAGAACATTTAATGACGCTATAATGCTTGTAATCAATATTCTTTCTTGAAATGGCACAGCACAGCACTATCAGAGTTGAAAAAGAGGGAATTGTGTGAGTGAAAATCTATAGCCACTGCCCAGTCTGTGTGCTTGTTCCTGAGTGTTTGTAAGCAGTTTTGTTTATAGGGAAGAGAACAGCAGGACTGTCCATCAAAATCCCCTATACATTCCTCTTCGCAAGTATTTTACCACCACCGCCTTTATATTTAGACAAGACATACATCAATCCAAAACCAGACTGTAGAGCCATTTTTAAGCTAGACATGAAGAAAACATAAATGACATGAACTAATGAAAATGACGAGAGCCCTACAGATTTTTAAATTCTTTATTCTTCTTCCCATTTAGATACTAATGTGTTCCTAATACCACAAGCAGAAAATATAGACATCAAAACATACAGTTATTACAATATTAAACAAATACCTAGACTGTATAATATTCTGCATTTCAAACTGAAATATTTAAATTTTTTTCGAAAAGCTAAATACAAAAATTATGGCTCAGACCTGCCTACAATTTGCAGATGACTTAAAATTTCTTGAAAAATAAATTAAGATACTATTCACCTAAATGAATTCCTAGTTGAGTATTCAGATTAAATAGCAACAAGGACAGTAGCTCATATCATCTTTAGGATGTGATTTTTAAAACTCAGCCACAGGATTATAGCAATTTTGACAGCACAAGGAATATAATTATGGTTCATACAGAAGCCTTTCTGTCTACCAACTTCGCATGTACCTAGTAAGTTATAATAAGGTAAAAAGGTACTTGCTGAAGGAAAAAAATATTTTAATTTTTGTTGTTCGATACATAATATTCCTGTTTAGCTCCCAATACTTTCAGAATGATTTTCTTTTACCTCATCTCCTTCGGAGTACATTTACCACTGACCATCAGATTTTCTAAGTGCTGCCACTGTCTGCCTCAGGACATGAGGGGTGCTCCTGATTTTAACAATTAAGTCCCAACTACATAAAAAAAGCAAGTAAAATATTAGTGGACTAAAAAATATTCTAGGCTGTCACAACCAATAAATACCCATGTCTGAATGTTTTTAAAGGAAGTTAATGTTAAATCTAGGTAGTCTATTTGAGCCACAAACATACCCAATACAGTGCAATTCAAGTAGAAAGGAAACAGTTTGAATTCTTCCTTCTCTTCTACAACGCAATCCCTACCAACTTCCAGGAAACTTCGGATTTCAGGAAAGTAAGACCAATGTTACATGAGCACATTGAATTTTGTGGAAATAAAACATTTAAACTCCTTGTAAGGTTCTACATCCATTTCTTCTTTATATATATATATATATATATATATGTGGCTGGGTGTGTATACACATCTATTTCAGACCTCTGCATACATCTGATTTCTTAAAAAATCTTAAATATTGATCACATATTGTGTGATAACCATGAAGTGCTAAGCTACCCACAGCCAACAACAATAACAAAACTATTCTCAGAAAAGATTTTTCTTAGGCTCTTGTAATATTTGCAGAAACAGTTCCATATTATTAATATTTATAACTATAAATTATTCCACTAGCAGATTTGTGTGAAAAATACAGACATACTTAGTATTTGGTACAAGTCTTCAGAATAAATATAATTAATAAATATGGTATAGTATCAGTTATTTTATATAAACATTCAATTTTTGAGACTATGATACGCCTTTTTTTTTTAAGAGGCTGTGCTAGCAAATAGGTTTTAAGGACTTATCGAATATACAAAACATTTATCATAAAAATTGTATGCTTGGAGGAATATACTCTTTATTTAAATGTGGATGATATGACGAAATATTTGCTTTGAGGAGAGGGAGGGACAGAATTAAAAAACCAAACTCATTCTGTCTGAAATATTTAAACAATTTAGTGAACTTCCTACTCTAAATCCTACTCCCCGATATTCAATATGAAAACAAGTCAATATAGCTTGGTAATAAAACCAGAGGTGGTGCTGTAACTGGTAGCCTTAGGTGCAAAGGAATGAGTTGCTTAAATGCAGAATGTGGGACAGGTTCTCAGTTGATGGTCCACTGGTTTAGCTGCTTTCAGTGGGACCATGACAATTTAAACCAGCTGAAGGGCTACCCCACCATTTTGTTGTTCAAACAATTCAATATGATCCCTGCTTCAGGGACAAAAGCAGGGCAAGATTTCTAATAAAATGAATACCACCACCTGATTTTGTGTTTTCTTTATTTTTAAAATAGGCAGAGCTCTAAAAGTCAATAATAATATCACATTGTAGATGTGGGACTGAAGTCAATAAGACGCAGTAAATTCGGTTATGGGAAACAGCTTTGAATGGTTTTAATTATATTTTCCTAGAAAGGCTTATAGAATGTTATTGATATTTGACCTGGATAGTTCTGTTTTCTATTACAAAGTACATAATATCAATACAGCACCATATATGTCTGCATTCAGCAGTCCTTAACCCTTTGCAGGTCCCAAATGAAAGGAGAGGCAGGTGGATATGTATTTTTTTTTAATCTGAGAAAAGCAGATGCCATCAAACCTGTCACCTGTCATAAAGCACTGAAGCTTAGTCGAAGTAAAGAAGTAATGAGGTCTGAAACTCCATCACATTCTGGCATGATGAAGAAAGAGAGCAGACTATTCATTTTGTGTACGGTATTTGTATGCTAACTGCATTAGACATCTTCTATTTTACAGTTGCCTCATTCTTTCTCTCTCCTACAGCCGGCTCGTGCGCCTGGCCTCCCCTGGAAGCCTCTGCTGTCTGTCACTTTCCAATGTGCACATTCCAGCTGATCCTTTATTAAATTAGATAACACCATACTGAAAAAAA
>JAVJGG010000062.1:12614403-12635685 GCA_035590195.1 Aviceda cuculoides | reverse complement strand
AAGGGGGGGGGGGAGCACCATACAGTATGAACAAAGGAATCCAGTTTCTCAGAACTATAAATTTCAAATCCATCTGGCCTGGGAGGGGGACAATAAAAATATACAGAAAGTGATTAAGAAGTACTCCACGATACCCACTGCAGCTAGTTACCGCAGGTCCTGTGGGTCCATCCACCCTGTGTATTCATAGCACAGCTGAGCAGCTCCGGGAGATGCATAAATGAATATTATTGCCTCCAGTGAATGTAAGGGAAAGCAGACCAGCAGTCGCTTGCCCAAGGCCACGCTTTAAATCAGCGCTAGAACTGGGAATAAAATTCCCAAATCATTCTGCTTTCTTGGTTCAGGCGCCGTTCAGTAGGTTGCAGCACAAAAAAAAAAAAACAAACCAAACAAGCACACAGACAAAATTAACAGTTTGGTGTAAAGGGAAAATTATTTCAAGATAGGAGCACTGTGACAAGGCTAACAGCAGCCGAACAACATGCATTCGGGCTCAATCAGAGCACCTACCTGCAATGGGAGTGCAGATAAGCCTCAAAGAAAAGTGGGTAATTTTAGGAGGCCTGGGCATTATCAGCACCAGTTCAGGAATAAAGCAGGATTTTTACACACTGCAGCCACCAGTAACCACCCCACTACTTACAGTATATATACTGTGTGTGTGTATATATATATATATATATATATATATACACACATCCATGTAGACACAGAAGACAGCTCTCCATGCTGATTGAGTAAGGATAGAAGTGAAAAAGAGCTGCACAGCACTTGTCGTTGATGACAGAAACGAGCAGAGACAGCAAGGTTCAGATGCATGCCCCAGTCAGACATCGGTAGGATACAGAAAATCAGAGCTACAAGTTTGACAGCAAATATAGGTTAGAAATACACGGGACTGACTGGTGGAATAGGCCAGGGGAGTTGTTTCAACACCCTGGCACGCTGCTCGGAATGATCTTTAAAATCCATTAAAAAGAGAATACATGGTTGAGAGTGAAAAGGCAGCAAATATAAAAGATTAAAGAAAACAACCTCCTGCCCAGTTAATGCTCTGCTGGGCTGTCCCCCTTACCGACACAGCATCAAACTGAAACCAAGGGGGCACCAACACACGCAGCAATTTTTCTTCCCGTTTTCTTTTTCCTTTTAAATACCAAAACAGGCTTTCTTGTGCTCCACAACTTAAATGCGACCGTTAACCCTAAGAAGGCAGGGAAGGAGTTTTTCATGGGAGAAGTTTTATTCGTAACTCAATAATATGGGGATTCTTTCATGTTTCTCAAGAAGCTCCAAAACTAACCAGCCCGTTATTATTCGGATGGGCGGCACATCTGGGAGTGGTTTGAAGAAGCCATCTACTGAAAATGTAAGCAAAAGGCTCTTACGGTAGTTTTTTGATGCTCGAGGAGGAAGTCTGTGGAGAGACCATATACAGCGACTATAAGGGCAGGGAGTAAATTCAGCAGTCTTAAAGGGGGAAGGGAGCTTACTGCCCTCAAACTACGACAGGATCAGTCTTTGGACGCGTAAGACGTATGGCATTCGGGTAAGTGCACCAGCTCAGGCCAAAACGTAAAACAAAGCATCAGTGAGACCACACGGGGGGTTCAGAGATGACTTGACAACAGCACGTCGGGAGACGGTTTGTCACCTGCGAGACGGGCCGTAAAAAGGCAGAGTTAAGCCTGGGTGAGCGAGCCAAGAACCGCGAATGCATGAGTGCTACCGAAGTGTCCTTTAAAGAATAAAAATCCTGCTCACTGCCACAAATAAACGGAAATCTGCACGTCGAGGAAGGCGCGAATCGAACAAGCCATCTGAGCAGTGAGGCTGCAGCCTGAAGCAGGAGCTAACGGGCTGGTCTCTGGGTGTCCACATCCCACCCTCACCTTTGCTACCGACCCAGCACCGACAGCTCTTTCTCCACAGGAACAACACTTTGTGCTGTTTTGCCTAAATGCCCAGCTCCTGGCACCGTTTTGCCAAACCCGCTGCCCTTGGTTTTCGTGAAGAAACCCCCCCCTATGACGAAGGGAGGGGGAAGACTTGAAAACGTTAACCCTCGAGAGTTGGAAATGAAAGCCACGCGTTGCCCCCTTCGCCATGCCCGCAGCTGGGGGTGGCAAGCTTCGGCTACCCCCCGAGACGCCCCGGGAGGAGAGGCAAGTGGTTTCATGCACGGTCTCAGGAGACAGCAGATTTCTGGGATCTTGGTTTGGCATCCAGACAAAGTTTAGTCATGGGCTAGATCAAGACCAGAGTCCCCCGTTTAAATGTTTCTTCTGCAGGCACAACTGTCATGTAAACAATCATCTAAAACACATTTTCTTTGGTAACATTTTTTAGGAGGAGAACAATAAGATGGCATGTGTAACTGCAGCCCATCTCAGCCACCCATGGAAGCGGAGCAGACAGTTACATTAACTTCTTTACACCATTTTTTGCTATTGAGTTAAAAGGGGAAATTCCTTTTCCAAACAATTCTTACGGGTAGTCAGTGTGTCCTGGACAAAGATTAAGATGCACATAGAGTAAATTACGGAATAGTTTGGGAAGTTCGAGTGCCATAAATCACTCGGATCAGAAGTTCTGAAAAAATAGCATCAAGCAGCAGTATTGCTTCCTGACAGAGCAAACTGAACCCTTTAAAAAGAGCAACTATTCCTGAAAAGTCAATTACACAGTGCCACTTTTAAAAGAAGTAGTCAAGTCGAGGCAGAACATGACAATTAACACGCTAGACGTTACCAGCAGCAACCCTTATCTCAATCCCAGAGGAGCGGGGCAACACAAAAACATGAGGTTATGTGTGGTATCATACAGTCAAATCAAAACAGGTTGAGTAAAGGAAAATTGAGGTTTGCGCAGCTACTGAAAACATGAGCTCAGTCAAATGACAACATATACTTTAGATGAGTTTCCTCTTCCCTTCCAAATGGAATACAAGGTGCTGAAACCCTAAAAAAAAGGTGTAGTTAACAAAGATGTCTCCCATGGTAAGTTACGAATACGTGGCACTTCAGGCTTCACCCCTGGTGTTATACTCCCCTCCAGCAGTGAGAAGTGCCTCGCAAGAAAAGTTCAAATCTTTGGAAAGTGCATCCTCTGAAGCATCATGCTATGGGACCCCTGGGCCCTAAGGATTTTCAGTAATTATACCAGTCAGCTGTACCTTCTTTGATGAGCTTTAAATATGAACTACTGTAAATGCTTCAGGGCCTACGAGTACAGCGTCTATGCAAGATCAAGGCTTTCAAGTTTGTTTATTTATTTATTTATTTGCTTCTTAATAAAAAAAGATATCATTGCTAACTTTTAAGAAGCCTGGGAGCTTTGTCCCTCTTAACAAGAACTCTCTCCCTAGTCCTGGTGCCTGGGGGGAATATGAGAAGTTTCTACTCTGAGATGTTACCTAACACTGTCTCAGTTTGAAGTTCAGATTTCCCCTGCGTATTCCTCAGGCAAGTCACAGAGTAGACCTGAAATCTAGCACCTTCACCCTGAGATGTATAGAATAAAGGTCTGCAGGTGATGCAGTGACTTCTACTCCATAGGCGAGGTTCTTTACAGCAATTTAAATAAATTGTTAGCAAATTAAATTATTTTTCATGTCACTATCTAAAGGTCCTACTACATATTTTCCTTTACAGACTACAATCCAACTGTTCAACCACAGTAAGAACAAAAACCAAAAAACACATCATGGAAAGACAAAGGAGCAACAAAAAGACAGCCTTGCCTAATTCCCAGAAGTTTGATGGTTTACCAAAAACTTTGACAAAAAAATTTATTCTACCTAGGGTTCATGTTTCTCATGGTCCAGAAGAAAACAAGAACTACTAAGAAACATGATGAGAAAACACAGAATGGACAGGACTTCATACACCAAGAGCACCTTTTTCTTAATCTTTCCTGATATTACAAGAGTTCATTTCTGTTCAGGACAAAAACAAAAAACAAACCAAAACTTGAATCTTCAACTTGTAGCATAAAGAGTTATGACTGGCTTTATCTCCAAACAGGAATGCTCCTTTAAAGTTCCATTTCAAGACTACGTAATGAAACTAGACCGATTACTAGGCTTTGAAGATTAATTGAAACTCTACAAAACAGCTGTAGACAAAAGGCAAATTTCAGCTTCTCCTCTGGCTTTAGTCACAAAGAAAACTACCCTGAAATTAAGTTCTGGTGTATTTTACAGTATAAATGTAACACACGCACTTTCTGTACTGGGACAAAGCTCCAGCTGCTACGTACTGTTTGTTCAAAGTGCAAGACGCTTTTCTGAGAAGACTCAGCTCAGCTGGGTGCTGCCTAGAGCGTAACACACCCAACTTTTATGGAGGGGAAAAAAGTAAGCAATATAAAATAATTCCAAAGACAAGACATCCAGCTTTTTTCTGTACTAAATAGAATTCAATCACGCAGATTTCCCCATGAGAAAACACCAAGAACAACAACAGATTCAGGTATTTTTCCTTCCAAGGCCAAAGGTTCACCAGCCAGCCTGGGTACACCACAAGGTAAGAGAATTGCGGTCTGCCAGAAGCACCAATTCTCTTGAACAACCTCTTTTCAGCTACTTAAACTACTTAGGTATGTATGTATATTCTGAATTCAAGCTACCAAAAAAGGGTGACCCACTCAAAGCTGAGAACAGCTCTCAACACTTTCTCATAACCTGTAGGGAAAAACAGGCGTAGAATTGGTTGTAGTTCTGTCAAATAGCTACATCCTCTTTGGCATTCCTATAGCACCAACCACTTTTGTGTGCAGACGCCAATACTTATATTACAAACCTGGAATGGTGGGGAAAGATCATCTAATAGTGCATTTCCCGTATCTTGATCCTAAATCATACCTTGTTTTGAGTGACTGCCTTCTGCCTCTATGTCTGAGGTAATTCATTTCAGTGTTCCAGACGTGGCATATGCACTTTCTTCAGGTTTATGTTGTATTATCACTTTGCATGAAAATAATGACTGTGGTGTTAAAAGACAGAACTATGATTAGCTACCTCCAGTCAAATAAAAAAAAACCCAAACAACTGAGTACTAAAACCTATGCCTAAAAAGGCAGTCACTGAAAACCCTGGGATTAAATGCTCACTCTTAGCTTATCCTTTTCTAGACCACTGTCCTGACTGGCTTTCCTATCTGGGACAGACATCAGAGGGCTAGATGTGGGGAAACCAAGAAAATGACTCCCTATGGCAATCAAGGGAAAAAGAGAGAGGCTTGAGGGTCAAGGCATTCAAAAAATGTCAGAACAAGGGGCCAAAGGGGAGCTTCAAACAAGGCATCCCTGACACCGTTTCCTAAAGACATGTAAGAAACCAGCAGATGCCACCTGGCACCTCTCTGTCTGGAGACAGGACAGCAAAAGGGAGTGGAAAAAGATCCTATCCCACTGCTGGGACTCCCCCAGTCAAGCTTCCTTCTCACCTTGGTGCTGTGGGTGTCCAGCTTAACAGAGCCTGGCAAAGGTTAATGGTGAGTTCCTTGACACAGTGGGTATATTGAGCAAGATAGACCCAGCATGGCTGTCCTTCCATCATCTCGCATCCCAGTGGCTATATTACAGAAATACTGAACAAAACCTCAGCCACATCTCCTTTTACAGCTAAGACTTCATGGGTAGGGGTGTTTTCTGAGCAACTGCAAGACTGCTATAGGAGAAGGAATATTACGAATAACATAATGGATTGCACAGGTGGGAAAAAAAAAAAACATCAAAGCGTGTAAGCCCTTACAGCTCAAAGGCAAGGCAAAGAACACTGGTAAGTTTGTAATGTAGGCTATGCAAGGATAGGATAAGGTTATGATTAAGTCTTGAGAAAGCCCCTTTTTCAAAACCAAGGTGAGGAAATCTATAAAACACAGTATGAGGAGTAAGCCCATCAGCTGTGGTCAGGAATCAGTGGGTGTCTGCTACACAGCTGCAATGATTTAAGGACAAAGCAGTAATCGCAACTGTACATTAGAATTAATATCGGATATATTACAACCTGCAAAAGATAAAAGACCATGATGGCAAGCATGAATGTTACCACCACAAAAGAAAGACGAACAGCTTTTGTAGAAGGAGGATACTTCAGGGTCATTTTGGTGCTGACAATTTTTAACACAAGGAAGAAATTACATCCAAAAACCCAAATGCAATATCCAGTTTCAGTGTCAGGCAGAAAATAAGCTTGTAGATAACTCATAGCAGTTCCTTATGGTGAGGCAAAGCAGTCAGTTCTTTATACTTTATATATTCTATATGCCAATGACATTTTTGTTAACCTTGTGATACCATCAGGGCCAGAGCTGATAAGAAAGGACATGGAATAATAACCTACCCACTCCAAACATCCTGACGAAGGCAGAACATGCAATCCTAGAGAAAGGTCCAAGTAATAACTTTGCTTTTAGATCTTTAAAGAAGATACAATACAATGATGTTTGGTTTGTTCAAAGAAATGCTATTAAACTCTTCTCTGGTATGTATGACCAATGTGTTCTGCATCTCACAATTAAATCAACTATATGTTATAATGTTAACTGATTTGTGAAAGGGTTATGCATACGGAAATAGTAAACTGAGAAGGAAAAAGCCACCCAGAATGGGGAAGAGGCTCAAAAGTTGTGGCTCAGACATGACGGGAACCAGATAAGGAGAAAGGGAGCCATTTAGAATTGGGCATACTTGGAAGGGGTATAGGATCACAAGTGGCTTTCCAGGGGATTTTACACTCTGCTCCTGTATTAGCTTACTTAATAAAGCAAAGGGCTTGATCTATTCAGAGAGTAACTCTTCATTAATATGACAATATAAATGCTCTTCTTGATGCACAAGATTAAATTAGCAGTCTGAGTAACCAAATGGTGGTAGCTCTATGGGAGGAAAAGGGCTATGGCAACGACTTGTACAGTCAATAGTAACTGAGCAATAACAAAAGCAAAAGGCACGCTTATGACATAGGAGAAAAGGACTTTATCACTGCAAACCCTAGAGGTGTACAAGTGTTAGCTGGTGCCAGATCAGAAGGCTAATTAATGCCTGGCAGTACAGATCTCTTACCACCTCCCTCTTCCCACCAGGAATAGGCATGCTTTGGGACTGCATGCCTGCTCTGATGCTCCAGGATTAACAGTTATTAGATCTCCAGTTCCAGGACTTCTGGTATTCTCCAGCCTTGTGTGGAAAGAGTTCCTAATTACCCCACAGGCAGTAACGCAAGACGGTGATGAAGTCTGAAGAGCTCCAGACTTGTCTGGATACGTGCATCTCAGACAATGTTGCTGACATGGTGACAGTTTCCGAGACTGAACCTACAAGGTAAGGACAGCACATACAAAAAATAGTGTCTGTCTGTACATAAACTGGAGGGTTTGCAATTTTAACATCTTCTCTCTTTCTGGGACTTAGATACGTTTCACTCAACTACTGGGAAGGACTTTATTCTAGTCAAAATTCAAGATTTGAGCTCTCTCTTGGAGCAACACCTCCGCCAAAGATTTATAAAACACAGCTTAGGGGGCACTGCTCATATAAATTATAGCTGCGCTTACTTGGGAAGCGTCTAAGATGTCAAGTCGCAAGGTGGGATCCTACCTGTTACACTGCGGGGTCCTATTAATATTGAAGTATTCCACGCAATGAGCTGCACCTCGCTGCCAGCTGCTGGCAGGGACGCAGCCCCATCTGACAGGTGTGTGCCGTGAACGCCCACAGGATTTGGCCCTGCGGGCGAGATTGCTGGAGAAACGCCTGGCCGCGTGTCCCGATACTGGCCGTGTGTCCCGATGCCGGCCACGTGTCCCAACGCCAAGCTGCTCGGCACTGGTGAGGTCCCTGCCTGGGACCTGCCCAGAGCAGGTTTTGAAGTGCCCAGGGAGCTCCGACGGCAAAAGCCGAAAAGCCACGGTGCCCAGGGACCCAGCTGTGGGTGCAGCCAGCAGCTTGGTGGGGAAAGATTTAAGGCTTCCCGTTTTGGATCTGGGTGCCTGCAAGAGGAATGCCCCAGGAATCCTGAGTTAGTTTCTGCTGCAAACAGCGGGCTAGCATTTCTAGCTATAACCTGACATTGCTTTGCAAACGAGCATTTTGCAGGTGAACTCGTCACATCCACCAAGAGCATGAGAACCGAGGGGATGACGAGAGCATTTTGCCACCCTAACGGCAGCAATCGCTGTTCGAGCATATGAAGATGAAACTAATCTCATGTAGGGTATGGCAGAACCAGATCACAGAGAAATACATGACTTTTTAATTAAACAGAAGAGGAGGAAGAATAAAGAACATGTTGCTTTGAGAAGCTGAGCAAACACAGCCATCGCTTACAGTAAATAAAAACATATTTAAAGAAATACTGCCTTCACATAGAAATGCTAGAAAGTACTGGTTTTCCTTTTTGTTCCGGCTTTCCTTTCTCAACAGTTACTTTGCTGAGGATTCATATGCCCCTGCTTAAAGGCACGGAGGAAGGCTACCTCCCACCAGAGCCAAAGACTCCCAGGGCTGGCAAGGGGCTTCGTCAGCCCTTCACCTGTGTAAAGTCCTTTCACTCAACCATAGCACATGTTTTGTTACAAAGACTGAAACAGGCCATTCGTTAAAGAGCTCAGCATATTATTAACTACAAGTGAAAGGTAAGACTTTCAAAAGCATCAGCACAGGACTAAAATTGCCTGTTTTAAAGCCAAGGGGAGATTACCCTTGACCTTGATGGGAGGAGGGTTGGGTGAGCTTGGGTTAACTATGAGTCCTTTTGAAAATCCCAGGCGAGGTGGTGAAATACTAAGATTAAGAAGGCTGCCAGAAGTGGTGCACTAATGGCAATTTATTCCCCTTGACCTGATGCATTAATGCTTATTTCCTGCACACACAAACTGTACTCTATAAATCAAATCAGCTCCTTGTCTAAATTTAGATTGGAAGAAACACCGAAGCTTTGCTTCAGTCCATACCAGAGGTGTTTGTCAAAACACATGTACAACTCCTTGATGATACATCAATATATGGGGGAACACAAATCTACACACAGACAAAGAAAGAACAGGAAGAAAACTTAAAAAGATAATCTGACAGTATCCTGGAACTATGGTCCAATGGCTAAAAGAAGCAACAAGATTGGTTTTCTGTTTACACAGACAATTGCCAAATATATAAAAATTGGCTTTAAAAGTCTTGTATAGAAAACTGTAAATCTTCTAAACAAGATAAACTGCAGCTGCATCACTCTGAGGTAACAAGGAGTGATATTTGGGTGATGTAGTTCTCATTCATATAAATATATATATATATATATGACCGTAAACAAATCTGGAAGGAGAGCTTAGTTGCGTATGGCAATGCAGGGAGGGCTTCAAGATGTAATAACCATGCATAATTAACTGTATTCCAGAGGAACTGCCTGACCTTTGCCATACAAATAACATTTCCCAGTAAGAAGTCACATCACTGCTGATATTCTCAGTCAACAGGCAAAAGGTGTGCAGAGTCTGAACTAGTAATAGCTTTTCAGCTGCAGAAATTATTTTTCTTTGAAGGTCAAAACATGCTGGCACATCAGCGTAGGGAAGACAGCATAGCACCCATTCCTTCACCAGAGAGAACGTTTCAGCCATCAGTGGCGAGACCTTTGTCCTGTCTGCTCAACAGGAGTCTGGCCTCTGACTTCACTGGAGTCAGACCTTCACTGTGAGACACCAGTTAACATTTTTACTGACTTTGGATGACTGTGCAGGCCTCCACAACACATGCTAGCTAGGTGGGTGTGTTTGCTGCTTGGTTGGTTGTTTTTTAAAAAAACAGCATTCATAGACTTAATTTATGACAGACAATATATTTTCCCCATGCAATGGGAATACAAAAATTAAACAAACATTTTCAGATGGAGCTCCAAAGCAATTCTGGAGGTGCTAAAAGAAAAGCTGGCCAGCTCTGAAGGAATTACGCTCTGAAGAAGCATATATTAGTGTGTATCTGTGTCCGCAAGAGCCATTAATTAGTATGAACAGAATGCCTGTACTGATGATACAGTGCAAAAACAACTGCATCTTGCTTTTTCACGTTTACAAGTGGCTCTATCAAGCTGCAGGATCAGTCTGTTCTAGAAAACAATTATTACTATCTGTGACATTTTTCAATGGTTCCCTACCACATCCTGAGACAAGACCAACAGTGGGAAGCTGGCAACAATTAAAACAAAATCTCAAAGAACATAGAGGACTGCAACTATGCATGTTTTTGGAAATACAAGACACAGGCATGGTTTTATCATACTGTGATGCAAACTGAGGAGGAAAATGGACAGTGAATTAAGATACTTTGTCTAATGGAAAACTACAGGCAGTGAACCCGGTAAGCCAGTTAGAATGGATATACCCCAAGATGAGAAACCATACTATGAACTCTGGGAAATAGACATACTTAAACAATCAAAGAAAAAATGTATTTATTTGCATGCAGCAGCATCCCTGATATGATGCACATCTATATGTATGTATGAACACAGAATTTTGGAAAGAAAGGATTCCAAGACTGCAGGTGTTTATGGAAAAAGCCACCTTTTTCACTGGCCAGAAAAGGCTATGTCTGTATTAGCAAGCAGAACAGGGCAATAGGAAAGGACCTACAGACTGATACAGATCACGCTGAGGATCTGGCTTTCAGACTATACACAGCTGGAAGGTTTCAATTCTAACTGGCTCTAGTCTGGTCCCATGGCCTCTCTGAACACCCAGAGCACATTCTCCTCCTTAGATACACCTGAAAGAAATCGAATTCAAACACTCCAATTCACTTAAAAAGCACATTCCTAATCCGAACTAGAAGTCATGCATACATATCCAAAGTGTCCTATGTCAGCACCAGTTATATTTAGATTAAAATCCTACATACTGAGTACACAGAGTGAGATGCCAAGCTTACAGAATCACAGAAAAATTTAGGTTGGGAGAGACCTTTGGAGGTCATATAGTCCAACCTCCTGCTCAAAGCAAGGCCAGCTTCAAAGTCTGATCAGGTTGCTCAGGGTCTGCTATGTTGAGCGTCGACTGTCTCCAAGGATGGAGATTCCACAGCCTCTTTGCGCAACCCTACTTGGGCCACAACTTCTGGTGGCCAGTGCTTGACCTGTCCTGTGAATTTGTTTTCCTTATATCCAGTCAGAATTTCCCCTGCCACAACTCTATTCCTAAAAGGCCACAGAATGCTTTTATATTGCTCCTGGGTAGCTTGTCCTCACTTCCACCTCCTACACAATTCCTTTTTGAATCTGAGCACAGCTGGGAGCTCCCCTTTCAGCCAAGCTGGCCTCTTGCCATGCCTGCTGCTTTTCCTGTATGTAGGAATGGACCATTTTTGTGCTTTGAAGAGGTCTTCCTTGATGATCAGTCAGGTCTCCTGGGTGCTTTTGTCCTTCAGAACTGTCTCCTACAGTGTCCCATCAACCAGTTTCATGAACAAGCTAAAGTCCAGGACCTTTACTCTGCTACTTGCTTTCCTCTCTTCTCTCAGTATCGCAAACTTGAGCACTGCACGGTAACTGCAGCCAAGACTGACACTAACAAACACATCCCTAAACAGTTGTTCTCTCTTTGTGAGTAGCAAGGCCAGTGGAGCACCCCTCTTAGTCTACTCGTCTAAGACATTCATCAACATACTGTCCCTTTCGCACTCCAGAAGCCTCCTGGATTGCCATACTGTGTTACATTCCCAGCAAACATCAGGGTTGTTAAACTTTCCCTGAGAACCAGGGCCTGCAACAGAAGCACACTTTTAAGAAGGCTTCATGGGATCATAGGGAAATTTGGGTTGGAAGAGACCTCAGGAGGTCTCCTGTCCAACCTTCTGTTCAAAGCAGGGTCAGCTCTGAGATCAGACCATGTTGCTCAGTATTCTATGCAGCCAGTTCTTGAAAACATCCAAGGATGAAGACTGCTCAACCTCCATGGGTCCCTGTTCCACTTCTTGACTCCCCTTATGATAAAAAACTCCCCTCATAACCAGTCAGAACCTCCCACTTCAACTAACACCCTTCATTTCTCATCTTCCCACCATGCATTGCTGTGTAGAGCCTATCCCTGTCTTCTCTTGATATCCTCTTTGTAGGTATTGGAAAGCTGCTATCTCCATTCCCTACACCACGGAGTCTTCAATCCCAATTACCCATTGCTTCCTCTCAGTGGCACTAGTTATGAGCAGCTGATCAGGCACAGCTTGCCCAAACACCTCTCTTGCCAGAACTCACTTCTCTCCTGTTTCCAGGGGCTATATGTTTTATTAAATCCATATTATCATTAGCCTCACATATTTGTGTTACTGTGAATAACACCAAATATGGTTATATCTTTCCATTAACTTACCTGAAAGAAACTGTTTGAGACTGGACACAAAACACTATAGTTCTTAACCATGATGCCTAAGATTTAGGCTTCTCAAAGTGAAAAACATAGATGTAAGCAGCATAAACACAGCTGCTTATTAACACGGCAAAAAAGCAGCAAAGCAAATATTCCTTAAACTGTTAAAAAAAAAAAAAGAAAATAAAATCTTACACTCATACACACATTAAAACCAAAATGCATACACAGAACGCTCTGCAGAACTAGGGAAGTTGATTACTTGTCCATGTCATGATGCATGCTGTTAATATTGAGTGTGTGCACAAACCTTTAATGCCAGACTTCACAGATCTCGCTGCGGTCAGGAACAAAGCCAAAGCCATAAATGTAACACCCGATTTTCAGGGGAGATGGGAATGTGGAAAAGAGTTTGGGAAATTCTCCTACGAGGATGCCTTTGAATCTCTCCAGAGAACATTTTCTATAGCCTCCAGGCATTGGGATGTGGCACAAGGGCATTCCTTCATCTCCAGGTCAATCCAGTGCGGCCAAGGCTGCTAAGCCCATCCCTTTCCTTCAGACATACATGGGAGGAAACTCCCCCTTCTGCCACTGGACTGTACAAGAGAGGGGAGGGAAAGAGAAGAAAGAAAAAAACCCACTGTCTTCTGTCCACCATTTTAGAGAGAGAAAAGGAATTCATCAGCTGCTCTCCTATCTGACATCCAAATGGAAAAGGCAAGAGACCAGACTCTCTCCTCACTGCATTAGACGTGAGAGGAAGCAGAATAGGAAGAGGGCAGGCAGCAGCCAACAAAAGGTAAGGAGAGATGCTAAACTTCCCCATGTCCTAATGCTATTGCATTTGAATCCGAATTCTTAGAAACCTACAACCCAGCTGTGGAAAAAGGACTTTGGGAAAGCTGTGGGGGGAGGGAAGGATGGCTTTCTCAGAAGTACATGTTTTGCTTTGTTTTGTGTTTGCATGCTTCATCCAAAGTGTTACACAACATGAAGCTTTATATAGCTATACGAGAACACACATTCCCCACACATCCAGGGAAAAACCCCAACCACGCTAAAATCTGTTCAAACCAAAAAACCTCACCCAAGTCTAACAGGACTCTAATGCAAACTTCTGACTAGCTACCACAACAACAACAAAATCATGCATTGGAAAATACTCCTTGCTTAGCTGTGAGGGAACAGCTTTCCCGAGACGATTCTGTGTAACTCCATGCCCCAAATTCACTAACATTTGCCAGATAGCAATGGGTGCTGCAGGATTCCTTTGGCAAACGCTGCATTTTGGACTTTTTCTTTCTCAGTATGCTGTGATTTCCTGAGGAATGGAGAAATCATCTATACTACAAAGAGGTCCAATACTAACACTCTTAGAATTAAATAATTTTATAGCAACATATAGCACAGAGAGAAAGATAATACTTGGGCAGAGAAATTCCCGAGCAGAGATTAGAAAAACATTCTCATAAACAAATGCCATCGAAGCTTATATTTTTTTATTCAGTGCAAAAAATATTGGGTAACTGTTTGCTGTTCCTAGAAAGAATGAAAATCTGTTGCCAACAGCTGTAGTTTTTTGTAGGAATTATAATACCATACTGAAGATTTATGTGCCTGACAGAGGCATAAAGTTATCCAAACTAGGGCAGAAAAACCAGAATAGTCTTTTCCCAATGAAACAGACCCACACTATTTTTGTTAACTCTTACTATGGCAGTTCTCATCTTCAAAACCAGGAACTCATACTGCAGTTGATGTTTATAATCATTAAGTCTTGCAATGCCACTCTGCACGGGTGAACTGTTTATCACAGGTTCTTAGATAAGCAAGAAACACACCCTATCATCTTGAAATCAATTAAAGTCATAAATATTTACCTCCAAAAGCACATGACTTTAAATTTTCTTCTTGAGATTTTGAGGTTTTACAATGCTTTCCCTACCTTAAGAAAAGGTTTTCCTAAAGCTGTGGCCATCTAACAGACCCATACAAGAGAGGAAAAAGGTGACCCTAGGCAAAAGGCTGTCCTGTAGGTAAAGTAAACAAGCAAAGGGAAGGAATCTTGGGTCTCTTTGCTGCAATTTTACAGATGCAAGTGGCCCTACCGGCCTGCACGTCACCCTCCTGATTCCCACAGAAAAACTATTCCTCATGCTCTGCAGGATTAGGGTCTTCTGTGTTCCTTGGAACTACAGCAGATAACAATATACAGAACTATTATTTTTAATTTAACTGATGTTCAGCAATAAAACTCAGGCTATCACAGGTTTTAAAGTTCATTTATTTACAAGCAGCCAAACAGCATACTCTGGGCTGAATCCTGGGCCAATTTACCGTTACGCTATACGCTGCTCCATGAACATTACACCAAGTTACACAGCTTGGGAATCGATAACCCCACTGCCTTGGAAGAATTTGCCCAAAGGCTCCCAGTGAGTCAGTGGCAGTGTCCTGTCTAGGTCTCAGACTTTGGCTTCCATTTCGTAGCTGCTCAGTTCACCAGATCATATTTACACTAATCACCAAAAAATGTTTTTATTTCTGTCCTTCTGAAATTGCTGTTGTTTGTTTGGGTTGGTTTGTTGTTGTTTTTGTTTTTTGGTTTGTTTGTTGTTTTTTTTTTACTAGGGGAAGAAAATAAATTTAAAGCTTCTTAACAATTACAGTTGTGATTTATTTTTTTTTAACTGGGAACCAACAAACTATATTTCTCAGACGAAGCAAAGATAGAAAGCCTGATCTCTTTGAACAAAATGCACAATAATCCAAAGTTCTGCACAGAAAAAAAATCACTGTGCATGTGCCACAGTTTTTAAGTTCAGATAGAGAAAACCTAAGTCTACTTTTACTTACTTTAAAAATCCTACATGTAGTCAGTGAAAAGAGAAAGACTATAAAATAAAACCTTCCTTCAAGGAACAACTTGCCACCAGTCCTTAGTCCTGCAAAAGATCTGCAAAAACTGAGGATATTTTGCTTGAGTAAACAGAATTTTAATCGAGCATAAACAAGCGAACAGCAGGCATGCGATTTCCATAAGTATGCATGATTCAAAGGAAAAAAAGATTTAAAAATCTGAGGCCATAAAATCAACTTCAATTTTAAAAGTTTTAGGGTTGAAAAAAAGGTACTGTGTATATGGCAGGCTTTTTTCACTACGAATGGATGCTTTAAAAGAAATTGCCACTGACAAATCATCATTTATAAGAACTGTTTCCAATGAGGCAGAAGTTATCTAGCATGGCACTAAAGAACACATTTAATTTTAAGTATGCTTATAGTTTTATTAGAGCCAATGGCTTTTTTCCATGCTTAAGGCCAAGCATATGCTCAAGTACTCTGCCGAGACAAAAGCTTACAAGTTTGTTGTTTAGAATGCAAAGCGAGGCTTTTTATCCCAAACCACATTTTCTTGCATGTAATCAGCACTGATGATGCCACCATAGTTTCCAATTCATTCCAGGGTGCACTCCACATTTATTAGGGCACAGATGGTGCTCTCTTTCTTTGGCTTCTAAAGCACATGCCTAAATATTAAAACAAACTTGGCTATCTGCCTCTTATCCTGTTCTTACACTGTGTATCGCCACAGTAAAAATAACAGTAACCTTTGATCTGGTTTGGAAGCCTTTTCTAATTTACACACAAAATTTGGCAATAGGATTATCAAGTCAGCCCACTTGAAACCAGAGAACCTGATATGCATAAATCCAGCATGTTTGTCACAAGCGATCAAGAACAGAAACAAGCAATCCACAAAACAAGCAGAAGTACAAAAATCAGAAACAATTTTTCTGGTAACAAACTACGTGATCCTGACCGTACTCGATGGCTGTGTGTGCATTTCTGAAACTGCAAGGATTATTCAACAGCTTAACCAGCAATTAGCAAACAAACAGGCTGATTTGGAAGGCAAACAAAGAGCATTGGCATGACAGGATTTGTCATAACAGCAAGCAAGGTCTTTCCCAACACACTCAATGCCACAAGTATGCATTGTGCTGAGAACTTGCAGTGTTTTGCCCTATAGGCAGCACAGGACATTTATTTCCCAAATTCTGAAAATTAGTTACCCATTCCCGAGCAAGCATAAAGCAACCTCCACAGAGACCCAACAGAAAGACAAGCTGTAATGATATTCCATTAAAAATGTCCTAAGGTAAGACAATGTCAGATCTGTCCGGCAGATCTTGACAAAACGTTCTTGAATGCGCAGATGAACTGGGACACAGGTGCACATGACGGTCAACGGGTCTTAGTCACCCACCTTCACAGGCTTTCAGTCTCACGCAAAGCACACTGACACTGGAAAAATCATGTGTCATGCGCATCAAAATACATATGACCAAACTCAAATGGTGTGGGAGAGTGGCGGGCTTGGAGAAAGGTTAATCAGACTGCTCGGAAACCATGTTCCCAAGTGCAGATTATTTCACGATCTCACTGGTAACATGAGGTTAGCAGCCAGCGGTTGCTGCCAGAATACAGGGCAAGAAACGTGTGTTTTAAGCAGTTGTTTTGAGTTCAAAACAGCTCAACAATTGCATGCGCGTATTGGTAAAGAAACCACTTCCGAACAAACATCAAGTCCAGGACACTAGTTTTAGAAGTACATTTACATGCCAGAAAGCCAAGGATTTGACTACGTAAGATTAAACAACACCCTCTAAATCGGTTAGCTCCTGTTTTTCTTTAAAAAAACTTAGCAATGGTTAGTAATTTTGGAAGTAATGAGCCTAGATATTTGCACTCCAGTAAACATAATAAGCTAAATAAATCTAAATTAGCATACGCTACTAAATCAAAATTATATTAAAATCATAATAAGAGTAAGTAAATAAAAATTCTGTCAATATGAGCAATATGGAAACAAACCACTGTAAAACATACATAAAACAAAGAATAATTGGGTATGGGTGGTGAAAAGACTGTTCTGCAGCTAGTCAAAACTACTTTTTATAGTCAGTTCCCTTTAGGTAACAGAGTCTGGGTCCTCCTACATCCCAGCCTCTCCCAAGGCAGCCTTTCCTGCTGTCTCCCTGTCTCCTGAAACTCAGCCCTGCTAACTCCCCAAAGTTTGCAATACTTCCTGGCGTTTGGCTAGCTTCCAGCAAATTCAGGCTGTCCCCTTTTGTTGGTATCATGCTCCTATCTACACAACGCATAACTTGAAATTACTGGTACAGTCAATACTTTCAAACTTATAGCTTGAAAGCAAGCTTCAAAATATCAGCAACATGGCATTACCTGCAGGATCTTGTGCTGTCATTTCCTTACGCTTCACCATCAGCTTGTCTTTAACCCATGGGAATTCCTGTAAGGAATCCAAGAATGCATCAAAAGCCTTGGGTCCTCTGGTGGGGAGAATATCAAGGAGCATCATGGTTTTCCTCTGAGTGGTGGTTTGGGATTTTATTTCTTGAACATGACTGTCTGTGAGAATCCCTTCCTGGTAGAGATACTGAATAACAAGTCCATCCACCAGCACCTCTGTGCAGAGCTCCAGGCGCAGGGAGCGTAAAAGCTGCTTGTCCCTGGCATCCATCTGGCAACCTAGAGTGTGAGAAAAGGAGTAGGGAAATGCATGAAGATTAAAATACTTCAACCTTTAACATCCAGAAGTGATGTCTGAACATCCAGAAGTGATGTTTGACACCTGGCAACCTTTAGAAGGAATGCCAAACTCAGAACCACCAACCTGGAAAAACTATTAATGATCCCCACCATCTTCTTTCCACTCAGATTTCACTGCCTCACGAGCTAAAATGCAGCCATTCCTGGGAAATATTAATAAAGGAAGAGAACCTTTGGCATTGTAAACACCAGTCCTTTGCTGGAATAAAAAACATGCCAAATAATCCCACGCATTAACTGGTCAAGGTCTATACTAAAGGCAGCTAGAGCATTTGCCAGTCCTTAAGAGACTCTACCCCCAAAAAGTTAAGAGATGTCACACCTGGGCTCTGTTACTGATGCCTCTGATGTTACTGCTGTTGCAATAGTGCAAAAGCAGCAGCAGGACTGGTAGATGCACCACAGCCAGGCAGCAGCAGCAGGGACAGAGTCAACAGGCAGCTTTGGCCTACACGATGCGTTTTAATTTTAGGAGGCGTAGAAATGTACCTTACTCACCAGGTCGTTCTCCCCCCAACTCATCCCGGAAGGCTGCTCTGGAACTTGACTGATCTGATTATGAGAAACTTTCTTCGAATTTCCATCTCAAATTTATCCACCTTCTATTTATAGGCGTTTGTTCCGCCACAACTGTTCTTTAGCTTAAGTAGCTCTTCTCCCTCCCTGATATTTACCCTTCTAATGCATTCACAGGAAGCAATCGGATGCCCTCTGCCAGCTTCCATTTCACTTGACTAACACTCTGACTAGACAAAAGCTGGAAAAGATGCATTTTATAGCCACTCTACCAAAGAGGAATCAAGGTCCAGAGAGACCAAGCAACTCATCCAAGATCATACAGGGAGTCCGTGCCAGACCTATGAACAGAATCAAGATGTCCAGTCTAGTCCTTAACGACAAACATATCCCTAGGCCCATTAATGGCACTTGAAAAGGAAAATGACAGAGTAATACAATTAAATACTTTCTCATGAGTAAATAATGAAGTAAAGAAACTGCGGCAGGTGTTGAGTGTGATTACCAAGTGAATTTCTGATAATTAAACTAGACACTGCTGTTTGAACTGCTAGACCTTGCAGAAAGTGTACTTAATTCAGGCTGAGAATACAAGGAGAAGCAGAGATTTTCAAAGCTGTTGTAAGAAACCTGCTAAAGTCTTTATATGGTGAGAGGTGCCTACTGGCTCTCAAGGCCCCATCAAAGGTTGGTTGGTTGGCTAGCCTGGTTGTTAAAATCTAGGGCAGGCAACCAACAGAACATATAGGCACGTAAACGGCTTCTTGGACAGAATGCAAGAGCCTAGGACCCCGACAGAGACTGGAAAACCCCATCTGTGACACCCTCTGATAAAGCTACTTTCTGAAAACGCTCCCCCCGAGCACTGAAAGCATGGCTGGACAGCACCTTCCCAGGAGAATTCCATCTCTCCTGGGTTACCCAGTATGTTTCTGGTATAGTGAAGTGAATTTTGAGGTGCCTACTTTCTGTCTAGGGGTCATTTGGGAAGCAAACCACATCTATCTTGGCTATGTCCTTAAAAAATGCTAGTTTGCTAAGCATAGCTCAAACATCAAACTCCATCATGGAGTGCGATAATAGTGCAAGCAAGGAGATGGAAAAAGAGCCGGCAGGAAAGAGAACTGGATTTCTCCATTTGATGTTCAGATGCTCATTTCGGACAGGTGAAGCTGAAGATTCTGGTCTCTAACACGCACTACCTTGAAACTACTGGGAGCGATCACTGGCCTAAAGCAAAATCAGCTAAAATTCAGACAGCAGATCCCCGCCATTTCTCCCTTCCAGGATTCCCTGATCGCCCCTGAGCTCATGAAGCACTTGCAGAATTCAAGACAGGCACCCAGGAGCAGCCCTGAGTGCGTTCTCTCTACCCAGGCAGAAAACTGTTTCAGATGCTACGAAGCTCTTGTGCTTCACACTCTGCTGGGCCACCCAGAGCCCCCTCCAGGAGCCTCCTTGCCCACGTACCGGACTTCTCCAGCACTTGATGAGTTCCCCTTCTTCATGACCAAAGTGCCCAACGCTTTTCAAAACCAAGGCCTTTTCAAACCATCTCAGTTTGCACCTTTGTGCACTGAAAAATGCCTACAAAGCCATGACTCTGAAAGGGGAATTTCTGCTGAAAAAGCCCTCTGGCTCGCTGACTGCAGAGTGAGCACAACTGAGGTTTTAAAGCCCTAAATACCGAGGGTGCTTAACCCCAAGGTCACTGGCTGAGTAAACTTCCAAGATGGGGTGTATTGATTTTTAAGGTCTTTTTAAAAAATAAGTATTTCTTTGTGTGTGTCTACTGTGAGAAGGAATGTCTGAGTCAGGAACTAAGCAGCCAGATATGGAAATGTATCAGGATTTTGGTGTGTAACAGTGGAGGAATGGAGTTTAGTGCAACATAGAATTAATTTAATTTTAATCACAGCCTATACCTAGGGACTCAAAGTAAGCTCTAAAATAAATATTCTCCAGTAATGCTATGCTAGAGGTAAAGTAGAAAGATGAGTCGTCCGTTTACCCAAAAGATGACATGGCTCAAACCTTCCCTGGATACTTGTAAAAATGCTTCTTTTCCACTGTAGAGACAAATTTTAAGAAATATACTCCCACATCCTGCTGAATGAGCACAGTCCTTGACTTACCACCACACTGACACAGGCAGGTTTGTGTTTTTTCTGTATCTGGCACAGAATCTGTCCATGAATGGGGATAAAACTTTTGAAAGCCTTGACCCTAAAAAGACCCCTTCTGATCCTAAAAGGAACGTTCACTTAGTTCTTGGCTGGAAACACACTGGCATTTTCCCAAACACCAACTGCACGGGGCTGCTTATGACTCCGAGTACGTGTTCCCATGTGCCTGCTTAGCTAAGACTGCCTGATCCACGAGTGATTTTGGCTATTGGCAGCATGCCTACAGGTTAAAAATCTCACACACGCACACAAAAAAAAAAAAAGAAAAAAAATTTTAAAAATCGAGTTTTGCTTTTAACTTTTTAACCCAGATCTGGAAGCTCCTGCTCCCTGCAGTCAGGGGCCGGCTGCCCGACCTGCTGCCACCCGAGCCCCGCGCCCTCCAGCCCGGCCGGCAGCAGCAGCAGCACCCCGGCCTTCCTTCGTCCTTCCTTCCTCCCTTCCCTTCCTTCCTTCCTCCGTTCCCTCCTTCCTTCCTTCCTCCGTTCCTTCCTCCCTCCCCCTCCGCCCTCCCGCCGGGCTCGGCTGCCGCCGCGGAGGCGGGCGCTGCCGCCGGCCCTCGGCTCCCACCGCCCCGGCCC
>JAVJGG010000062.1:12601186-12613681 GCA_035590195.1 Aviceda cuculoides | reverse complement strand
GGTTTGGGGGGGGGGTCCTGCCGGCCTGAGGGAGAGGCCCCGCGGGGGTTGGGGAGGGGGTGCCCTCCGCTGGCGAGGGGCTGAGGTTGGGGGGGGTCCCCGCCGGCAGCTCGGAGGACCTGCTGCGCTCTCGGCATCTGGGTGGTGGGGTGGTTTGGGGTTGGTTTTTTATGTAGCGAGTGGAGGCGTTGTATCTAAAATTAAATTAGAAAGTACAAAAATGGAGTTTTCGTGACAGTGGAAACAGCTGATCTCATTACTCTCTAGGAATACCGGTTCCTGTTTGCAAGTATGTGCTAAGCCAGACTTCATCCAGGTGCTGGTACCATCGTGTGTTACATCCAATACTATATATATTTAGCTTCATTACTTTCATCTGAGCAGCCTAAGAATGAAACTTCCGTACATTAAAACCATTTAGTAGAGAAAGATGAAAACCATTTGGTAAAGTGAGATCCAACCTGTGTCTACCACAGCACTACGCACATTCTCATACTTTTATTCACCTATTATTGAATACAAAAACTTCTCTTTCACATAATTTTATACGAATATTTGAAACCAAAGTACAGTAGAAGGAGAAAACTGATTCATAGAGCTATGAAAACGAGGCAGTGTCATTTCCTATCACATATCACGGGAGAACTTTTTTCCATCTTTATGTAGGTGTCAGGTGTCACACGGGCTTGAGCAGTGTCAGCCCTTTTCTTTCATGTCAGGACCGCAGTAGTGATGAAAGAAAAAAAAAAAAATATCCTGCAGAGCTGGAACATGCTACCTTGAAGCTGCAGACAACCACAGCGAGCTGGCTGCGGTCTGCTGGGCTTGCTAATGCCAACCCTCTGGAAAACCAGGAAAGGTGGTTGCCGCAGCTGCTGCTAGAAATGTTGCCGCTGTGTGAATCCCATTTGCACAGTCGGTTGAGACTAATCGTACAGATTGAAGGGTATTTGGAAGTTAGTTATGGAAACTTTAACATGCCTTTCCTAGGCATTGTACCCAGGAAATAATTTGCCATGAAAAAACGTAACTGAAAGTATTATTGGTAGAGCTCGCATACTGCGTATGTTTAACGTGATATTTATCCCCAAGATTTTGCGTAAAGATGCACACTTAGTCACGCTCAGAAAGCTTAGATCCTTTTCCTTTGATTTTCCCGTGGCTGACAGCAAAGTTGAGAATTTATGTGGACACAGAATGTAAATCACAGTCTTAAAGGCAAAGTTTGTACACTGGATTTAAGAAATGTTTAAAAAATTATATGCATTCACTATGTGGCCAGCTTCTACAGACATGCTACTTATTTGGCAATTTTAAAGCAGTATTTTGGTTTAATTGACATAATGCTTTTATCTAGGATTATTTCCAGACAATAAATTTGATAGAAGGGGTTTAAATGGCTTTGAAATAATTGAGAAATAATATCTTATTCCAGTACATCTGTGAAACCAAAGTAAATGTTTTTTTGTCTCAGGCACACATGTTAGTCTTCTAGGAACACGGACATAAAAAAATTTAAATACTCCTATGGGTTGTTTCAGAGTGATGCATTAATGTATTTACTATGACCTCGACAACACTGGAAACCACACAAGTAAGTCATCGGTAACTCTTAAGATGAGAAGTATGCTGCTGTTGTAGCAAAAGTACAGCTGAGGTGGTTTTAAATTTTCATGTCATGGATAGTTTGTAATACCGGTTGTGAGAAAATACATTTGTAAACAACACAAACCAGGGAGCAGAGAACACCACAAACCATCTCTATGATCGTTCTTCAGCACAGCGCTGTACAGCTACTGAAGGTTCCCTTTCTTAGCTTCTTGTATTTCTGATTGCAGCTTTTTTTTTCCAGTCACGATGTAAGGAACTGTATTATATCTGGAATTGGAGTAACCGAACTTGGAGACTTAAAATACCACATCATTGTAATCCTGACAGCTGCATTTAATTGCAGATAGTGTGCTTACATTTTAAAATAGAAAATGAAGACAAGCAGTTACATCACTTGCATTTACTATATCTTTTTGCCAGATGAGGCTATTAGGATTATTTATTTTATGCTGTCCAAGAATGTCTTAGAAAGTTAGAAAAATATATGGATATACACAGAGCAACTCTGGTTCCCACTTAAGTAAATGGTAGCCGTTGTAGAGCCAGCATTTAGTCACATCTTTGCTTACAGTCTAAACAGAGATGCAAAGAAGGAAAGCAGTGAAAGGAAACAGATAAGCCTAGGAAGGAGGATGACAGCAGAGATCCAAGTCTGATTAAAGGGGAAGTCTGGTGTTTCCTTCTCCTTCCCCTAGTTTATAACTAGTGCTGCACATTCACTCGCAGAAACCATAAATGCACTAGTGGTGTTTCGGGTTCATCTTCAGCAGTGCACTCCAGGGGTTGATTATACTCTGCATTTGCAGAATAAGGATGCACACAGGTGATACTTTTAAGTCAAAGGAGAGAAGCCCTTAAACTTTTCATATCAGTTCTGCTTGGGTTCAGCCCTGACTAAAGTTCTTCCAGTTCAGTTCTGGTCCGAGTTCAGTAAAACTTCAGAAGGATGGTTTGGTCCTATTCCAGGTTTAGGGACAAATAGATATAGATATAGATATATAGATACACACACACATATTTGAGCCAGTTTGGGTTCAGCTCAACTCCCCACTAATTCTGCTCAAATCTCAAAGCTAACTGTGTAGATTAAAGAAGTATTTACTAGGCTTTGTAGATCGGTGGACCACAGCCAGTCCTGCACATCAGTATCATCAGACTTCTAGACTTCAGACCTCTGTTCTCACCGGATTGGGGAATCGCCGGTGGTCATCATGCCACACTTTTGAGGACTGCTGAATTCGGGGTAGCAAGTCCAAATCTGTGGGAACCAAGCTAAGCGGCATCTCTTCTGACAATGGTATTCTCTTTACATGTGGGTTATTCCAGGTCAGAATACCAAATTTTTAAATTTACCTCACACTTTTTTTAAAGCTCACTTAAAAGTCTCAAATCTTTTTAGAAACTCTGTACAATAATGAGATGTAAAAAAAAAAAAAAAAGCGTTTGAGAGGCTCCTTTGTGCTAATTAAGAGTGAAGCTGTATATGCTAGCATGTACATATTTTCTTTGTTTTCTACAGACTAATTTGTTTCTGCTGATAACAAGAGCCAAAATGTGTTTTTAAAACTAGTGCAAGCAGATTTAATCTATTAGGACTATGCTGTTTTCAATTGTCTGTAGGACAGCATTCCAACTTTAAGGACAAAAGAAATATGAGCCTCTAGATTTGTTTATTAAAAACACATCTATTTGGTTAAATCTCTCACAAAACCTCTGAAATGAAGATGGAAAAAAAGAAACACATATTATATGGTTGCCTGTCATTTCAGAAAGAAGAGCACAGAAAACACTTCTGAATGTGATGTATCTCAAAACCACTGAAAATATAAGTCGGGGTGGCCCAAACTCGGTGGCCTGAAGACCAGATGAGGGTCTTGCAAGCCATTGCCGTCCACTGCCGCCCAGGCAATAATCCCTTCCCTTCCTCCCTCTCCTCTTCCTCCTCGCCCTGGTCCCCCTTGCACTCCCCTTTGCAAGCGTGGCCATACCGTTTCAGACAGTATATGAAATGGTTGTCTAGCATTTTAGATAAAAAACTGGAAGGTTGGTTTTATTTAGGAGGAGAATAACTACTGCTTTTTGTCATCTGTTTCTTTCCCAGGCTTTGAACTGCACAAACTCATATACAGTACTTATATTTGTAAAGGTTAGGGAGCTAACGCCAACATCCAGGACTCCTGCGCCAGCCACCAAAAACCAGGCTGATGCCAAGGATGGGAAGATTTTGGTGCGGAAAGGTCACCCAACTTGTAGACGGAGCTCAGGCGTGCTGCGCTGGGTGCCAGCAGCATCTGAGGGCACTGGACTGTGGCTTGGGGGGGTGTCACTCTTCTGGTGGCACTTGCTACTCCAAAAGCGATTCCTTATCGTTCCTGAGAAAAGGTGAGGGGCAGGACTGAAGGGGAACAGCCCCCCTGGCTGCTGCTCAGATTATTCTGATACTTCGTAACTTCCCATTCCTTGAATTAGTAAAGGCTTTAAATTAAAGGCAGTTTGAAGAGAGCAATGAATACAAAATATAGGTGACATGTCATGAACTTCCTTAAAAGTATTGTTTTATTAAAAGGCACGTCCAGCATGTAGCTAAAATGTAGCACAGAACGTTTCAAAACATCTCAAACCATGGGGTTTGAAGTGACTGTCGTGTCTATACATTCACCTTTGTTTCAGTAATAAAAATAAGTGTTTATTAGCTGTACTGCAATGAATTAATCCTTAATGCTGTTTACTTTGATACAAATAATCTCTAGCCAAAAGCTGAATGCAGAAAAGTTGTAAGAAAAGAAGCAGGCATCAAATGCAAAACTTTTGGATTCATTCCAGAAAAAAAAAAGAATCTCTGCAATGAATTAATTGTAATAAACCCCCTGCAATTAATATTTGCAAAATGTGACTCAGTATTTCTCAGAATTTTTAGTCCATTTTCTTTATATGAATTAATGTAGTTCTGTGTTTGTTTTTGAAGTTTAATTTAAAGATGTTTTGAGGAGACAGATTAAATACTGCAAGCCTCTAAATATTTATTCCAGACTTATGAAACTATTTTTTAAATGTAAAGCAACCATTTTAATAATGTGAGAACAAATAAAGAAAATTCACAAATTAGCCTGAAAATCAAACATTGAAAAATAAGTAAAAGGAATTTAAGATTCAAGTCTGAAACCTTCTCACAAAACCCAGCTGCTTTTGTTTGCAAATTACAGTATATGAAATGGTTGTCTAGCATTTTAGATAAAAGACTGGAAGGTTGGTTTTATTTAGGAGGAGAATAACTACTACTTTTTGTCATCTTCTGTTTCTTTCCCAGGCTTTGAACTGCACAAACTCATATACAGTACTTATATTTTTAAAGGTTCTTACTTTCAGGTTAAGCTTTTCAGGAGCTAGTAATGATTCATGGAAAGTTTTTACAGGTAGCCTAGCAAGAGATTTGCCACTGCTTATACTTTTTCCATACGTCCTGTTCTCAAACAAAAAATACCCTTCGATTAAAAATTCACTTACTCTATTTTGTTCCCTTTCAAAATGAAACCTGCCTGCATGCATGGGTACAGTGGGCAAGTTAAGCAGCCTGCAGTAGGCACTGCACCCTCCATCAGGGGAGTTAAAAGAAACAGATGAATTTCCAGAAAAGTTATCTTCTCGCAGGCAGCTTCCCTCACAGACAACATGCATCTGAAGTGCTTTTCAGCTCACAAAGGAGCAGCGATGCCACTTCCACTGCAATCTAGTTGGACAAGAATCTCACTTTCCTAACTTACTTTCTTCTCTCTTCCTAGCAATGCAACCAGTCAAGGATATTGCCATCATTGCAGCTTAAGTTCCTGTCAGTGTTAATTGAAATATGACTTTTCACCCCACGCCGATAAATTACAGAATGTTAAGTCCACTGCCCACTTTACAGAAGGGTAAATTGCAGCTAATATAGGCTTAGTCTTGTTTAATATTGCTCTTCCTAAAAGAAAATGAACCAGCTAAAAATCCCATAAACGGTAACAGTTGATCCACAACTTCTTCTGCCCTCCAGACTGTGTCAAGCAGCACACTAGGTAAGAAAAAAGCAAATGTATGATGTGTGTAATGTAAGTGTCCAGAACAATCCCCTCAAATTTGGAGATTCCCTATGAGACAAACTGAGTGTGGGTACGGAGATTCAGCTGAACAGATTCTATTTCAGGGCTGCAACCTAAAGAGATACAATTAAATTGTAACAAAGCATATTGAAAAGGGATTTTACAGCTTTCAACTGTCAGTATTACAACTGTTTCTTACATAATTCTTGTTACCGAGCCTGATCCAAATAACCTCAATAAAGTCAAAAGAATTTGCACTGGGCTTTGAATCTTTTCCCACGCTGAACATACCTCTGCATTCACTATTTGTTAACTGATAGTGCACCAAATTGCAATTCTCAGCTATGAAACATCAATTATGGAACAATTTGAAAACAAAAGGATTTACTTACATAAACCCTGCCTGCCAGTGAAAGAAAAATTAAGGCAGGAACACTGAATGTGGGGGGGTTTAAATGTATTTTGTTCTTTGCAGCACTCAGCACTAAATTTTTTCCTGGGTATTGCCTGTTTAAACTTTTTCCTACTAAATGCCAGCTTGTTCCTTATGCTAATATAAATATTGCAAAAAATGCATTTTATTCCTCCTTAATACCATAGAAAGTAATGGTATTACTTTGGTATTTCAGTTCCTGGAGAGTTAATGGCTCCAACTTTGGAAGAAAACAAATCACAGGTGCAATCATTTTTTTAAATAGCATTTAAGTAGAATAAAATCCACAGTTTATCAGGCAGATTAAACACCATAATTACGGTGATGTTTTTACATTTCTCCAGACTTTCTCAGAGGCACTGGCTATTTCAAAGCCCTGTAGATAACATGATTAATAAACAGTTAATCCCTCCCCCCCCTTGGCAACCCTGGGACCAGGACAGACCGATTTTGCTGTAAGCTTATTTTTTTTTCCCCAAAATTCAGTTATCTAGCCAAACTTTGTTTATATGTGGTTTCAAACTATGCTGATACTAGTTACTCCCCTGGACCTTCAAGCTCTACTAATACACCTTTCGGCATCGTACCAGTCCCGGTGGTTAGTTATTTAGTACACCTTGTGAGAAGTGCCACCTCTCATAGGAGCTTTTTCATGTTCTTTCCCTTCAGTCCCTTCTCAGACACCAAAAGCCAGACAGGTAATTCCCTCCTCAGCAAGCAGCATAGCTTCTCATTTTCTCAAACTTCTCGTTTCCTGGCAGCTGTATTTTACCTAGTTTGTAGTGTGCCCTCCGTCTAGGACAGCCGATAAGGACCAGCGATGGTCGGCACTGATGCCCTTCGCAGCCCCTGGCAGCACCAGCTCTGCCTCCCAGTTTCTTTGATCTTCAGCCCGTTGTAGAAATTACTGAATTTCAGCAATACTGTGGCAAACCACCATGCTGTAAAGCAAGCTCAGACCCTGGTGATCCAAAGTTGTATGTCAGTGGAATGTTGTTTCCAGGCTTTTTCAGTCATGCTAAGGGCTTAGCAAAACACTGAGACCTGCTGAAGTTAACACTAATAAAGAAGTGGTTTTCAGGAGCTAGGCTGAGATACCAAAGTAGGTTGTCATCCCCATTTCCTTTGCGTATAGAGCACTAACCAGCTCAGACCTTTCAAGTAATTTCTAGTTATTCTATTTGGAAATTTTATGGTTTATGTACTAGAAGTTTCCTTTGTTGCTATAGTTTTTAAAAAACAAAATTTCTCCTTTCAACAGAAAAGTTTCTTATAATTATTGAGAATCAGTAATACAGCTTTTAGAATCCCTCAAGCCATTATTTCCTCTAACAGTGAATGTGATACTTAGATTTATTTTAATGACAGCAAAGTCAGAAAAAGTTTTATTTTACTTTATTTTAAATGACTGTTAGACACAACAGCCATGTCTAAAGGTATCTCTTCCCATTTCCATCATGTGGTTTGGCTTAAGAATAACAAAGCCCTGACATCGCTTGACTTACTTTCTGCTAGATCCTAAGCTTATAGCCAAAGGAAAAATGCATAGGAATTTTATCAGGAATACAAGAAAAAGTTCTTGAATACACCATGTAAGTAAATAAAGTTTTTTTTCTATGATCTTTAACAAGGTAATTTACCTACAGGAACACTTTACTAAGATACAGCACTTCATGCAATTACAGAACCCTGTAAGTTCCGGATTGTTTTAAGATAGAAAAATAACCCCCTCTGCTCCCATATTGTAGTGAGCAATTTTTCCTTCTTGCTAATAATTATATATTGTTTATCTAGAATGTGGTTACATAAAACATAATTAGCACAATACTGATGAGATCAGATTAAAATAAAATTACTTCTAATGCAATGAGTGCAGCTGCTTGGTTACATTCCCACTCTACCCACCCATCTTGTATTTGAACCATTTTCTGTCTCTGGTGATAATACTAGCAGGAGGTAAATACCCATACAACTAAAATTGAGCCATAGTTGATACTTCTGCTAGGTTTACTGCTCAACTAAATACAGTCAGCGATTCCATTTTCATCATTCATCTTGCAATTTCTTTTTTTTTTCCCCAAGCATCACCTTTTAGGATTGTGGGTTTCTCAGCTTTCCTTGAATTAAAATGAAGAGGTTGTCAGCAACTAACATTCCAGGTATAAGCTGGAAAATCTGAAACCTCCAGACTCAAAAATGAAAAACCAAACCAACACACGGGGTGTAAAAAAAGGCTTAGGATTAAAGTCCTTATCATGATTTTTGGTTGACTGACAGGCATTGAACCTGTGAAACTGGCTTCTGTGAACACTGTACTAGCAATTCAAGATGACATGTATCAGTTAAAAGTAATTTTTGGAATCTGAAGGGCCAGCAATTTAAAAGCCAGCGCTGCGAACAAGGCACAACAACATCCATAAAGTAAAAAAAAAAAAGCACTGGAACTTTTAAAAAAATGTTTGGACAACATGATTGTGCCTGAAAATTCACAAGGTCTACATGCAACATTTTTGCACCACTGTAATCATGTGCTATCCTTGGATTTTTTGTACCCAAAGTCATTCCTGTGTGCTGTGTTAGAACGAAGCTGAGCTTTCAGCAAGCTGTAGTGTGGTTTAGTTTTACTAGTGCAATGCATCAACCCTAGGGCTGGCATCCTAATGAGGACAAGAACTATGCTTTCATACAAAGAGGACTAGTTCCCCCTCCAGTCTGTTCAAAATATTGTTCACTGCTTCGAGCACACCATAGCTACAGACCCTACTTTTCCTCACAGCAACTAATACAAATGATACGAAGCATAAGTCAGTATGCTCAAAGTTTGGTGACTTGATTCCACATCCCAGTAACTACTCTTGATTATTTACAAGAATCACCACCTTTCACTTCACTAGCACTCCTTGTCTTCACCCTGCCGTTTGCCCCTGTGCTTTGCAGAACCGCTAACAAAAAGCCCAGGGAGCTGCCCTGCATCTGCCCCATGTCGCTCCCCAGAGCTCGGCTCTGCCGTGGGGTATACCTGGCCTGTGACTGCTCACAGCAGGCTGCCAGCAACGAGCCATAAATCACTTCTTACATGTACAACATGGCTGTCTCATCGCACCCCAAAGCTCTTATCTTCTCAGTCTGCTTGTTCGAGCATTGGCATTTGTGGTTTTAAATCCCCAAGCCAGGGGCTAGCCTGGAGGGAACTTAAAGAACCTTAGCATAATGTGTTCACCACTGAGACCCCAAGCGTATCACAGCTAAGTTTATCACCTTGGCTGTAAATGCCCAGGAGTAGGTTAACGTAGCAGCAGATTAGAGTGTTTCTTACTGTAACAGAAGTTATTCTGTATAGCAGCTATCTCATCTCAAGGTAGAGCTAGACAAGAACGGTAAGAACACAGATTCATCAGAATGAAAAGTGTTCCCAGGAATACGGTTCTTTCATGGGCACTGCTCACAGGAAAACCTCCTCAGCTTCAGGGTGGCAGATCCTAGATGACAAGCAGATGACAGATGACAAGCACAGAACCATGTGATTACAACACATACCTGGAATACAAGAGCTCTTCTGGGAGGGAACCAGAGGGTGGTCACCCACCATGATAGGTGAAAAACTTCCAACTATCTGCTACATTTTGGCAGGGTGTGGAGAAAAATTTTACATAACAAAAGCTTTTGGTTTGTTTTTCAGGAGAAAACTCCCCCCATTTCTATACTAAAAATTGCATTAAAAACAGGGAGAGAGAATTGAAGCCATGGAGGAAGAGTGAGAAAAACCACCTTTTCCACAGAGAAAACAACATATCAAACATTTGCCATACCAAGGGACCATGCCCTCTGTCTCAGGTTCTTGGTGTCTTCCTTGTCTCAACGGCCGTGCTACTCATTTCTGCCAGCACATTAATGACAAAACTGAGTGCCTAACATCGGGAGTTTAGATGCAACAAAATAAGCTGGTCAGTGCCCCAGAGTTTATGAGAAGGACAGAGCATCTTGACAGTACTACAGAACAGTTAAGTCACAAGGAAAACAAGAAGATTCTTTTATATTGTTTCTATTTCAGCCTGGGCAGGGCTAGATCACAGCAAGTCTTGACAACCCTCCTTGTTCAAACACAGGTCTATTTGCTTTAATTAAAAAGCTAGGGAAAGAGTTAAAACTATGAAATGCTTGACTGAGGATGAATCTATGTCCTTGTTACTCTCATCCGGCATATTTCTTCTATTAAATACTTTACATGTAGACTGAGGAATGGGTACTGAGGGCCTTAGTCCCTTCTTGCCATTTGGAGGACTGCTCTAACAGAAAAAGCAATGTCCTATGCTAATACCTAACTATGGGAACTCAGCAGGCAGCCTCTAAGCCACTAATCTGAATGTAATCCAGCTCTACCTTTGAGCAGCACCACAAAGGCAAAGCAGGGGTATTTGTCCTCACTGATACATGTGCATTTATTTGATATTAGCTGGGAAATTACATAGGTTGGTAAGATCACTGTTTCCTGAATAGTACCAAATCCATACATACAAAGATTGGGAGATTGTTGTGCAATTTGATTTACTTTATTGAGTAATAGTCTGATAGCTACAATGGTGAATTAGAAGAAAATAAAAGAAAAGAAAAACCAAAAAACTAAGAAAAAGAAAAAAACCAACCCCCTCCAAAAAAAAAAAAAACCACAAACCATATTTCCCCACATTTTGGGAAAGAAGCTGAAGAAAACATTCTACACTGTAGAAGACAGCTCTAACTGCTGATATCCATGTTTTGACATTGGAATTGAGCAACTGCAAGTCTGCAGTGTACAGTCCTAAAGCCTCAACCAAAAGAGGCTTAATAGTAATAACATGGATACATCACCACTGGGAAGATGTTAACATGTTAAAGATTCTGGGATACCAATCTGGTATAATCAGCAACATACTGGGTTCCTATGAAAGATGTGGCATTTCTCCTTAAGGTCAGCTTTTAGCGAACTTTGAAAAATAATGTTTTAAACTGATTACTTACAGTACTCCTTTGCTTGCAGAAAAGCACAAGAGTTACAGTTCAAAAAAAACTGAATACATGATCACTTTTTTTGACTGGATTTGATTAGTTGCATAACTTTGGCAAGATTATCACAGTGTGATCCAGTTAAGCTTTCAGGATTATACGAACACCAGCACCAAATTAATCTTGGAATTGGACAACTGAGATACTTCTGCACTCTCATACGTCTCTGACCACTTCTGCACTCTCTCCCGGTCCCACTGCTTCAGTTAGAATTTGACAGTTAGTGCAGTATTTTATGCTATTGACAAAGCAACACAATCTGGACAGATTCCTGGCTTCTCTCTCCTCGCAAGAATAGCATGCCACCTTGTCGAAGCCCCGAGGATGCAAACTGGGATTATTCTACATAAAGTCTCCCTTTGTGGCATCTGAAATAAAAACCTTTCCCCCAGAACTGCCACTGTTTTGATAGTGAATTCCATGCTGAGTTGTACAACTGGTTACTCAGTTCTCTGGCTGATTTTAAGAATTGCATTTAAAAGTTACTCTACATTAGAGGCATTTAGAAAAGATATTTATACCTGGTATTGGTACTCTTTCAAGTACTCTTTTAGTCTCGTTGGTAATGGCAGCTCCCAAATCCGATTTGTACATTTGTTTATAGTTATTCTGCAGCGGTGTTGCAGAGATGGAGCAGATGTATAGAGAGGTTTGTTCAAGTAAAGATGAACTGTTCCATTTGAAGGTGTTTCGGTTCTGTCCTTGCACATAAGAACATAGTACTCAATCAAATGCACAACGCTGTTGAACTGTTTAAGTCTAGATCTGACGCAAGTGATAGAGTCCAGTCTAAACTTGCCATCTTGATATTCGATACGTAGATTGGTCGGTCCCGCGGAGGTTTTTACAGAAATCGTCAGTAGATACTCTGAATGGGAACTATCCCTAACCAAGAAGGTCCCTTCGGGGGCATCCTGTAATCTCTCTTTAGCTTCAGCAACAGTCATGTTGCCCCAGTACCATCCTGTTAAAAGAGGAGAGGAACGAGGGTTTTGTTTATTCCTGTTTGTTTAAAAAGCTTCTCTTTGGCCGATACACTTGCAATAACCCATTTCCTTCGTTGTTTGAAAGCTGAAGTCCAGCAGGCACTGTAAATTTTTAGTCGCTATTTAAATTCATCTGCTTTACAACGCGTCTCGTTCTGACAGAGCCTTCCAGGTCACTGTTTATTTTCGCATCTATGCGCGCACACGCGCAAACTTTCCCGCAGCGTCCTGCCAGCCTAACGCCGGAGCCGCCGACCCGCGGGCCGCCCGTAAGGCAGCCGGGACGCGCCCCGCGGCTCCGCGCTGCGCCCACGCCGGGGCGAGCGCTGCGGCCGCACGGCACACGCTG
>JAVJGG010000062.1:12566536-12597056 GCA_035590195.1 Aviceda cuculoides | reverse complement strand
TCGAGCCGACTTTAGAAAGATTAAAAAAAAAAAAAAAAATAGGAAAGAAAAGAGGGGGAAACAAAGCAAAAGTAGTCGTATTAGTCTCACCCCTGCCCCTGGCTGAAGGTCAGGGATCCCTGCAAAATTGCACAGGGGTGTTCGGGAGGGAGTATTTTTCGGGTTTGATGGGCGAAGGATTAAAAGGTGTCTTTTTAAAGTCCTCAGGAAAAAATAGTATAAAATAATACAAAGTAATGTCTTTAAAAATCGGGCCGGGGGGGGCAGCTTTTGTTATCAAAGAGATAAATAAATATGTATTAAGCTGGACAGCTGAGGGAGCAGGGCAGCACCGGCACGCCAGCTCCCCTGCACAGAGAAAGCTCCCACAGGAACACTCCTGCCTTGGGTTGTACTCGCCAGCAACTCCTAAAATTGAACGTTTCTTTAAAAAAAGAAAAAAGAAAAAAAAAAAGGACACTGTGGAGGACAGTTCCTAAAGGCTTTTGTAATAGGTATGACTTATAATTTTTAAACATCAGGGGATGAGTGAAGAGTATTAGAGTTAATAGTTCTCTTAAAAAAATAAGTGCTGTATTTAGTAATTAATCAGATTCATCTGAGGAGAAAAAATCTTTCTTAAATGAATTGGTCAGTATGGTTTCATCTGTTTGTAATGCCTGGGTGCTTTTAAATTTAATTTATTGAGTTTATGTAAAAAGGTGGTTTTAATCACTGACAGCACCACAGATTTAAAACGAGGTCTGAGGAACAAACATTGGCTTTCTTGCTTAAGCATTCTCAGAAATGGTTTAAAACAATTTAGGTCTTGAAAGTCATTCTTGTTCCTGTTTTTGTCCATCCAGCTCAGATAGCCTCAGATCCAGCCTCTTGTGGAATCCCCACTAACTGTTTGTTGGATAGATGTGAAGAGGGGAGAGGATATGTGTCCTCTGAAATCTAGTTGACAGTTCTGCTACCGATGATGTGAGATCTTGCATAAAATCTAATTTACTTTTCCAGAATTGCACTGGCTTCACTATGTTCAGAAGAACAACAACAACAAAAAGGTATACAGATCTATTTTTGTTACTAAAATAATTCTGTATATGTATATGCTGGCACAGAGCTTTTGCTCAAAAATACCTTATTTTGACATAATAGTGTTGAAATTAGGGCTATTCCTTTAAAGTTCTCTAATTCATCTTAGAGAAATGGAATGCATCTTGTCTTGATGCAAAGCTGCTTTTTTACAGCTTTGCTGTAGTTCTCTTTCCCTGTGTTATTTATTAATGGCATTTTTATGTGGATAGTATCTCAAGATTTCCTTTGCTTCTGCTGTTTATTCGTCACTTGAAGTCATAATTGTTTCTAAAACCACAGCTGGCTGCTATAAAGGCAGAGAGAGGAAGACCATGATTTATGTGGTGAATGAGAAACAAGAACAGAAGAATGTAATAAATATTTGTTACTTAAAACTTCAGATATTGTTATGAAAAAGGTAGCATAAAAATTAAATAGGCAGTATATCAGCAGGATCTTTCCTAAACGGAGTTCTGTTAATTTTTTTTTTCATGAGAAGTTAATGTCTTTTAAAAATAGTACTAAAGATCTGATAAATTTACAAGAGTAATGAAATTCAAACTTAAAAACTGCAAATCGATCTTTAAATGACACTTTTGGCACCTCATAAGAGTACTTCGGTTCACAGTTACCTTTATTCTCTGGTATGAGACTTCCATAAGTACTACAGGCTCGGTGGAATAAGTTAGTATTTCACTGTTTCTTTCAACAGCGTTAGTTAGCTGGTTTTCTCCTTGGTCTCCATGAGTCTTTCACACAGTCACAGGGGAGAAAGAAAAAAAAAAGGTAAGAAAAGGTGATTAAATTAAATTACTTTTGGGATTATGGGCCACATGTGGTGCATGAAACTACTTTAAGCTACTTTTTAGTTTCTTTGGGATTAGGATGTTTAATACATGCTTGGTCTGCCTTAAGTGTTTTACTATATAAAAAATTAGAACAGAGTAGAAGAATGTGAAATGGAGAAAGAGAAAAGAAGCAGCAGACTGAAAACAGCTTTCCATCATGTAAACAAAATAAGTTTTTTTTTTTAATTTGCCATGCAACAAACAGTGATTCTTCTAAACAGAGTCACTAATATGAAGAGAAAACTAGTTTATACAAATGGGGATTTAAAGTTTGTAAGTACAATTCAGACCAAGTGCTTTATTTATTTTTAGTCTGTATGTTTTTGGGGTAGCAATTCTAGGAGAAATATTGCCTGTATGTATACAGTTATGAATGCTTCTGAGCTAGTTTTAGAGGCGTATCAGCTGACTGGAGATGAAAGGCACAAACTTAAGGAATCTCTGATTTCTTTTCCAGATACTTTCTACTGTGCATGAGCGTTTTGGTTTGGGCAGTATATCATCCATACAGTAGATATTTTTAATCGAGATTTGTATTAGTAGTGAAAACATGAACATTAAGAGTTCTTGAAAATCACAAGCAGAATATATTATGTTTCTGACTTGTTTTCAAAGTAAGTGCTCAAAAAGAGAAGGGGAGAGATGAGTGGATTTATTTTTTATTTTTCCTTTAGGCAAAAATCCCTTTCATGATCAAGGAAGGAGGCAACAATGTTTTTACAATAGTGTGAAGTGCCTGTTGCTAGAAATGATTTCCACTTTGTTCCTGAAAAGTATGCCAACTTTACTGGAGAGCTAGCATGCTGATTTATTTATATAATATGATGTAAGTGGAGGAGGGGGCAATGCATTTTTGGCCCAGCTGGTTTTGCTACATTTGCTTTGATTTGCTGAAAAGGTTTACTGATTTATTTAGCTAGATTTCTCTAGCTACCTGGAAGAATACGAGGGGCCTTTCCTTGCTCTGCATCCTTACTTCCCAAAGATGCAGCACAGAATATCCATTATCCATGACATACCATTTGGTCAGGTAAAATCCGCTTTAGTTGAAAGGCCAGCTATTGCTTATCATGTATTTCTATTTATTGACCATATTTTGACCTGAACTGATCTAAATAACAGTGTATAACTGCCAGGGTTCCTCCCGGTCCTGTGATTACAGTGGTCAGGCAGCACGTCTGGTTCTTGAGCAGAGAAACGTGAATATTGACCCTTTATCTCAAGCAAATTAGAACAAGTTAATTGTAGCTCCACACCATGAACAAGGTCCGCAATGCGAGGTCTTAGAGAATTTCTCACGCAGCAGTCAGGAGTAAGGTTTGCTTATTTCACAAAGAGTTCCTAAAACATAATAAATACAGCAGAGAGAAAACAAGTATTTTTCATAAATGGGATCACTCTGCTCTTTCCAGCTGCCCGAGGAACAGAATGTTTTGATGAAATAAATTATGATGTATACCAAACAATTTTACTCTTAACCAGCTGCCACCTTATTTCCTGCCATTTTTATCTATTCAGATGCGAACACTTTATCTTTCTTGAGAATATACATTTGGTAAAGGAGAATCATAAAAAATGCAGTGAATAATTTCTATGAATCAGTGATGTTCTAAAAGAAAACAGCACTTGTAATTTAAAAGCAAACCATCAAGAGATAGCACTAAGGGAGCAGTACTTTGAAATAACATCCAGATTATTTTCTTTCAGAGACAGTTGAGAAAAAGAAGGACCTTTAGTTCAGTGGATAGGTAGACGGATTATCACCGGCAAGCATGAAACTCTGACCATAAAAAGGTGGCATTTAAATCCTTCTCTCATCTCATCATGTGCTTTATACTATTTAAAACTTACGGTAGCATCTAAAGGCCTCAGCTGCATTGAGTAAGAGGTTATCTAGACATACTTAGGATCTTTAGTTAAAAACATTAAATGTAGTGCTTTTACAGTTTCTCTAATTTACTATTTACAATTTAAAGGAAAAACAAAATAACATAAAAATAATTTGGCTGGACTTGTTAAGGAAAAGTAGAATGTGGTGATACAGGGTACTAAGTATAAAAAAAAAAGATAATTTACACAGCAGTTTTCACCTTATACTACATTAGGCTTCTTTATAAACAGCAGAACTCTGGTCTGTCACTTTGTTATTTTGTGAATTATCCAATTTCACTCTGGCTGGAACTAGCTAAATATTGCTGAAAGTTGCCTGGGGATAATTTGTAAATATACATGCTTTGACAGTGTTTTCTTCCCTATCACACTTCCTTTTTATGAACACAATAGAAAAAAAAGACTACTGGCAAGAACTGTTTTGATAGAAGTAATTTTAAACAACTACTAGGAGAGTATTTGCTATGGATTTCAATACTCAGATTATAAGATGCTGTGACTGTAATACTTATTTACCTTGGTTTTTTGGCTGAAAAAGTGTGTACATGCCTGAGAAAGAGTGTATATAGGTGTATATGTACGTATACATATGTTCACAACCATGCTCTTTGAAGTTCTGGATTTTTGGAGAAATGTACACTCTTGTCTTTGTTTTAGAAAAATACTAGAGATAGCACAGCTGAAAGCACTGTGAAATCTTGCATTCTCGTCCTAGATGCTGCCAGAAAAAACAAGCCTTTTATGCTTGAGGAGGCTTGAGATGTTTTCTTGCCAGTTGTGAGTCCTACTTCTCAAAGTAAAAGAGAGCAAGTAATGTCTGTGAAAAAAGTTTTCCTGACAGATGGATGGTGTGCAGGCAGCTCTCCGGTGCTCTGCCAATCCATAAGTAATTAAAGTTCCCTTGTTGGCAAAGAGTCAGTTCTGCAACTAAAAAGGAAAAATTAAAACAGGTGATGCAGTGGCTATCTCCAAAGGAGAGAGTTTTGAGTGCAAAGTAAAATGAAGAAGAAACTGGGTTATATGTCTCTGAATAAATGGTCTCCCATCAGAAAAAGATTAATTTTAAATCACTGTTCTAGTTCTTACATTAAAGATTGTTTAATTCTCCCAGAGCTATTTGGCCTTGAGGATGGATTCCTACAATTAAGTGTTTATGATTGAAAGTGCTGCCATGGAAAGCAGACAGATGAATATCATTTCAGGAGTACTGTGAATCATTAAGTGAGTTGTAGAACCTTTTTCTTGGCATGAGCCACTTTTAAATTTCAGACTAAGGCTATAATAGACTTCAGCATAAGGCCTGATGTGTTGCTGTATTTAGGAGTTTGAATAACAGGATAATCAACATGCACTAATGTGTTTATATAATTTTAAACTTCTTGCAGTTAATTGAAAATATGCTGCTTGGATCGAGTACATTTTTCAGATTCGTGCATTAAATGTTAGTGTCAGGTAATGAACTTAACCTGCCCCTGATGTGTTGTCCTCTTTTGGCTCAAGATAGGCATGGCCACTTTCCCCGCTTCAGCATAAAGAGAGGCTGGACATGGAACATCATACAAACCTGAAGAGATGACAAGAAAACAGTGCTAGCTGCCAGCTACCTTCTCTCTCTTTATTTATCATGATTAGTGCTTGGTTTTTTTGTCAGGAAGGCTCAAGGCATCGCCCTATAACTGATTGGCATGTTGGGAGGATGTAAACCGAAATCCAGGCCAGACAGACTGACATTTTTGGGGCTCAGCAGAGGAAACAGACACAGGGCTACTCTTCCTGGTTAAGGAGAGAGCATTGGTCCACAGCTCGCCTTTTCTTGGCACTGCCTGTCCATTCCCAGGACTGCTTGCCCCTCCTGTAAGCAGTTTTGCGAGGTATGTGGAAATCAAAGCTCAAACAGTAGCAGACAAAACTGGATAGACTGCTTGAGGCAGTTACCATCTCCCCTTATACAGTACCTGAACCATCCTTCCCACAGCTCTGGCAGAGTGCTGCCTGCAGCAGGGATGAGAAATTTAACTCGCACATCTCATCCTAAACAAGGTCAGCTTTCAGTCCGGGGTGTTAAGATCCACCCGGGTTTCAGTGTGGCTCAGAACTGCAGTCGTTCGGGAGCAGCTTCATGAGCTGTTTGGTCGTGAGGTGGCAAATTCTGTCACGGGGTGGGGTGAACGGTTGGGGATGGGAGTAGCAACTCCTTCAGCCATCTGATTTTAATCCCTTACCATATGTGACTTGAAGTCCTTAGATGCCCTCTACTGCCATATACCAGAATTAACAGATGTCTCTGTGTAACCGATTTCAGATTTGCTGAAGTTTGTTATTACCTCTCTGTAATTGAAGGGGGGAGGGGAAATCATAGCCATAATTCTTACAAAATATGCAAAGCCTTTCATAAAGTGCGAGTTTGGGCTAGACATCTTTTCTGACTTTCAGTGCCATTGCCCTGTATTTCAAAATTTTAACACTATTTTTAGCATTCTCCTCAGAGCTCACTTCTCTGATAAATTATCCCTCTGGGAATAAATTTGATCCAGAAAGATGCCTTAGGCACAGCAGAATTTTTCCCCAGCATTTCAGGCCACATCATGCTAGACGGAAGGAAGCTGCAAAACCTGCTGCTGTGGATCAGTCTCTGTTCTGGGAAGGAACTTAAAGATCCATTTAGCTATCGGATGTATCATTTGCATAAGACAAAACAGCAGGCAAGAGTTTGTATCTAAAATGGAACAAGAATTAATTTTCTGTCACGTTTGCCTGTGTTAATGACATTTCTTGTGTGCCGGCAGGCACAAAGCAATCCCAAGTCAAACAGAACTAATCCTGGAGGGAATCACTCTACAGGCTCTAAGAATCAAGTGGTTTTGTGGTGCTTGAGCTTTAGCTGTGTTGGTTGCAGCAACACCTTTTCCCTCCTATAAGGAAAACCCAGCAAAACAATCCCACCTTTAATTCCCCAGCCCAGGTTCCCAACGCCGATTTGACTGGGTGGGTTTGGTCCAAATGAAATTAACAGCCACGTTTTGTTACATTTTTAGATATGCCTAACCTTTTCTGAGGACAGTCTGTTACTGTTCACGTTACTCCAGGTGGTTGCCAGTGATGTTACAGATAGAAGCAGGCATGGCAGGAGGAAGTGTGAGCTTTCCAGTGGAACCTGTGATGGCGGGGATCTGCTCTAGGTAAGTGAAGGGGGCCATGTACACGCGACATGCAGGCGGGCCTCTGCCAGGCCAATAAAAAGATAAAGCCTGGGTTCATTGAAGGGGTGAGCTTTCACGCCACGCATTCTCTTCCCTTCAGCACAGTCCTCCGCTTTCAGGCACACTGGTCTAGAATATGCTACTTACATTTTTCAGGAGCTTTTGTAATTTTTCCAGAACATAATCTCGAACTACCAGAAGTCCACAGCAAAATCTTGTTGTGAATGGTGGCTTTGTTCTGTGAGACTATTTCTGAAAACGCCTGGTGCTCTGTTAGCCATTGCATAAAAGGCTGAACCACGAATTTGTTCATATGCTTTTGTTTTCAGCATGTTCATTCCTTCAAGCCCTCCCCCCTCTCTTGAAGAAAAACATGAAGCTCTTCAAGTGCTCCCAGCAGGTGGGCTATATATTGTTACGGTGGCAAACCTGTGAAGCTATACCAATTTATACAACCCGACAATGGGGTCCGTTGCATCTATTTTTGCTAGATACACATTTTCCCAATTTCTTCGTGTTCTTTCAATGGCATTTCTTTTTCTCTATCTATCAGGGAGTGAAATCCTGTGTCCAGAGAATGTAAATAACAGCTGTTTCCACTCAATTTGCATTTATATACTTAACACTTCAAAATAGATTATTTCTAGAAGCTTTCACAATCTAGTCAAAATTCCAGAGGTACTAGTGAGATGTTAATGAAATCCCTTTGGACTGGCTGATGGAAAAGATGCAGCAACAACAATGGAATTCCCCAAACAAGACTGATCAGTTATGCTTCTGACAGTTATACTTCAACAATCAATTGAAGCGTATCTTTTAATCTCCTTGGGCATTTTCAGGATCAGTTCCTTGGGCTGTTCTAAGGGGGTGAGAGTATGCCAGATAAAGAGATGAATTGTTAAAAAATCTGTGCTGAACTGGTAGTTTATTTCTAGCAAAATTAATTTATCATGTAAGTGCGGCTGAAAAGGGAAAAAACCCAAAACAACACCTGGCAAGCTATGTAAAGTGAAAAGCTTATTTGCCAGTGTCACAGATTTTTAAATAAATAAACCCCTTATGTCCTGAGAATAACTGAAAAACAGCTCTTTGTTTTTTATATCACTATTTTCTTTTGTTGACATCTCACTAGCCCTGAAATGGAAACACAGCATTTTTATTTAGTAATGCCTAAATGAAGATCTTAAGAGTTACGTCCAATTTTTTTTTTTTTTCTCCAGAAAACTCTGCAAGCCTTTCACCTCATTTTTTGCCAAATGCCTCAACTTGCACCATTTCTTTAGATTTCTTTGATCTTTTGAAAGTTGAGAATTACAGAACATTGACATTTAGTGATCTTTGGTACAGTTCATTTACTCCAATATGGACTGTTGAAGATACTTGCTCCTAAATCCAGATTTTGTTTAGAGAAACACACTTTCTTCTCTGCATATTTACTTTTGTTTATCCAGAAGAAAAAGCCTTTTATTTTTACAGGAGTCTCAATTGGGGCATCTCTGAACTGGATTGGACAATCTTGATGACTCAGGTTGTTTAGAAAACAGTAATTATGTGTGTGAGTTGCTGGTTTTGCATGTCTTGATAAGCCTGTACCAGATTCATTCAGACTTTGTAGTCCAAACAGACAAAGACAATCTGATCTCAGGTTATCTGTAAAAACGACGTGGGTCCCAACTACCTGATTTCAGAGAGTGTGCTTGTATTTCTAAATAAAAAAAGTCACAGATGCTAAGAGGCTTGCCTTATATTCACACTAGCTGCAGCTAGTTCCCTCTAGAGCAGACTCCTATATTCACATCTCACGGTACTGCTTGGACTCTTTCTGGTGCCCCTGTAGACCCAACCTGCAATTCTGGGGGTTTTGTGTATCTTTTGAAGTATCTGAAACTATGTGAAACTACTGCAGCCTGTGAGAAAGGTGCTTTCCTAGCGTGAAAGCGAGGGTATGCATTACACGTTCTGGGATGTGGCAATGTTTGAGGGTGCACAGTCAGCCCGAGCAGTTCCGAAGAGCACGTAGGGTAAAGTCAAACAAGACGCGATCTTGGGAGCAGTGCTTGGTGTGAACTCTCCCTGCAGGGGTATGCAGCCATTGCTTTGAAAAGGGCTGGGGGGGAAGCACCAAAGAGGTGCAGGGGTCAGCAGCCAGAGCTTGAGCTCCCTCCCTGGCCTGCAGCAGTAAAGACATGCTTGGAAGGACCCCGAGCATCAGTCTGCTGCCGGGGACCACCTCTGGCTGAGGTAGAGTGTAGACACGGGTATTTTGACTGCAGGATAAATGCTTCACTCTTAAAGTATAAGGCTTCTCTTGTATCATTTCCATGAAGTCATGAATTAAAATCCTGGTCATATTGAAGCAAAACACTCACCTAGTTCCAGTGATTCAAGGTTTTGCCCTCAGACTGGACAAGGACTGGCTAAGCACTGTGTAGGTACTAAGCACAGCTGCTCTCCATCAGTACCAGCACTGGTCTTCTCTTCACAGGCCATTGTGTCACCTTTCAGCCTTACCCGTGGCCTCTCTGGGCTCATGTCAAATATTTTTCTTCAACAAATATGGCCATATAAAGTCAATGAATTGTAACCCATGCAGCCAACACTCAGCATGCTTACTTTAGATTTGAACATAAAAATATATGCTCTAGAAAGGGAATGTCTTTGCTGTTTTTCTTATCTGCTTATGGTGAACTTTGCATGAATTTTGCACTGTGCCTTTACTCTGGATAGGAAATCCTTTTTCTTAACCTAACTCTAAAATTTCTGGAACTTGCTGCCACCCTCAGTTTCCCCATCACTAATGCCAAGATTTTAACTGTATGAAAAAGTGTGGAAGAAAGGGAATCTTTATAAAGATATGAGGTACTCTTGGAAAATAACAAGTGAACCCATTACTTAAACCAGTCAGGATTAAAAATTACAAAATAACAAAAAATATGAAAAGGTATGTGAAGCCTTAAGCCACTGTGTACTGACCAATTAACTAATTGGGGGTCAATGAAAATTTTTTCCTGGTATTAGTTTATTACTCATTTGAAATCCTCAATGTGTCTTAACTAAAGCAGAAGGTAAAGATCACTGCTGCAGCACAGCTCTGATCCAGTGTAACTCCTACAGATGTTGACTTCAGAAAAATGCTACTTAGCTTATTATTTGTTTAAACAAATACAACATAAATTTGAGTAAAGAGAAATACTGCTAGTCTTTAAGAAACACTAATCTTTACATGAAACTATAAAGCTCTGTTTTGTTAGCGTAAGTAGGAAATATGTTTGTACAGTAGGGTTATGCTTTAATAGTTTAATCTCTTAGGTTAATTTTTATTCTACATGCTAATGGCTTAATGCAGTAGCCTAATTTAACAGTCATTTTTCACTGTTTATTTAAATTTTCTGTGATACTTACATGGTTAAACTTTTATTAGTTTTGGCAGAAGAGAGGCTAAGCAGCAGCTCTTCCAGTTTTTTTTTTCTATGATATCTCGTATTTTACTGGTAGGGAGATTCTTTTGCTGAGGAACTGTAAACTTTGGTAGCCATCAAAACCAGCCTTATTTAAAATGGTAAGCTGCCTCTGACCCAAGAATGGTTTTCATCTTGACAAACAGTAAAGCTGAATATAAGCACAACTGTTTTCTGTATTTATTACTTACTTGATTTTTCCAAAAGACTAGTTGGCAAAGTTTCTCAGTTCTATTGGCCATTCCAACCTCCTGTGGTGCCTCCAGGTGATGAAAAAACTTTGTGATGCATTGATTATCATTTCTTACCTACATCATGACGCTTAATAAGGTGGTACTCCAGACCATAAACTTTTTCTTCTCTAGAAGCCATGCAGTGCAAAGTTGCTCACCAAACACAGTTTGGTTCATGCAGCTTCCACATAGCTCTCACCTTCTGACATGCAGTGTCCTAACAGCTGTAGTTATTATACACAGCAGAACTAACATTCTGTGTAAATTGAAATTTTCAGATAATTCTGTGCAAATTACCCAGTAAATTATCATTTATTGTGTTCATTTTTCTAGAAGTACCTAGAAGTAAGTTGTGATCATGAGCTCATTAAAAGAGGTGCTATAAAGATACATAAAATAAGAAATTATCTTATTTGTCCTGTGACTACACACCAAATGAAACAAACAAAAAAATAACAGCTTAAGTATTACCTTTTAAGCATTGGAGTATTGATTAAATATAAGGAGGCAAGATTAAAATAGTATACCCTATTTATTCAAAATTACAAATTAAATGTGTGAATTACTCTATACAGAAAACAAAGAGCTCCTATATATGGACTACATGCTATCAAAGGCTAGCAGAAACAGCAAAAATGTTTTTATCTTAAGCGGAGTATTTTTCTTTTACGTATATGTTCTCTTAAATTAAAAAAAAAAAAAAAAAGGCTGCTTTCCTTTGCTCTGATACAGGCAAATGCATCTCAACTAAACTTCATCCTCCCTTCATAGACAAGAAGGAAAAAGCACCTCCAGTGAAAAATCTGTGTGACATTCTAGACAACAGAATCTTAGAATAAGATCATCTGCCTTGTGTAGGTACGTACTTTTTTTGTTTCAATTGACTATAAGGGGAGCCTACAAAGATAAACTCAGGCTTAGACATCTGTCTAATTAGTAGCTGTCTCAATCTTAGAGATGACTCCAACTTTTATGTATTGTAGGTACACAGTTTGTCCAACATTTATTCGAGTGACTGGTGGGTTTTAAGTTAATTTTATCACGTTGTAGCATTAAGCCAAAATATACATCCTCTATGACAGACAAGGAATGCAGTCTACATCTATTTGATCTCTTCACTATATAACTTTGTACTGGTTTCGAGGATGGAATAAGCATGTGAGAAACTACAGCACAGCAGCTGCTAAAATTCATAAATACTGGAATAACTGAGAAAGGCAGTGTTGGCTTTAAACAGCAATCATTACTGTGACTTGTAACGGAGCTGCAACAATGACTTAGTCCGGCAGAGCCGATTTTAGACATGGCAGCTGAAATTCAGACCTATTACAACACCAATTGGAGAGGAAGGGAACTTTCCTATAGGACTGAGTAACTGGAGGGGCAGGAAGGGAGGGGTGGAGGGGTAACTGCTCCCTCTGTTATAGTAGTGAGGAACTGAAGCACAAAGACATGAAACTTGTGACATGGGTGTCTTTGGCAGTTGGGTCCCATTACTGCTCCACTGTTGGCTCGTTTTTTCACAACCAGGAGACTGGGTCTTTTTTTTGTTTAAATGTGTACATAGGCCTCTGCTACACGTTATAAAAGTCAAATCAGTCAAAGCAAGCAGGCCAAGTCCTGCAAAAGACCCTTTGAATCCAACCACTTTCAGACCTGCTAGGGAGTTCCTTTTTTCTTAAGTACTTACAAATTTAACCAAAGAACAGCTAGTGCATATTTCTCATGGTGTTAAATTTGATGATACAGCTAAATCCTCTATGGTTTCAGACAAATCCAGTTGCGTTATTGTGCAAGATTGCCTCCTGGTGGTAGTAGCAAGAATATGCAGAACAACAATTTGCTCATAGAAAAGGCAAAAACCTGTTTTAAAAGCTTGCTTCCTTTTTTAATTCAGGTCTAACTAGAGGAAGTGAAAGAACTTTCTTTTCAGTAGGACAGCAAGATAAATGGAACTGTGATTTAAGTGGTCTGAACTGAGGACAAACTTTTTGATAACTTGACTGAAGCAGACTTTTCTAATGCCATGCTAGCCAACAAAGCCCGAGAAGACTTTTAGTGAGACATTAAAAAAAAAAAAAATCAGTAAGATTTACCCAACTGTATACTATCCACAGAAATGAGCCTAATAAGGTCTGAAATGCTTAATAACTACTAGATACAAAGCAAATGGCAGAGTGCCTAAAATTGGATAAAAGACACAAGAGCAGTCTTTTAACATTCAGTGAATTTTATGCAACTAAAGTTTTCAATTACAAAGAACAAGAGCAATAGAAAACAGAAATCCCAAACTAACTTTCAGATGGATTATTCTTCTGCACAGAAGGGGGACAAGAATCAAATGGATGGATTCTAATTACAAGTTTTCAAGTGAAGAGAAACAGAGACGGCAGCTATACGTAGTTGTTCAAGGCCTAGAAAATCAGGACTGCTTGGAATTACTGTGAGAGCAGGATTTTAATTAGGTCATGCTTCAGATGACCCAGGAGAAAGATTTAGTAGAAGAGAACATAGAAAGATTGAGAGTGGCAGTGTAATGTGGGCAAAGATTTTAAAATGCCAATTTTATGAATTAATGTAGTAACAAAATGGCAGAGGGTACACATAGTGAACATGTGTTTTAGACTCAGTTTCCAGTAACTGGTCAGAAGAGGAAGTACTTTAAAGATAGCAGTCCAGCACATCACAGATTTTTAGCCCTCAAAATGCCTGAAAAGCATCAAAAAAATGTTGGGAAACATTGAGAAATCCAACATTTCTGCAGTGATTGTGGACGTTTGGTCATAAACAGGGTTTGACAGGCAAGAACAGACAAACATGGTAACAGAAAGCTTCTGTAAAGCAAAATGTCTTACTATTATGAGGCAGCAATAAGCAAAAGTATCAGGGAGAAAAAGGGGGGGAAATAATTGAAAGTTTAAATTAATCCAAGGATATATTTTCTGAGGCTGGAGTGAAGTCAAAACAGTGACAAATTAGGTCTCAGCTTCCCAGAAATAAAGGGAGCTTGATTTTATGCAGTGGAACACAACAGAACACTAAACATGAGATATAAGCTGCTCACTTATGGACCAGCATCAGTACCAGGCACCATGAATTGATGAAAATGCTACAATGTGTTATACTACAAATTACTAAAACTATTAAAAAAGTTATATTCTAGGCATAAAAAAAAAATTATTTTCATGCGATTGAACTTGCAGAGTAAGCAGCAATCCTTTTCATAAACACAATAGACATTCCTTCATGATAGCATGTTTGTTACCATGCGAGCAACACATCGTATAATACAAAATCACTTGGCTGATGTAGGCTGAAACATGGACTCAGATCTTGCAAGCCCAACAGAGAGAATAAGCAAAACTATTTCATGCTCTGCCATCATAAACCATTATCAGCTAACTGGCATTCGGATTTAAAAATGCATTTTTTAAAATAATACCAAGATAAATACTTAGACTAGCTTTACATAAAATTTTTCCATAAGTATTTAAAGGCGGTCTTTTTACACACATCCAACATTGCTTTTTTCACAATTAAAGGAAATTCAAGGAAAAAAGCTTACTGAGTAATAACTTTAGAAAAGTAAGTGTTCTTTATACTAACAATGACCAGGATTAGAGACTTTATATGGTACTCAACTTCTAGCAAGATGTGTAGATAACACATACTGGCAAAATGATACTAGACTAAGAGAAGAAACAAGAAACTTCCTAGCTTATCCAAGTTGCTTTGGAAAGGAAATACAATCAAAATGTATGACATATATTGAACAATTATTTTCTGATTACTTATTAGGATCTGCTACAAAGACTTAATGAAGTCACTAGGACCTCTGCCCAGGCACAATGTTCCAAGCTAGCCCATTCTATCAGAAGATTGATGCCTAAAACTGTAGACTGGAGTCAAGTATCTCCTTTTCCTGAGAAAAAAATGCTAGATGACTTAGAACATTAGAATAGCAGAAACATTTAAGTACTACAAAATGCTGAAACTATCAAGTAGAATTACACCACATTAAATTAAAGCATTTTGTATAACAAAGGGCCAGTCCCTCCCCCTAGGTAAGCTAAAAAGAGCTGGGACTCTTCACAGATTACCCTGCTGAGGCGAAGAACTCTTCCTCCCCTGATCTTACAGTTATTCCAGTTTCTATACAAACATAGCATCCTCACTGAGCAGTAGTTGGGGTGGGGTTAAAAAAACCAAACCAACCTCTCACACACCCCACCCCACCACCCCCCCAAACACACACAGAAGTTCTCTCAGATATTTGGGAATGCTGGGTGTTTTACTATGCCTTGGAAGCTACAATTAACAATTAGTTGGACAGTTTTCAGTACATGACAATAGCCTTAAATACAATCACTTGGCTGATGTAGGATAAAACATGGAATTGGGTATCTTACAAGTCTAACAAAAAGCAAAACTATTTCATCGTTTTCAAAAATACCTCTCATGATATTTTTCATCAATACTATTTCATTAATACCTCAGGATTAAAGCTCACCTGCATTTCAGTTACTAGATTTCTAAATTATCCCTCCAAAGTAACACCAAACCCTAACATGTCCAGTTCTAGACTTCCCATTTTGACATTACTACTTCTATGCATTCACTTTACTAACAATGAGCCCCTGACCTAGTTTAATTGAGCACGCCATCACCAGTTAAATCCAGTTCCAAGACTAGCACATTCACAGACCGTGCGTGTACAATAGCTTTCACTGGATCCTCGTTTCATCAGTGCAGTTTTGTTGTTTTTCTGTCAACTAGCTGAAGTAGAAAGTAAGAGTCAAATTTAGTTAAGCATAATTTAGTTAAGCATGTTTTAGTTATAGCACTCACACTGAATTGCCAAACGTCTCATGTTCTGTAATTTTTATTTCCCATAAAGATTAATAGCAAAGTGCTGATGAACAAGAAGTTATCTTCGTTATCTGTCTTTAGGAGGATTGGGATTCTTGCGTCTTCTATGATACCTAGAAGAAAAAAAAGGCTGCAGTGAATGCAGGCTTTGGAGACTCTTTGATTCTCCTGATACTTTTCCCCCCGGTGAGTGATCTGGAGGTTACACAAGTAAGCAAGACACAAGATACATGAGTACAACCCATCACCACTCATTAGATGTAATCTCTGTTGTTTGTGGAGTTACATAACACTACTCATTTCTACTGCTACATCTGCTACAAGCATGCAATAATCCAATCAATTCTACAGCTGAATAGGTACAAAGGCTGCTGTTTATTCTTAATCCTTTGTGTGAAGTTAATTTTCTTACATGGTCAGCTTTTCCTTTGGCTAAAATGATTGCTACAGAACAAAGAGACTTGATGTTTAAAGGAGTTATGCCAGACTGTACATTAAATAGTGTAATATTTTGCAGACAAACTAAAAAACAAACTCATCACAACAAAAATGATCCCTACTTTCCTCTTAATTGCCCATTCTAAAACAATGAAGATCCTCTTTGATGCTCATTAAAGTGACAGCTACCCCCTTTGGCCATAGAAAGTTCTACCATTTCATTCCTTTTATCTACTCCCAAAACATGGTAATTAAAAAGTTTTCTGTGGACAAAAAAAAAATTTAAAAATCTGCCTGTATCAAGTCTCCATAGCTATAAATCGGCAGCTACCAAAAGGTGTAGTAACATGGACTGGAAAGGAGTAACACAAACTAGAATGCCATTTGTTTCCAGTGGTATATCTGAATGTATATAGTTCTTCTTTAAGCTCAGTCATGCATATTTGCACCTCTCATCCTCCTAGCTTTCTGAGTACAAGACACACCAAGGTGCACATTTCACCATTTCAAATGAAAAACCTCTACTATTCTTAAGTCTGAGAATCATCCTATTAAGTTTTTTTTCTGAAAAACTGTTAAGGAACAGACAATGCATGTTTCTGAGCTGTATTTGGTTATATCCATTGAGGGTATTTTAGATACTAGATTCTCTTATGCTGACTTCACTTATGCAACTTTTAATATTAATCACCTGAACAAGTAACTAACTAGATGGTATGAAAAACTCCTACTCCATGACATCTTTTAAAAAAAAAAGTTGCAAAGAGTCAGCATTAAAAAAAACTTATGAAATACAGTCTTCCATTTACACAGTACTGCATTTAAGACTTTATGTAGCAGCCCATGTGCTAACAGTATCTTGTCTCACATGACTTAACCTAGGTTGAATCTAGTCATTAAATTATTCCTGTATCTCCTTTTACATCCTAAAGGAACAAACGCTGAAAAGAAAATACTTACTGTCCCACAGGATACCAGCGATGTTTTGTTGTGTAAAACATTTTGCTGAGCTCTTCAATTGTAGGACCTCTATTGTTCTTTAGCTCTTTTTCATTCAATCTGGATTTCAAAACTTGATCAAGGGTTTCTTCTGTATTATTCACTGGATCTGGCCGTGGTATGGGCTATAAAAACAGTAGTGTATGTATTTCCTTCTTTTTTTGAGAAAAATCGAAAAGCCAAGCTACATAGACAGCATTACAATTTACTCTTAACAGCTGAAACCAAAAGAATACAGAAGAATGCCTGTAATTGTAAAGGCTGTTTACCACCATCACCTGTCCCTCCCAAACAAAGCCACATCACTGTAGAGCAGATGTCTAGAAACATCTGATTACCCCAGGTGCTACAGCTGATTACCCTACCCCTAAAATCAGCACTCCTGTCATCATCATTGCTGATCTCCTCCTTACAATTCACTAGCTGAATCATAAGCTTCAGTTCTACTAATACAAAAGCACTCATATTGTTCCTATTTAGAAATTTATTCAGTGACGATCATCATTACTAAAAAAGCTTTTAGATGATTTGTACCTTGGAGAAGAATATCACTTCCTAATTACCTGTGCATCTGCTAAGACCAAGACATTTGTTCTCAGCCTGAAACCTAACTACTAGCACCATACAAATATTTTTCCTTGGTTTAGTCTTGTTTTTGAGAGACATGCAACTGATAGGTTTAAAAATACCGATATGTAACTTGCAGGCAAAGAGTGCTGAATTTTAAGTTTTCAATGAGCATTCTCATATTGGGTAATTCAGCAATGTAGCTACCATTTGCAGTATTTTATCAGCTCACGAGAACTGGAAATTGAAACAAAAAATGTACACTAGAAAACTTTACGTAGACTTACTTTTGTCAGTGTAAAGAGCACATTGAAAGTACTACTGATAGATACGAATTCAGTATTTAAAGTTCTTTGTGGGATTTATGAACCCAGAGTGCTGAATGGAATTTAAAGCTCAAGTTGAAAACAGCAGCAGCAGCAGCACTCCTTTACATCCTCTTGCTCAGACTGCGGCATCTGTACACAGTAGGACGTGTGAACCATAATAACTTGCATTTCAAACATCCTCCCCGAGGAGTACACTCATAGACAGACACTAGTTTTCTCTGTAGCGCACAAGTATTTGAATGCCTCATTTAATTCCATTTGAGTTACTACATGCTGTGATATCTGAGCATTTTTTACTCCACAACTTTCCCTCAATTTAACTAAGAATAAGGTCCTCCTCATGGCAGCAGCTGTATTCATCATTCGCTTACTTCACAGAGATGCTGATCACATACTAAAAAAGTACATCAGTATTTCACATTAAAAAAAAAGATGCCCTAAAGACTCAAAATTATGAACTACTTATGCCTTTACAAGAGTAAGAAATATAAATGTGTAAATTTGGACATACTTTTGTATGCTCATATGGAATCTCAAGCGAAGGGTGGTAGCAGACAATTGTCTTCAAATCTGACGTCACTGCAAGTTCCACTTTGCTATAAAAATAAAAACTTACACTCTTAAATATATCCCTTACAATTTTCAATAATGCTGAGCAACTGAGCAGCCTGAGTCCCAAAGAAAACAAGATTTGACCCTGCATTTATGAATTCTTAAGAATCTTCTATAAAATAAACTCTTATAAAATAAGGGTCACAAATACTTGATCTGAACGTCCTTTTTTTTTTTTTCCAGCCATCTTCAAGTTTCTTTTTTTGGATATGTAAAAAGGGGGCTAAAATAAAGTATCAAAGATAGCTGGAAATATGCGTTGGGAAAAAGTCTAGCACTCTGAATACTTGCATATAAAACTGTAGCAACAGATGGGGATAATGATCTCTAGGACAACATGCCTTTATAAGCAGTATGGCACCTACAAAAGTGCCATAAAGAAACAAAGCTCTGTTTGGGATTCCAACTTTTATAGTTGGTAAAAGATGATGAGCATGATGAACAAAAAGTCCTACTGAGAGGTTCTTTGAGGGACTATTGCTCTCTTCTCGCCCTTCTTCCTTACTAACTTCCATGACACATTGGCTTCCTAAAAACTTGTATGACACGGATGCTGCATTTCTCACTGTAATTGTATCATCTTTTCCAGTTTCTACTCAAGTTTCCCATGCAGCAGCACAAAGATACCTAGGCTTTGTCTTAACAACAAGTATCAATGAAAATGACTGCTCTTAGCTACTTTTGCTGTTCCACAAACAAAAACGCAGGGGTACTGGGGTTATCGCCACATTTAGAATGAGTCCTGCATGATTTTTCATTACACTCATTTTTTTAAATACTAACTTCACAATTATTATGATCAGAAACAGTACTTTAGTTAAAATCATTACATATATCCAAAAGTGGCAGAGGATGTATTTTATACCATTATATGACAACTTCACAAAAGTAGCCCTGAATAAGTGTTACATGAAAAGGCCACGCATCAAATCACGTTTAAGTACCAGTTGTAGTCTTCAGGGAGAATTGAGTATGTAGATTTATGGCAAGCATGATATACTGCTCCATCTACAAAAAAAAAAAAAAAAAAACCACAACAACAACCAACCAAACCACCACATGTAAAGAGCACTAACGTAAAAACAGAGAGCTGTGCCAAATTTAAGAATGCTTACATTTTCATTCCGTTCTAAGTCTTAATCAGGGATTATAATCATACTCAGTTTTAGATTAAAAAAACCCAAATACTGTCTGAACAGAAGTTCACTTTACTACACGGATTTCTAGTGCAATCAAAAAATACAGTATCTCGGTAGCTATGGCCTACATTTACCTTCCCAGTTGTACTGTTTTCCTAAGAAAAAATCACAGTATGAACAAAATACCTACAGATTTCACCATTACAGCTTATTTTTATATATGCAAAAAACATTACTTTATGACTTACAGGGAAGGCCATAATTTCATTCATAGCAATATTTATTATAAAAAATCAAATACATACTTTGCTGGCAGCTACTATACAAAACACAAAACTATAACGTCTTGTGATAGCAAGACGTTGTCCTGCTGTAACACTAGAGAACTTTACCCCTTTCCCCAGGTTCCTGCTGGGCTCCACGGAAAGCAATCCAAGCATTACAAGTAGTAAAGGTGGCCAACAGCATCCAGGACTGTTCTAAGTGAACCAGGGGAAGGGATTATCTCCCTCTGCTCAGCACCTGTCAGACCACAACTAGATACTACGGCCAGTTTGGGGCCCTTTTATTAAAGATAAACTTGAATGATTTCAGCAAAGGCCTGCCAAGACGGTCAGGGGCTGCAGCACCCGCCCTGTGGTGAGAGGCTGAGGGACTGGGGCTGGTTCAGCCTGGAGCAGAGACAGTTTGGGGAGACCTAACAGCAGCCCCCAGCAGCTACGTACGAGGAGTGGGGTTACTGCGGAGGGGGAGCCAGTCTGTTCGCAGGGGTGCATGGTGGGAGGACGTGAAGCAGTAAGTTGAAATGAGAGGCTCTGACTAGATAAGTAGAGAAATGTTTTCCTCACGAGGACAGCCAGCCTGTGGGACCGGGGCCCAGGCAGGTTTGTGCAGACAGGACAGAAGGTCTCAAAGAACAATTTGTAATATAGGACTTCTACAATTTCATCACTACTTACTCTGCAGCGGGGGCCGCTTACGGGTTGCTACTGAGCGCATCCAGAAGAGGCCGGACCACGCCGTTCTAAGCGATGTTGCCATGCTGACAGCCCAGAGGAAACCAGTCCTGGACAAGACAGAACACAAATGGACACCATATCCTTTTTTTCTGCAGAACACCCTCTGAAAGAAACTAGTCTCATAACTGTTCAGGGTACAAAAGACCTACAATTTAGTTTCTTTAATATCTTAAGGATAAATAAAATGTGTGCAGTCTATTCTTCATTATTTATCAGTTGTTTAGAAGTCCTTATTATTTAAGATACTGGCACCTGCTTCCTTAATAGCCAGATCTGGTACAAGACTATTTACCAAGACGAACTCTTTGAAGGCATATCATTAACTTAAAAAAAAAAAATAAAAAAAAAAATTCCAAGCTTGGGTCTTCTCACAGTTTTTCTACTGGTATTCACCCACCTAAGTTTTGCATCCTTCCTTCAGCGCACTCCACAGAATTATTCCTGAAACATGCTTTTCCTGTTCACAATGTATATATCATCACCCAGTATAAAAACAGAAGTACTTATAATTAACACTTACTGTGGTTAACAAGCGCTCTAGATGCAGTTGGTTTCATCCATCTCAAAAGCGATACCCCTAAAAGCTACAAAAACACCATTCAGAATACTTTAAATATTACCCCAAATTTCACAAAAGCAGAAAGACACATATAAACGAGATCTTAAGTTTTCCTGCTCTCCAGGAAAAAAAAAAAATTGCTTCAAAGGGAAACTTTTAATGATGCTTAAAAAACATAACTGGAGACAATTTAAAGACATACTCATAAAAAAAGAAGGTCTTTAAAACCACTCTTTAAAACTACTTTGTGTTTAGCGCTTTGGAACATCATCAGAAGCGTGCGTTTTCCAATTTCGACAAATAATCATTCATCGTTTTCTTTACCGCTGCTGAAGTCGGCGAACACTCGCAGAGCAGCTCCAGAGCTGCTCATAGCTCTCCTCTGACAGCTCATTAACAGACGAGGCGTGAGGACGGGGGCGGGCGGGGCCCGCCTGCTCCAAGGTCGGGCCTCCAGCACCTCGCCCAGCTGCCCAGTTTAAATGGGGGCATTCCCACCCCTGCGACGGCACGCGCGAAACTCCTCACGGCCCCTCAGCAGCAAGCAGCAATACGAAACCTGACACTCCTTTTATTAAAGAAAATATTGAGCTTAAAACGTCACTAATCCGCCAAAGCGAGCCAAAGAGTACCCCTCATAAAAAACGGCTCTGCAGGCTATTGAAAACAAGTCCCCTGAGCGCTAAACGGCGATTTAACCCCCTGAAAGCACCCGAGCCCCCTTCCTCCGGCCCCTTTCGCAGGCCTAGGTGGCCGTTCCCCTCATCGGCCGGCCACGCGTTGTCATCAACTGCAAAAAAACGATAGAGGGGGTGGTGGTGGAGCGAAGCGCTGCACAACGCGACCCTCAAGCGAAACGGCCCGACTCCGGCAACCGCAGCCAGGCGGGAACAACCACCGCCGGCCCCACCGTTACCTCGCCCGCAGCAGCCCGCCGCGCCGGAAGTGGCACCGAGCACCCTTCCGCTTCCGGCGGCTCAGCCCCGCGGCACGCCGGGAGGCGTAGTGCGGGTGGGCGGGGCCTCCCGCCGGGTGGGGCTTCCCGCCCTGCCTGGCCCCGCCCCCGGCAGCCAGCCCTGAGGTGGAGGCGCTGAGGTGGTGTATCAGCTGCGGAATAACCCCTCAAATCCCGTCATTTGAAGGGACGTCTGTGACATTATGGGTTATTTCGCAAGCTTGTGAGCGTAGCCTGCCTGCTTTGCGGGTTAAATTACGCAGTGGCCGCAGCAGCCCCCTCTGTTCAGCCTGGCACACCTCGGCGGTACCTGTCAGACCTCCTCGCGGGGAAGGCCTGGGTGTTACATAGTGAAATAGCACATTTCAGGTATTTAAGGCAGGCAGAAAACTCGCCTGAATGCTACGGGCCCACGGCCACTCTGGGGCTGCTTGCCTTGCTTCTTTTGGAGACCCCAAAGACAGTGTTATATTTACACAATATTGATAAAAGACAAGGAACAGAGACGCAAATCAATTACCTGACCTGCAGCTCTAGTACCTGACGTGGCGCCATGGCTTTCACACGCCCAGGAGCTGTCTCAAAGTCCTGTCAGCCAGCCGTGTCAGTTCCTTTCACAGAAGAGGGAGAGTTTTGGATAATACCTCCCAAAAAGGCTGTGACCTCTTCCAGACATCTTCAAACCAGTGCACCTTTTCTGGTCGTTGACTGCAGTACAGCAATTTTATGCAGTTGTTGCTGGAAGCCTCACAATTTCAGCAATGTCTAACCGTGTCCTGTAGCTGCGGAGCTGTAGTTACACTGGTAACTTCCAGAGGTGCAGCACAAGTGTAGCCAGAAATCACTAGTCAAGAGCTGATCGTTCCCTTTAGCAGCGGCAAAGGTTTCTTTTTGAATGTTTTTCCTGGCAGTGGAAGATGGAAGACATGCATTCTGGGCCTTCTTGCAATATCAGATTCAGTAACCCATGGCGGGGGGCAGAGATGGGCCAAAACGTTTTACATACTACTTAGGAGAGATGGAACTGAGGTGGGAGATCACATCTCCACTACAAGGCTCCTCCACGTTTGTGGAGAACAGCTCTCTCCATCATTTCCATCAAGTTTCTGCGTGCAGCTACAGAGGGGTCTGATCTGGGCTCAAGCACCAAACAGAAGCAACACAGTTCTGTGTGTCGTTTGCTGTGTACCAGCTCATTATTCCCACAAGGAAGTCCTTGTCCTAGGATGAGGGCAGCCCTTGGATGAAGAACAGCCTTTCGAAGCTGAATACGAGCAAGATTCTGGTTATACTGATGGACAAAGAAAACATGCTGAGGATTTTAAGCTCAAGAGCAGTGTTGACAAAAATAAATAAATGGTTATAAACTGTCTGAAACAAGTGTGGTCTGGAAATTAGAAGAAAGGAGTGAAACTGCATTTAAGGAGTGAGCTTCAGGCATATCTTGCCTATAGGCACAGTGGCGATAAACAGAATTACTTCAAAGTGACTGTTGCCAAGTTTATGACCAGGAACAGATTGTGACAATGGAGGAACTGCTGCTCAAGATTCTTGGTCCCTTAGCACAGAACGCTGTCGTGTGTGCTACCTGTGTGCATTTGTGTGTGAACCTGTGACACAAGCACATTGGGCCTTTTTCTAGTTTCCTAGGAAATATTAAGTAAAATCAAGGCTTCTCTGACTTATCCTGAAGGTACTCACAACTTAGTTGTCATAGCTTCTTTAAAAGATTGCCTAAACTCAGTGATGATGATGACTGGTTGACACCTCTGATTCTTAGATGCTTTCTCAAAAGGATATTGTTCATCCATGCAGGAGACAAAAATCCTTTGCTGTCCAGTGGAAACCTTGAAATTAACTTCCGTCACAGCTGGAGACCACTGCAAATCGCACCTGCTGCTTTCTCCAGTGTAAGACACTTTTTTTTTCAACTTATCTTCTCTATATTGAGTAGCATCTGTTAGAAAAATCGATTTTTAAAAACCTCTCGCTAGCCCCTTAAAAAATTGCCCTCTCTATAAAAAATACTAGATCTTGATATGCTCAAGCATGTCAGTTGTCATTGCAATATAAGCCTTCTGTGGTGCTCCTACATTACTGTTTCCTATATCAATTTATTTGCTTTTATAAAGACAATTTTTTTACTCTTCAGTGCCATATGTATTTTCTGAGGACTGCATACAGACACATACTCACAGGTATGCGCACTCTCTCTCCTCAGACACAAGTTTGAAAAAGAGTTTCTGATATTACTGATGAATGTGACCAACAAGTCTTCTAACGGTGGGATTTTACAGGCTGGTGGTATCCAGCTGTTAACAGCTAAGGTGATAATTCTTCCACAAGATTGTAAAGAAGAGCGAAAGAGCTTGAATTTGAAGTTTCTTTTTTTTTTTTTTTTTTTAATAAATGTTGCACCACATGCCAGTCTGTACTGTTTGTTTTCAATTATTGCATTTTTTTTTCCACATAACAAATACTACGTGGTTCTCTGGGGGGAATTTCTGATTCCAAACAGGAGGGCAGCCACTGGGATGATTACTGGTATCTGTTGGCTAGTGCTAGCACATCTCTAGTCTTCTCTTTCACATCACTGCAATGGAATATCACTTGCAAGTTTGATCACAAATTGTTAACAATCTTCTGTCCCTTGTGTGAACTCATTGGGAACACCTGACAGCCCTCTAGAATCTCAATTCACAAAACAACCTTCACTAGATTTTTTTCGGATTCCCTGATTTTATACCCTCATTGCATAATTAGTTTCAAATTAGAGGTAACCTGTGGGTATTTCTGTAATGATTTTATTCTGGAAATGTGTGCTTTTGAAACACCACTCTAACGGCAAATCTTGTAACTTAAATCCTGGTTCTGAAAGGTTGCAATTGAAGGTACTGCAGAACTTTATTTTTATTTTTTAAAAACTAAACCACATTCCCTGTTAAGCTCCCAGGCTATTTTTAGATGGTTTCTATAAAAAGATTTTTTAGGATACAGTAGACGAGGTCTACCCCCTCCCTGACACATAATGTTCTACGAGTCTATTCTTAGAAGCATGTTCTGACGGTTACAACTTTCTGGTAGGGAGACAGGAATTGCTTAAGGACAGCTCAGAAGCGTGACTACACACTTCTCCAGCATGTCTGGAGATGGGGTTATTAATAACTGCCAACGGCCTTGCTTGCTTCAGCAGGTTGTAGACGGCAAAGAGGAGAGCTGCTCACCCTGTGTTGGCTCCACAGAAAGGAGGTTGTTCTCTCCACTAGCTGCAGGGATACTGTGGAGGCACTAATGGTGATGAGTTGCAGACTTCTGGGACTTCACGTCTTTGAAAACCTGGAAACTTTTGTTTCTAGGCTGCTCTCTCGCTGAAGAAAAACCATCTTCTGTTCTTAGTTATAAACTTCTCCAGGAAATATTCTCATAAAACAGTTGCCCTATAGTTAGGCAACAAATGCTGTGCAGTAATGAGGGCAGGATTACGTTGGCTGGCTCCGTTTTAGAAGAACAAATTTATAAATCAGAGCTGGCATCTGGATTGGTGTGGGTTTTGTGTCAGCAGCTGCACACACACCCCTCTTGTGGGAAATGGAAAATTGGGACTTGGCTGTTCCAGCTCTTTTGCTGCAGCGGCATATTTAGGAAATTGTTTCTTAGTAAAATCATTCAGGCTGCTTATTAGCAAACCAAATATAATAACTATTTATTTTTTCATAGAAACCAATGTTTCAAAATCTCCCAGGAATAAGGATTTGGTCTCCTTTGTTTCCTTTAAATCTGGAGTAGAAAAGGTACTATACAATCATACCTAGAAGTGGAACTGAATTTGTGAATGGATGGGTTTGTTTTATTGTAAAGGTGATGTCTTAACAATGGAGAGGGATGAGCCTTCACTCCTGAAATAATATATCTTAATCTTTGTGAGGTTATTCTATAAATTTAGGATACAAATTTCTAATGAGACGTTGTAGTTTAGTTATGGTCTTAATTCTCAAATCTTCTCAAGTTATGCTGTAGCCAGGCAGATTTCTAGGTTTTAAGTCAATCTGTAAACACCCACAGTAAACGCCAACACTTATGTCAATAGGCCATCTTCATTCTTTAGCAGATCTCACACCATATTGTCACTGGTCCGTCCAGTTACTGGTAAGGAGTCAAGATGCAGCTGTAAATAACAGATGACAAAACTGTAGTGGTCATATGCAGCCTAAATAATTTGTGTTCCTGTTGATTACTTTAGTTCAACTAAGCAATATTATGCCTCTATTTAAGCAGCAACTTAATGAAAAAAAAAATCAAAAGTTATTTGCTACAGTGAAGGCTCCTACTCACAGCATCCCATTCTGATGTCCTAAGTTGGTAAAACATATAACTGGTGAGATTTTTTTCTCCTCTTAGTACAGTTTCACCCAGTGCTGTCAGTTAAGATCATTCAGAAATTGTCCAGTGACTCTTACAATTAGTGCTAGGAGTAAAACACTGCACTTCTGTGCCTCAGTTTTTCCATTTGTACATAGGGATCATAACAACCCTTGTAAAATACACTGGGATTTACTGAAGAACATTTTTAATGTAAAATCTAGATATTACTGTGAGAATTCATTCTATATGTGTACATACATCTGGGTTTTGCTGTTGAACAGACTTTCTACAATACTTGACAAAAATATAAAAATGCTTTTATGCAAAATAAAGAATCTGTGGTTTGAAATAGAGTTGTAATTGCGGTAAGACTTTTATAAGATTGCAAAGGGGTGTAGGAGGAGGAAGTAAGATTAGTCAGCCACAGGCTCAGCTGGCCTGGATGCACCCACTCAGTGAGTAACTCCATGACAGCAGAAGCTGTCACAGGAAGATGGTCAGCAGCTGTGTTGAATTGTTCTGAGAGTATTAATTGCATAATTGCAATTATTTGTTTATCTTTTCCTGCCTTTGTTGGTGTATGGGGTGGTTGGCTAACTTTGTTCTCAGAGCTGCTGCAGTCCCAGCGATGATGTGGTGGTTGTGGATTTGTGTGGATCGTGCTCTCGATCCTGGTCTTCATGTCGGTGTGCTGGGATGAGATTGGCTCAGCCAACAGAACAGGTTGCTGCTGCGGGAAGGGGTAATCCTACATCTGCCATATCTCACTCTGTTTCCTACTGCTTCTCTTAGTGCCGGCTCTGATGCCTCAGTAAGCTGGTCAGAAAGGTAACGTAGCCAAAAAACTCACCCTGTACCCCAATAGATGTGTACCAATGGAAGGAGGGGATCAGGAATATAGGGCAGAGTGCAGGGACAGGGAGCAGGAGCTCAGCGTCTCCAAAAGGAGAAGAGGCATCCAAAGTTGGGTTAATAACTCATGGATACTACAAGGGGCAATTTCACTGCCACTTGTGTTACTCGCCTTTTGTTGTCCCTGGTGCTTGCGAGACCCCACTGTAAGCCAAACCGATTCACCAGTCCAGCAGAAGACCAGTCTAAATGGCTGGTTTTCTGCCAAGTTAGTGCACTGAATCAGCTCGGCAGGATCTGACAAGCCCCAGGGGTGAACGGTGGGGGAAACGCTGTGAGTGAGGAAGGAGGGGAGGAGGGGTGAGGTGGGAAGGGGAAGTAAGAAGTCCTCTTTTTGACAGATTGACTCAGCTCTCTGGTACAACTCGACCTCAAATATGTGGTTTCACACTGTCCCTTATGCAGTGAGCTATAGACAGTCCCCTTCTCACACCCTCGGGTATGGGTTCCTGTCCCAAAAGAAAATGCCAGACCTACGCAGCTGCGTGACTGCCTGTGGTTCACATCAGCTCCCTGCTCACCCAGGAACTATACACGCTTGCGATCAGCTCCTGTCTTCTGTGAGATCATGATGTGAGCTGAGGGAGCAGCAGTGTGTGGCAGAGGAGGAGGGCAGGAGCCCTTTTTAGCAGCAATGCAAATACAACCCGCGTAACCCTGACATGAGACTACACCCTAAATGACTGCTGTGGAGGCAAGCCTCAGGGGAGCTGGGCTGTAGGAATGAACTCCAGTTTAATGGGGACTACAGGTGACACCAGTCTTACTGAGCACTGTACCTAAATTTCCTCTGAAATGCAAATCTAAATGTTGCTTTATAAAAGCTGAAATGCAGCGTGACAAGATCGCTTTTCTAAAACTTTTTCTAAAACTGTGTTTTCAGGTGCTCTGAACTCAAGAAGCAAAGCATCAGGGAGGGAGCAGCAAGGGTGGCCCTGCTCCCTCAGGACGGGTGAGCTGGGAGCCGCGGGTACCCCGAGGCGAGCCGAGCGGTGACCCCACCGACAGCGGGTGAGCAGAGCGGGGCCCGTCGACGGTCCGGGGATCGTCAGGCAGGACGAGGTGAGGGGCCGGGTCTGAGGCTGGTGCGGGAGCCCCCGCCACTGGGTCAGGCACAGCTGAGGTGTAGCTCAGGACGGACTGAACGAACACCCAGGCCCCTCAGAGGGTGAGGGTGGAGGCCCCGGCTGAGGCCGGCGCTGCAATTAAGGTCTATTTGTGAACTCCGCGCCCTGACAAAGCTGTGAAGTCAAAACAGCGTCTAACAAAGCCTTTACTGATCTAAGGGCAGTACAACCACCCCGAGTCCTGTCTGATACCCTTGAATGGTTTATCAGCATGCGTCTGACAAAATACAGGCATATAATATTCCCAGATTTCCTCGCGTTCTGCCTGAGGTGCAGGGTTTATTTCAGGATATTAAGGGAGCAAACGGTTAGCAATCGCCAGGGCTTAGAGAGCATCAAACAGAACTCCAGGCAATGAGTCTAATGAAAAAATTCAATTTAATTTAAACAAAAATATCAATCTAAATGACTTCCCAACACATAGCATCTAAATCTTTCAGTCTAGCAAAAGAAGAATACCAGGTTGAGTTGGGGAGGGCAGCTGTCTAAATGAGGACGCATGACTTCATTAATTACAATACTCGGGATGACAGCAGAATTTTTTTTCCATCAAACTTTTATTTTACAAAAAAAAAAAAAAAGGACCTCTGAAACACTCTGCAAGTTTTGACAAACTACCTGTGTAGCACTGTGGAAAGCTAGTTTTTCAGACCTGCTGCTTCTTCTCTCCTTTTCTCCTCTCTGTCCCCCCTCCCATGCCCTCCAAGAAACTGCTAAACTTTTTTAGGTGGTTTTAATGGTATTGTCATATGTTTAATGGTATTGTCATATGTTTAATGGTATATGTGGCTTTGAAAAACTGTATGGATAAAGAGACCCTGTGCCATGCTGCTCAAAATAACTAATCTGGCAGAGAAGAACAAATACATTTTAGCAAAAACCTTGAACTCCAGAGCAGGAGTGCTGAAGTACTATTCTACCCAGGGAAGTGGAAAGCGTGAGCGTGCTAGGCTGGAGCACCTGTGGTGCCTCTCCAATGATGTCTTCCAAGACACACGCCAAATGGAGGGTATGCACACAGAGCGGTGCAGGCTGCAGTCCAGAACTCAGTTACGGTCGCAATAATGACTGAGTGGAAAATCCTGAAGGACAGGGGTGGACAATGGAATGTCAAGGGGCTGGGAAAGCACCTGGAAGGTGCAAGGATCTCCATGCAGTGTGGCTAGCTTGAGGAGACAAAGCTCCCCTGGCACTTATGTGTCTTGTTCCAGCTCTGATTCAGAGGCTTAAGTTGCCTCCTTCGTGAATTTGAGAACGCTATAAAAGAAGGAGAATTTTTACTATAGCTTCTCCTGGAAGATATCCCTTGGTACAGAGGGAGCACAAAGAAGCACAGTCTAAAGCCAGTATTCTGGAGTAGCCAGTTTGCATAGCTTTTCCAGCACCTATATGGATACCTGGGGATCTGTGCAGCAGTCCTTGTAGGACCTAGAATGACTATGGGGAACGACCTAAATCTTTGTAGGTAGGACAACAGAAAACAATGTTTTTGTTCACTGCCATCTCCTGAGCAAGCTGCTTTCAAAAGTCTCTTCCTAAAAGGAGACGGAAAGAGAGGTGTCATGAAACCTGCAACCTTCCCAGGATGTGGCAGGCCACTTGTTGAGCAATGAAAACTACCAAAACATAATAGCTTCCCAGACTGACTTGCTGCAACATCAGACTGAAGCAAGATTCCTGGTCTACAACACTTGAAAGGGAACGCTGAATGCAACATTCACGAACATTTGTTTGAGCCAACTCTACTCCACTCTGTTCTTGCATCTCGCAGACACAGGGCAAGGTTCACACAGCAGAAGTTCCAGCACTTTCAAGAAACAGAGTGGCACTTTACTCGCACTGAGCCTAAAAGCATCTTTTGGCCCATGTTTTCTTCCACTTATGGTCAGTATTCCAGGGGAAGGGTAAAAAAAAAAAAAAAACAAAAAAAAAAAAAAAAAGC
>JAVJGG010000062.1:12510391-12557348 GCA_035590195.1 Aviceda cuculoides | reverse complement strand
AGCCTGCCTCACCATGGTCTTCATCACCACGGGCTGCAGGGGAATCTCTGCTCCGGCACCTGGAGCACCTCCTCCCCCTCCTTCTGCACTGACCTTGGTGTCTGCAGGGTTGTTTCTCTTGCACTCTCTTCTCTCTGGCTGCTGCTGCCGCCCGGTTGTTTGGTTTTTTTGTCCTTCCCCTTCTTAAATATGTTATCACAGAGGCATTAGCACCGTCGCTGATGGGCTCAGCCTTGGCTGGCAGCGGGTTCGTCTTGGAGCCGGCTGGCATTGGCTCTGTCGGACCTGGGGGAAGCTTCTAGCAGCTGCTGACAGAAACCACCCCTGTAGCTCCCCTGCTACCAAAAGCTTGCCATACAAACCCAATACAGATGGCATTTGGACAGAAGCTCTCTATGAATTATTGTTTGGTTTAACCACACTTTGATAGTTGACTCTGCACTATATATTAATGCAAGACTCTAATGCAAATGTGCTCCATCAGTATAACTGCAGGAATGGTTTACACTGTTAGCTTAGTGAATTTAGTTATGCCTCACTTTACTATAGCCAGAGATGTGCCATGAAAAGCTTGGTCTGTGCTAGTGCATAGATAATCCTCCAGGAATTTGCATAGGATCTCAGCTTCATGGTTCTAAAATCCTGTAATCTGCTGTGGAAAATTTGAGAATGAGGTCATTCTCAGGGGAGAGTGATGCTGACCTTAAAAATACCCCTCTTCATGTTAACCGTTGTTTGGCAACAAGGTCTTCTTCGAAGAATGGGTAGGTTCTGGGGTGTTTTTGTTGGTTTGTTTTTTTTTCTTCTGGGAAGACGCTGTTATCTGGAGTGCATTTGTCTTCTTCTCACTGTAAGTGACTTTGCGGTGGTTAAAATTGTGTGGTGATGGGAACTGGAGAACCAGAAGTGCGTGAGGGAAGATGGTGAGCGATCCAGAGTTCACAGCGCTTGCTTAGCAGAGCTGTAGTTTCAAGTTGCTGGACAATTGTCTGTAGATTGAGTGCTAGTTAATGGTTTCTAGATCTACTGTACCATTGTTCTGTTCATTCTTTTTCACAGCTGATGCCCTTGACCTGTTGAACATTTTCTTGCTGTTGTTTTGGGGGGGTAGGTACAGTCAGGGCTGGTGATGGGGTCTGGGAACCCGCAGGGTGGTGGAAGCAGTCGTGTACAGAGATGTTAGGCCAGTAACGACTCCAGGAAGCAGAGGCATGTGGGATGCTGACACTCGGGGATTATATGGCAACGAAGAGAAGAATTTGTGTGGAGGTCAGCTATTGGAAACCACAAGTGCAGCCTTCTATTTATGATATTTGACCTTTGCTTTACAGTTTAGCGGGCTTTACTGCTAATTCTTTTTTTCCCCTAAAAGGCAGATGTTATGTTCAGGACTTTGTCTGATGTGGTTGTTTTACAGTAAAACAGTTTTAATCTAAACATTCTGAAATCTCTGATGATATGACATCTACTTAGGTAACCAATTTATTTTCAGTAATGCTGGTTATAGCCAGTTCTTTACATAATTGTAGCTAATGAATTGATAGACCCCGGAAGAATTTATGCCAAAATGTGATGTACTGTTATAAAACTTTTGAATTGAGTCTTTGTGGTTTTCTGAGGCAGCTTTATCCCTATGTGTAGAAGACAGTTTTGACTGATATGTTTCACTTTCTCCTGCTGCCTCCCCCTCAAAAATCAAAGCAAAACCATGCATGTGGTTTACTTTCTTGTGTGCAACTTACCAATTCTCGGTGAAGGAGATCAATGTGATCTTCCCCCTTATCCCACTCTGACAGAACAGGAAAGAATTAACCATTTGGCAAGTAATTATAACTTGTCTGTGTGCCAGTATGCTGCTTTAAGTTTTGCCCTATGCAGCTGAAACCTTTAGCTTCTATTTCATATCCCCAGATTAATCAAAATTATTAGATGTAGTTGGAAGGTAAAGGCGCTGGTAGCTGGCAAGGGTTTCCTACAATCAGAATAAAAATAAGAAACAAGTGTATGCTGTATGTAGTCTGAATTGAAATGCTAAAGTTGGTTTTGTACTTCTGTGTTTTTTGCAGAGAGCCAGCACAAGGTGGAAAAGTTACCACTGAGTTAACTTAGATTAACCAGAAGTTCTCAAGGTGATCAGCCTGTGGTTCATGCTGAACAGCCTTACTGTACAAACAGATTTAGCCTGGGCTGTGCTAAAACTTTTGTGCCACTGCAGTGAACTTGGACTGAGGGACTGATGTGGCTCAGAACTCTGCAGTAAAGGTTATTTCTTAAGCCGGATCAGTTCTGTGATCTCATTTGTTGTTTGACTTTGCAAAAGCTTGGGCTGATGAAAGGGGTGCATGGAATGGTGACTCTACAAGTTAGTGCTGCTGCTGAGAAGTTAGGGCTTCCCATTTGGGCAAACCCTTGCATTTTGTGAGGAAAGGAAAAGGTGGAAGTAGTTACAGATGTGAGTGAAGTTAATCAAGGACTGAGAACCAGGCTGAAATGGTGGGGAGAAAAGCAATTTGACTCACTTGTAAACTCAACAGCTGAAGCCAATGAAGAATGAGATGGAGGACTTGCACTAATTTTAGTTATTGAGAGTGGAACTTAGGTGTAATTTTTTTTTTTTAAACTCTTTGCTTTTTGCTATCGGTAGTGACTTTTCATCTGCTTTAGAAATCTTCCTGGAGAACTTGGCAGCAAATGTCTGATCTCCCCTAGGAAGCAAATATTGAAGAGACTGTTGAACAGTCATTCAAACTGAAAGATATCTCTTTTTCCTCATCACATCTTCTCCCACATAAATTGGTATGTGTGGTACCCTCCAAATGATAAGTGTTATCATTTCAACTATAGCAGAAAATGGAGCTAGTGGCTTTCATTTTAAGTCTGTCATCTCTTTTTGAAAAACTCTAATTTGCAGTATCATCTGTGAAGTCTGAAACTGTCTACCACACCCTCTCTAAAAGTGCTTCTGGATACAACAGTATAAACACATTTCAGATTAAAAGTTACCTTGCAATTTTTGCTGTAGTGGGTTGACCTTGGCCGGATGCCTACCCAGCTACTCTCTCAACCAGGCAAGGGGAGAAAATAAGGTGGAAAAAGCTCATGGGATGAGACAAAGACAGGGAGATCACTTACCGATTACTATAATGGGCAAAATAGACTTAACTTGGGGAAAATTAATTAATTTATTGCCAGGTAAAATAGAGTTGGATGGTGAGAAACAAAGACAAAATGAAAACAACACCTTTGCCCCCCTTTTCCCACGGTCAGCATCGGTCCTTCACTCCTGACTCCTCTTCCTCCCCTGTTCCTGATGGTTGCAGGGGAATGGGGAATGGCAGTTTGTGGTCAGTCCGTAACGGCTCCTCTCTGCTGTTCCCTCCTCCTCATGCTTTTCCCGTGCTCCAGCATGGTCCTTTCCATGGGCTGCAGCATGGATGTCTGCTCCACTCTGGTCCTCCATGGGCTGCAGGGAATCTCTGCTCCAGTGCCTGGAGCACCTGCCTCCTTGCCCTCCTTCTCCAACCTTGGTGTTCACACCAGGTTTGCTTCCACTTTTTTTTTCCCCTCGCTATTCTCTGTGTGATGCTTTCTATCCTTTCTTAAATACATTTTCCCGGACGTGCCAGCAGCTTGGCTGATGGGCTCAGCTGTGCCCTGCGGCAGGTCAGTTGGAGCTGGCTGGCTCTGGCACGCTGCAGCCCCTGGCCCCTTCCCACAGAGGTCACCCCTGGAGCCCCCCTGCTACCTACACCCTGTAGATATGCCTAGATGGTTATGCAGTTAAATTAGACCATATCAAACCCAAATTTTATGTCCCAAAGAAGTGAGGCAAGCTGATGTGTGTTTCTTTCAATCTGGATGCCTCTTTAATTTCACCATTAACTTTCTTCTAGGCCATCTTGGGACTACTCATGCAGCGTTGCATCCTGTCGTTCCTTTTATAAATGGCCAAGGCTACCAAAGAAGTTTGTTTTGCAGCCAGCCATTAGGAGACCTTTGCTTGTAGCACCAATGGAAGAAACTTGTCAAGAGATTGTTCAGATTTCATTCATTTGTACTGGTGGAAGATGCTTTCACCGACAGCTGATGCCGACTGTTCATCAGTTTCTGTTGGAAGTTACTGTCCTCTACCAGATGGCAGTGGAGTTTGTATGCTGTCTGTCAGCACTTTTTGGGTTAAAGATCTAGTTAAGAGAGCCCAGCTCACTTCTCCTGAGTTGAATTGGGAATGCTGATGGGGTTTACTTTCTCAGTAGATTTGCAGGATGGTGATTTCTGGCAAGGGGGCAGCAGTAAGCACTGGGAGTTGAGCTGTGAGCTGTAATTCCTGTTGCAGATTAAGTCTTATTAAGACAAAGATACTAATCCATCGTCTGTCTTCCCTGAGCTGTTCAGAATAAAGCCACCTAGGGTTAGTTGAACCTACAGGTAAAGGTGGATATTACCTACATTTTTTCACTGTCTGAAGTAGATTAGAGAGGGCTTGTACCTTGCCTTGGCCTGACAAAGTTGTAGGGGTGTCACCGCCATCTTAGAAGGTGATGCTGAAGGTAAATTACTTGACTGCTGCATAGAGAATTGAGCTAGTAAATGTGCTTCTGAAAATACAAGGAAGGAATCATTCCCCTGAGACTTTGCATAAAGATGTGTTATGGTGCCATTTTAAATATTTAAGAGCTCTAAGAGCTGCAATATTTTCTCTTTGCATAGGAGGCCTTATTGTTTTCTGTTTTGAAGTTTCAGAATAATTTTATCACAGCTATGTTGACCTCTGAAAGTCTTAATGATGTTATCTCTCTTTTCAAGGTACTAGTATAAAGCTGCTAGCCATAAGGATGCTTTTCTGTAGTCTCAAAACTATAAAAGGTTGCTAGATAACTGTTTATAACAAGTAAGAAGATATACAGAGTCTTTGGTGTTTAAGACTTTTATAGATGGATGAAGACTTTAATTTAGCAGTTCACCATCTGTTACTGAAATTGGCTCTGTCGGTAGTTAAGCTTCTTCCTTTGGAATGAGGAGGTAGTCTCTGTATTTCCTTTTTCGGTTGGTTACAGAATAGTAATCTGTTACGCTAGTATCTCACTGTGATTAATGCTGCAGTCTCAACTCTTTAAACCAGCCCTTTCACCAAGAGGAGCAGTCTGTTCTCCCACCCTTCTGACAGCACGTGTTTGCACCCTTCTTTTTGTTGGCACAGCTGTTTGTGTGGACATGTGGTGAACTGCACCAGGGACTCTTCTCTCTTGCATGATTTTTTTTTTTTTCTTTTCTTTTTTCTTTCAGATTGGCTACATGCTATGTTTCACCATGAGGTTGAGAGACAGCTATGCAGGCAGAAGTGAAGGTGCATAATAGGCTGAAATGGAAAGGCAGCACAGCTTTTTTTTCTTCCTTTCTGCAGTGGCCATTCATTTATCAGCTTAAAATGTTCAGGCTTTGTAAGGTATTGGGATTTCTCTAGGCTCCCTTTTTTTCTAATGGATTTTATGAATTTCACCAGGTGACTTCACAGCTGATATTAAAGGACTGTGCAGAGCAGAAGACCATGTTAGATTTTGTCAGAAAGTGTATTCCTTCAATTATAACATCTCACTACTACTAAAGACTACTGTATTTAACTTGTGGATTAATATGTAGAATTTTTTACGTATTGAAGGTAACTGTATAGCAGTAATATTGAGTATGAAATTAGAAAACTGGGGTGTCAGGAAACTGAGCATGCAGACAGCTGAATTGCTAAGCAAAGCAAATTTGGCTGAAGAGATGGAGCTTGGATTTCTTCTTTGAGCTCGTTTGTGCTGACTTTGCAAGCAAGCTTCTTTCTTAAATTCTAGTGGCCTTCATACAGTAGTCTTAAAGTTCCTGTATTTTGTAGGTGCTAGATATTGATTTGTTCTTTTTTAACCACATCTCTTGGCAGGCAGTGTGAAATTTGTGGTGATTAACTACTGCCATAGTACAGGGAATGGAATTGCAATTGTTTTTCCAAGCAAAGAATATAGTACTCCTTTCTAAAAAGCAATGAAGAAGCTTTAAAAATTGTCTAATCCCATGCAATAATTTGTTCCTTCACTACTGGAGTGGTCTTGTGTCAGAGAGGTGAAACTTTAGAGATTTCAGTTCAGCTGCAGTGGCTCTGCTATGTGAGGAATAATGTTTGGGGTTTTTTTTGCAAATCCTTGCATACATGAGTTTTCTGATTGTAGTTATTTGCCAGTATGCCACTGTTTGATCCTGCCATAGTCTGTTGATAGCAAGTAAGACTTCTGAAGTACATTTTTGTTTTCCAAAAATGTAGCACACAGAAATCTTTTTTTGGTTGTTTTGACTGAGGCCTTGGCAGCTCCAGGCTTTTATAAACACTTCTGCAAGACTGGAAGTGATTAAATGGATTCCTTCTTCGTACACTTGTTCATTTCCCCATGTGCTCTAACAGTCGATTTTTGTGCATGTCTGTATGGAAGCATCTTCTGGGTTGTTCAGTTCCCTTCCTTAAAGAAGGGCTCTATCTTGTTCCGCGTGTGTGAACCAGGAGAATCCTGGTGGTTATGTCTGCTTTTCAGTAACTTTTTTTTTTTTTTTCTACTTCCACTGAAAGCAGGATAACCAGGCAAAAGCTCAAAGAATGAAACATACGCTCCTGCAAATCGATCTGGCGTGTTTGCATGGCTTCTCTCAGTCTTGGCAACCCAAAAAAACCTTCACCCTCACCTCTTGCTCTGTTGGTCTCTTCTAAAGATCACAGCACTCTCTTCCTGAGGCTTCTCGTCCTCAGAGGTTACTGTAAAAACAGGTTGAGGGTTTCTCTCCCCTCAGCTACAATTAGTTTTAATTTTTAAATTTTGCAATTTAATGTCTTCATAGAAGAATAGCTATGCGGAATGTCAGCTACACCATCTGTCCCATCCGTATCATCTGTCACTCTACTTCAGGCCACCTGTGTTAATAAGAACAGCTCTGCTTTTGCTTGTCAAAACACCTTCAACAGTTCTGTTTTTTAACCGCTTAGTTAAAGATAAGAAAGACAAAATTGTGGGGGGCGTAACTGGTTGTGAATGACAGTTTTGTGGTGGTGTTTTTTTTTTTTTTAAAGTACTGACTGGCATGTATCTTCATTTTGGGTTTATTAATTTTCTTTAGTCAATGGAAATTATGACATTAACTTGGAAAAAGTGGAGTAAAAGCAGGAGCGAGAAGACATCTTAATCTAAAAACGTTTCAGAGTATGACAAATAGAAATAACTGCCTACGGCAGCATGGGCTACTTCATTAAGAGCTTTAGAGCTCAAAATATGTCCTGAAATATCTTCTGTAAAACTTACTTCAGTATGCTAGAGGAGAGCTAATAAGAAACACTATGAAGTGCTGTTCTGGAACACTTACTTAATGGAAATTTGTATTCCCATGAAGACAAAATTAGCTGCTCTGTTGTAAAAACATTTATTGTGAGTGACGGAACTGCAAAACCTGGTTTTCTGTGAATTTGTCCTTTTTCCTCTTTAGCATTTGGGTGTCCCAGCTCTTTTTATCCTTATTGGCAGGTTTTTTTGCCAGGCAAGAATAGTACATACTTGGTTGGAATAAACTGGCCAAACAGCATGTAATACCAGAGTTCTTCTTGTCTTCCTCTTCGGTAGCTCTGAGCTTGGTTTCTGTCTTAGCCACTGCCAGCTTACAAAACGTACAGGAAAGGTGAAACTGGACGAAAGATTCAAAGGCAGTTTTGGGGAGAAATGGGGAAGTAACAGATTGCACAAAACTCACTTTCTCAGCTAAAAAACTATTAGAAAGATTTTGCCTGAAAAGGTACTGGGAGGTGAAGTATTGCATATGCTTGATCTTCCTGATTAGTTAAAAAGGGTGCAAAGTTAAAAGTGTAATTAGAAGTGATATTTATATTTATTTATTTATTTATGTTAACATCTTTAAGATGCTGTTTTTCATTGGGTAACCATCCTCTGGGGAAAGTAATACAAAACTACAAAATAAGATCAACACGTAGTTAAAAATTTCCTTGTTTGTAGTTTGAGTCCATATCTCATGACTCTCTTGTGGGTGACTTACAGGTTTGGGGGTGGTGGTGGGGTGTTTTTTTTGTTTTTGGTTTTTTTGGGGGGTGGGTGGTGGTTGGTGGTTGGTAATGTACACTAAAAAAAAGAAAACCCAAACCCCCCAAAATCTTTAACCAGTTCAGTTTCCTGATCTGGTGCCTAGTGTTGCCCTGTATACTGACAACTGTTTCTTTCAAATATGACTTATTTCTCCAAGTCTTACAGCAAATAAAAATGATTTTTGTATCAGCATGTCTTTAACTGGCCATCTTACTGTAAAATGTGGAAGTCCAGTCCCTGATATCACCTTAGAACTGGACCTGCTTGTATATTTAAGCATTTTATATGCCTAGACCTTAAAACGTAACTTTTTTATTAATTTTTCCGTTTCTGTTCCTTTTCCATAGTTTCCTTCAAAATATATTGAAGATATTATGAATTCCTTCATAATCGAAGGGCAAAAGCCTTATTTCCTGTCAGAATTTAGCAGGTGGTGTCGATGTATTTACATACAAACATTTCACATTCTTTTAATAAATGGCATCTTTCCTGTGTTTTTCATAGTCTGACAAGCTTGTCTATATTATACTGTTTTAAAAAGATGCCTCTGCTGAACTGAAGATGCTTCTCAGCTTTTGCATAAAACGGTATTAGCCTGGTGGTTGCTCTCTCGGCACGATGGCTGCGTCAGAGCCTGGAGGGTACGAAAGATGAGTGTCAGCCCATTCCCTCGCAGATTTCTTGCAAGTATTCCTCCTCATCTGGGTTTGAAAAGAGCTTCGATTATGCCGATAGCGGCGGAGCTCCACGCGCAGCGCAGGAAGCGAGGCGTGCTTGCTAAAGCATTTTTCATCTAATATTAACGTTCCACAGGGAGCCCGTAGGGGTTCTGAGTAGCCTCGGCGCTGGCGTAGCTGTATGCAGCATAAATGCTTTTCTTCGCGCGCCCCTTTTCTGTGGCGTTTTATAGCAAGATAACCGCATCCACGTAATGGGGAGGCATCAAGGGCTGTCTGAACGTGTCGACGCGCGAGCAGTGGTAGGGCCCCTTCAGTGTAATGCGGCACCTCAATTAACAGAGTTGTTTTTCTCATACACGGGCGCTCTCATTGTTTCTTGACAAATGGTTTTTAGTGGCAGAACGTGCAGCTCGCAGTCAGGCATCGCTCCCTCCGTTACGCTGGCAGGTAGAAGTGCTGATGCTGCTGCCAGAGAACTGCTGAGTCGGGGTTATTTTAAGCCCGGGTTGGCTGCCCAGTATGGTTACAGTCAGCATACTGGCATAACTAGGGAGGCAATCTGGGGACCAGAGTGACTGAGTGGGGGCTAGGGGCTGCTGAGATCAGCCCAGCTCTTAAAATGCGTTACCCTTCATATTTAAAAAAAAAAAGTCTTAAATTTGAGCGTGCCCATAAGAACCAAACCTGTGATTTGCCTGCTAGCGTGTATCTGGCAAAGTCCACATGGTAGCAGCTGTGAAGAAGTTTAAAAATTGGGTCTTTTCCTTAAGTTCTTTCTTTTTTTAATTTCAAGTTCGCTCACTGTATTAGTTTGTATTTGGCATAAGACACTGTTTCCTCTGCCAAAACTGTCAAACTGTAGTAAGTATACGGTCCTTCATAGGTGGAAATCCAAACTGTCCCATTTACCTGCGGCAGCACTCATACTGAAAATCTGCTGAAAGAAATGGAGAATGTTTTATGCTTTTACAGGGATAATCTATAGTTTCTTACTCACTGACTTTCATACCACTGAACTAAAGCTTTAAGCATTTGTTGTAACTGCTTCTCTGCAGAATTACCGTACAAGTAAATAACCAGCAGAATACAAACTCTGAGTATGTTACAAATTTGTGTGTATCATTTAAAATATACTTGCAGAAGTGAGTGTAGACAGCTTTCAGACGCTTGGATGGCTTTCCAGTAAAGGGTGTAAGTGGCATGGGCAGCTAATGCCTATGCAGATAAACAGGCAATATGTAGTCACAACAAGGAATTAGACCATATAAATTTATTTTTATGTTTGCGTACGTACATAGTAATAACCTCAATATTATGATTTGTAGGACCTTGGCAATTTTGAGATGAATAACTGAATTTTGGCATTAATTACTGTGACTTCACTTCTTTATATTACATATTTGATTATTTTGTGCTGAAGCGAGGTGTTATTTTATTGCATCAAGACAGCCGTATCACTTAAATGCTGTGTAAATTTATTTCTACAAAATGCCAGTATTGTAACAGTCCAGTTATGTTTGAAGAATGTATTAAGCCAAGTAGAGGTAATCTGTCTATTTTGTGCTTGTATTAGTGCTATTGTAGACACACAGAATAAATATGCCATAAAACTGGAATAACAAATTAATATAATATTACACCTACAAGTTACCGTAGTTTTCATCAGTAGAAACAGGGTAATTTTTCTTTGTGAAAGCCAACACAAGAAGGGTGGTGAAAAAAGTAACTGTGCATAGTACAAATGGGCCGGAGGAAAAGCAGGCCATGGGGCTACCACGAGGAAATGAGGCTTCTGCAGGACTTCTTGGCCCGTGCTGAACGTCCTTTTGCCCGTTTTGGCCGTGGGCTCTTATTTAAAAGGAGGAGCGGAATGGTGCCGGTACGACTTGGAAGGCAGAGGAGAGGGGAAGATGTACGGGGCTCGGTGCCGGAGCGGGCTGGAGGGTCAGCTCTTAGCTGTGGTCCCAGTGTGGGGACTGGTGCTGTGGGCAGGGGAACTGAGCAACGAAGAATCCAGAAGAATCCGGCTTCCCTAATTTTCCTGCTGACAGAACAACTTGCCTGTCTCCTACTGTCTGTTAGGGTGACTTTAAACGTGGTTATACACGTATGGAATGGGAAATGCTTTTGGTATTTTCATTGTGGTGTTCTTTGAAGTGCTCTTAAGTATATTGAAGAAAATAAAAGCTTGGCAATAGTTTAATCAAAAGTTAAGAAATTTGAGGACAGCTTAATTGTTATCTATTACTGTTGTGGCTTAACCCCAGCTGGTAACTAAGCCCCACGCAGCTGGTCATTCACCTCCCCCCCCTGCCAGTGGGATGGGGGAGAGAATCAGGGAAAAAAAGTAAAACTTGTGGGTTGAGATAAGAACAGTTTAATAGGACAGAAAGGAAGAAACTAATAATGACAACAACAATAATAAAATGACAACAATAATAAAAGGATTGGAATATACAAACCAAGTGATGCACAATGCACTTGATCACCACTTGCTGACTGATGCCCAGTCAGTTCCCGAGCAGGGATCCCCCAGCCCCTCTCCCCCCAGTTTATATACTGGGCATGACGTCACATGGTATGGAATACCCCTCTGGCCAGTTGGGGTCAGCTGTCCCAGCTGTGTCCCCTCCCAACTCCTTGTGCCCCTCCAGCCTTCTTGCTGGCTGGGCAGGAGAAGCTGAAAAAACTTTGACTTGGTCTAAACACTACTGAGCAACAACTGAAACCATCAGTGTGTTGTCAATATAATTCTCATCCTAAATCCCAAACATAACACTATACCAGCTACTGCAAAGAAAATTAACTCTGTCCCAGCTGAAACCAGGACAATTACCTGCGCTATAGAAACACACATTATTACAGCAGTTGAGGGATCTGAAAAGAGATGCGTACCCAGTTTACCACATCCTCATCTTCTTTCTGCAGACTTTAAGGTATTTGTCTAACATCGTTTCTGTTGACATAGGCAAATAGCTCATAATGAATACTTGTTTTTAAAATAGTTTGTACAGGTAGTGTTTATTTTAAATGGGTTGTATTTGTTACATTGCTGCCTCTTCTTCTTCTTCTAGGAAACCCAGCGCTTGCTGGCAGAGCCAGTCCCTGGGATAAAAGCGGAGCCAGATGAAAGCAACGCACGTTATTTTCATGTGGTCATTGCAGGTCCACAGGATTCCCCCTTTGAGGGTGGGACATTTAAACTTGAACTATTCCTTCCAGAAGAATATCCAATGGCAGCTCCTAAAGTACGTTTCATGACCAAAATTTATCATCCTAATGTAGACAAGCTGGGAAGAATATGTTTAGATATTTTGAAAGGTAAGCGCTACCTTGTTTTCTTTCTTTTGATCTTATTAAGTACAGAAACTTGTAAATTGACCCTCAGAAGAGATTTCATTTGTTTAAAAATACCTTGCTTATTCTTTAATCTGGGAGAGGGAAACTTGCTATTTCTGTAGATAATGGTGAATATGGTATTTCATCTGATATAAATGTCTCTTCAGATAAATGGTCCCCAGCTTTGCAGATTCGTACAGTCCTGCTATCAATCCAGGCTTTGTTAAGCGCTCCCAATCCAGATGATCCACTAGCAAATGATGTAGCTGAGCAATGGAAGACCAATGAAGCCCAAGCCATAGAAACAGGTGATGTATCTTACACTTTTTTGTCTAGTTTTAGGAAGCAGCTCATTACTAATTGGTTGGGGGATGTAAATCCTGACCTCTTGTTTTATGTCTGCAACTTGCAGAAACAATTATCGCATACAGTCTTAGTCCAAGCACCCTGAATGTGCCTGCAGTTCGTCTGTTTTCAAGTCCGTGAGGCTTGCTAGAAGAAAAGCTCTGTCAATCTGTTTTGAGTTTTCATGGTCCTAAATTGCAAGCGTGTCTAATTTGAGTTGTGGTAAAATAAAAGTACACACCACTGCTTTTCCTCTAAAGCTTAAGGAACAGATTATCTGGTTTTGGAAAGTACATCTCTTCCATACCTGCTTCTGTTGCAGGCTGTAACGGACTGAAAGAATTACTGCATTATGCCTCTTTGCTTTTGGATCGACTGCAGTCAGGCCACTTCTATTATATAGAAAAGTTGACAGCTGCTGGAGTTCAAAATTGCACTTAAAATCTGAGAACTGATATATTTGGTGTACTTGCAGCAGTGGTATAAAAGTGATCTTTAAGAATAAGTATTTTAAAAGACTTTAATAAGGCCTGAAAAATACATCTTTTCCTGAATGTGTTTCTTTTTCTTTACAGCCAGAGCATGGACTAGGCTATATGCCATGAATAATATTTAAATGCGCTTTGAACATCAAGTGTGCATCACTTCTCCTGTTCTGCCAAGACCTCTTCCTTTTTTGTTTGCATTTAATGGACACAGTCTTAGAAACATTACAGAATAAAAGCCCAGACATCTTCAGTCCTTTGGTGATTAAATGCACATTAGCAAATCTGTGTCTTGTCCTAATTCACTATTGTACCGCATGAGCAGAGGCTAGAAGTATCATCTGGATTGTTGTGAAATTTTTTGAAAGCAGCAGCACATCTCTGCTTTTAATCATTTTTCCCATCATGGTTTAAGTATAAGCACTGTGAATGAAGGTAGGCAGGGTTAGCTGCGGGGCTTTTTGTTTTCATTTTGTGGGCTCCTCCTCCCTTTTTATGGTGATGCTAATTGCATTGGTAAAAGCAGCTAACCAGTTATACTTTAGAATATACCCTCTAGCCCAGTCTAACTTAGACGCTGTAGATGGACAAGCTTCATTGTTTGAACAAAAAATGGGAACATTAAACATCCATCACCTTCACTAATAATATTGTGATTCTGCTGTCAAGTGTAGAAAAATCCCTCCAAGAAAAAGCTTGTGACCATTTTGTATGGCTTGTCTGGAAAATCTCCTGTAAATCTTATGTTTTAGTAAAATATTTTTTGTTATTCTACTTTGCCTTTGTACAGTTTATTTTGCTGTGTTTTCATTTCTCTAATGTGACAATCGTATTTAAAAAAAGATTGAAACCAGAATTGACAATTTGTCTCCACCAGTCTGACAGATTAAACAGTAAAGAGGTGGAATTTACAAGATTCTTTGGCTTCTGTTTGCTGACTTTTTGTATTAGCTTCTGTTATGTGGGTGACCTTACCTGGCCAATTTAATACGAAATTGCATTTGGAGTGACTTTTAGAAACCAGCCTCTGACGTAACCGTTGTAACCATAATTTTAGCAATGCATTGATATGCATTTTTGTGGAAATAACCATAATGAAGTAGGAGGTTGAGAGCAAATGGCAGCACTAATTATGAGTAATCTGCATAACTTCTTTGCTGATTGTCATCAGATGTTAGGCTACACAGTTTTCTGACTTCTGTAATTCCTGCCCTCTATTAACATGAACTACCAGTGTCGAACCACTGTCACAGCCAGCTTGTGTATTGACTGATGTTTGCTTCACCCCTGACAGCCAGCGCCTCCTATCACTGGTTTTCTCTACAAGCCTTATTAAGCTACTTGCTTGAGCAACTGGGCTGCTTGAATAGCAACAAAGCTTCTTTATTGGAGGGAAGAAAAGTGATTAAAAACTTCCTTCTCATCCTTGTTTTTTTTGTGTATGCATCTTGTCCGGGAGCCCAGCATCTCTTCTGGGAACCCATCTTATTGCTTCCCTTGATTTCTTGTATCCCTATTCTCTTTCTTTCCCCAGCCCTCTCCCTCACAAAAGAAGAAAAAAAAAAAAAAAAAAAAGGCAAAACCCCCAAAAGCTGTTAAGCTTTTGGAGAGGCCAGCCAACCTGAAGTGTATAAATGACAGCTTGCAGCGGTTGCAGTAGGGAGTGTTTTGTCATGCAGTTCAGGGTATGGCTGTGTAGTCTGTTGGTATTCTCCCTCTTTCGCCTCTTCTGCCTCCAGTGTCATCTGAAGTTTCTATAGAACGTGGTGTATTTATTGTGCTCTTATGTAAGATGAAGAATATCTATTAAAACTACGTTTTCCAACAGACAGTGCTTTCCGTGGTCAGTAACCGGTGTTGTCCCTCGGTGCTCTTTGTAGCGTGGTTGAAGCTTGGTTCACCATTCAACGTTTTCACCAGACCGAGCTATTAAAAAAACCATTTTAAAAGTAGTTTTTCTGTGTTGAATGTAAGCCAAAGTTGCATTCAGGGCTTTATAACAAACTGTTCGTTCTTCGGCGTGGGTAAGCGCCGTTAACCCTGCCTCCTCGTTACGAACGAGCGCGTCTGGGTTTAGCTGGCAGCCGTCCCCCGTGGGCAGCTTCTGCGGCGGGCAGCCGAGAGGACGGGAGCGGTGCGGTAGACCCTGGAATTCTCTTCACCTGCCTCTCGCAGCTTCACCTTACGCCACGCGGACACCTTCCCTCAGCTCTGTCTAGTCCGAGGACGCGCGGCACCCCCAGAGGACAGCCCGACCCACCTAAGCGTCCCCTTTGGAAGTGGCGTTCCCTTCCCGCGGGAGAGGACCGGGACCCGAACTGGCACGCACACAATTTAACTTCCAGCTGGGTGGGTGAGTCAGACCCAAGGTCAGTTGGCAGATGGCTGGGTGTTCGTGCGTTCGGGGCTTGGAACGCCGCCGGAGTCGGCAGCTAATCGGGAGGGTGTAATTAAAGCTGAGTAAGTTCTTGATGGAATATTGTTAATATATTCATAGGAAAAATCCTCTGCCTCCATTTGCTAGTGGAGGCACTGTCCACTGAATAAAGTGGACGACAGAACCGTTTGAGTACACAGTAGCCGGTATGTGTCTGGGTTCTTTAACTACCCCAACAAATTTGAGATTTTGTTAAAGAAGTCCATGCTGTCCGAGTTTGAGTGCATGAGCCCATAGTGATGGTATATCTGAAATTAATGGTGTAAAAGGACAGGTAAAATACTGCGTTTGAAAACCGTTTTGAGTCTTTTCAAATGGTAGTTGTAATGAAGGGATTTTTAAGTGGGCTTCCTAAAAACTAAAGTTTGTTGGGGGGTTTATTCAAGCATATTTTAATCCTTTAAAAGTTGATGATATATATTAAAATAATACATATTTAACTTCTAAACCTGATTTAAAGCCCTGTATAAAGCCAGGCTGGGAATTTTCTTCTATCTTATGAAAGAAACTTTTAGGCTAAATTCTTTGCAGCTGGTTAGATAGGACTTTTTCCTCAGTTAAGCAGGTGTATATTCACAGCCACTATCTGAAAGTCAAAGTTACTTCTGTTACGTCTGCCGTTACAGCTGGTTAGCAAATGCAGCTATCTTTAAGGGAGCATTAGTTTTATCTCCAGTTTTAGTGGATGTTCATCAGATTAAATTTACAGTAAATTTAAAATGGGTTTCCTCTAGCATTACTGGTGCTACGTGTCAAACGTCCTGAAATCCCCAGCAAGAGCGGTGACGCTGCATTTCGTGTTGGTGTCTGGATGGTAACTGCGTCCCTGTTGAGCCTGGGTTGTCACACGGGCTCTAAAACCACACCTGCAGAATACTGCTGCGGTAGTTTCTTTTAGATCAAGAGGAGGATTCGGAAGGCTTTTATTTTTTGCGTAACCGTTCGGTGGTCTCTTAACGCGTAGCTGTGTTCTGTCACGTGAAGTGTATCCTCACTGGGAACTGATGGAACAGGTTTTTTTGTATCTTAGCTGACTTTAGTCTAAACCAAGTGAAACGTGGCTTCTATAGCTTTCAAGAAAGTGTATTATTTCCAACACGTTGAGATTATTGTGAAACATCTTAATGGACTAGTAACATCAAAAATTGTGACATCTCGATCTATGTACGTTCCTTTGTGGGCTATTTTGGGTTTTTTTGAGGGTCACTCTTAAAGTAAAATGTCTGGTAGGTTTTGTCGATAACATGTCTTGACTGTAATGTAATACGACACTGAAATAAAAGGAAGAGTGGTTATTCATTACATAGACACTGAGCTTCATTTAACTGTAGTGGGCTGCCATCAGTGTGCGGTGCAGGTTCTGAACAGTAATTAACGTCTGGTCAAAGGAGGAGGATAAACATTGATGACTTCTCTCGTTAACGCCTCCCCAGTGCTCTGGCTTTTTTCTTACTTGTGTGGGGAGAAGAGCAGCACCTCTGTCCTGAAGCCGTGGGAGGGGACTGCTGTGGGGCACGGGCTCAGAGGAGGGGTTTGCTTTGGGGCTTTTTGCCTGCCTGTGTTTAAACCTGCCGGTTTCGGCACAGGACTTGCCTGCTTCAGTGCGGTTTGGACAATTTCTAGTGCAATCAATTAGATCTATTAAGCTTTGCTAAACCATGTTACATTCTGAGCATGGCATGAAGTTGTTAATTGCATGTTTGCTACGATGGATTTCGTACTGTGTGTTGCAACCTTTCCTGTCAAAGCGCGTAGGAAGATTTTAAAGCAAAAATCTAATTATGTTGCACCGAAGTACGTTAGAAGGGTGGCATCGAACTGCTTTATCTGTGGTGGCGGCTTTCGTAAACTCCCCTCGACGCTTACAGCAAGGGGTTAGGTGTGAGCAGGGGGACGATTTGCTGTTTGTCTGCAGGGCAGAAAACGCAGGATAAAACCTGCTCTGGTTTGAAGGGTGGTGGTGGAAGCTGTCAGCTGAACACTACCCACTGGATGACCTGTCTTAGGAAAGGGAATTACATCCCGGGATGACTCATGGGGGTAGCTCAGGATGTTGCTAGGGAGTTGTCACCATTCCTCATGGCTGAGACACCGAATACTCGGGAATCCTCCTCGAGGAAGCAAGCACGAGGAGGTACGCACAGTACCTGCGGTGTCTGTCTACTGCATGGCACGAGCCTTCCCAGGTAAAGGGATTGATACAAGTGTGGCATCTAACAGGAAGATTTTTCTTTTTTAAAAAGGAAAATATAAATTATTTCACGTGGGAAGCTCAGCTCTGGCTGGAGTACTTGTTGCAAACTTGTGTTTCAGATACTCTGGCGTAGGCTGGGCTCTTGTCTTCAGAGCTGCTGCGCAGGAGTGGTTTTGGTTGAGGCCTAATCTGCACCTCCTGCCTGACCCCGGTTCAGGTGTCCGTGGTTTCTGTGGACGGGCGTGCAAGGGCACTCACAACCCAAAGATTTCGGGTGTGATGAGGAGCTGCTGCTTGCCGTGGCAGGTGTGCTCGTCTCAGCCCGAGTACCTGCTGCGCCTTCAGAAATATCGCTGCTGTGGTTTCCCCATCAGCTGCTCGTTATTATTAGAGGTAACGTGAAGGCTTCGGATGGGCACGGAGGGGTGGCTGCCGTCTTCTGCCCCGCGCGGTTACAAAAGGCGGGCTCATCTCAGAAGACTAAGACACAGTAAGGTGATGCTAACGGTATTTTTCCTTTCTGCAGTTGCTGTGGCTGTTTCCCTGTCTTACTCCAGGACAGGTTGTGTTAGTGGCGTACCCAGAAGGCAGGAAAGAAGGAAGTGTTTCGGGGAATTAAGCCATTGAGTGGCAGCAAAAAAAGTCCCTTAGGACAAGGACCTTGTAACGGAGCCTGGACGTAACAGGCACCAAGCCCAGGTAAGCCGACGCCAGGCGCGGTGCCGACGGTGATGGTCTTCGGCCAGCAGCGCTGCTTCCTGCCGCCCACCCATCAGAACTGGTGGCAACCAGTAACCAGGAAATAACCAGTGCTACCACCGAGAGCTGCTGGAAGTTCAGTGTGGGGCATCGGGCAAACAGCAGCTGATCCTACAGCAGGCTCATGGGGGGGCTGTAGCCTTCCCAAATTTAGCTCAAGTTCAAGGAAAAGAAATCCATTCCTTCTCCCAGCACAAAGAAACTGGCTGGCTGGGGAGGATCCTGAGCTAGAAATAGTGGGAGGCAGGGGGGCACCTGAGGCAAACACTTACTGTCCTGCAGTTCCCAGTTCCTACAGGCACCGCTGAAAACGAGGCACTGGGCTAAAGGGACCTTTGGTCTGACCTGGTGCAGCTGTTACTTGCTGTAGATCTTAAATACGTGTCTCTGCTGCAACTGGAAGACACAAAGAATGACCGGAGAGCGGAATCGCACGGGTACGGGCAGCGGTTACTGTGAGCCGGGGCAGTTGTCCCGGGATAAGCTCTTCGGAGGGCTCCTGCCCGGGGCTCGGTGAAGCTGGAGCGCATGGATGAGGCAAGAAGGAGGAAACGGTAGATGAAACCAGGTCTGTTTCGGATGGGATGGAAGACTCTTGCACAAACATTTCTTTTGCAGTATTTGCGATGGAACGACTACACCATCCACAGGACTAATTTAGGTTTTATTCTGGTATTTCTCAAATATAAAAAGTCAAAATTCTTACATCAATCTTTAAAGAAAATCCATGCAAGCAGGTCAAAATGTTTACAACTTAATTTGCCCCCCCTGTCCCTCCCCCAACCCCTTCCCTTCAGTTTTCACTTCACAAACCATGTTGGTAAGTAAACCAGGTGTTTGTGCCTCAGGATTTTTTTTTTTTTTTTTTTTTACAGCACATTGTTAACAGACCAATGCTAGGTTAAGTCAGGGTGCAGTAAGCACCAAAATTAAGATTTTCACTTTAACAGCCTCTCTGCAGCACCTCTGTATTTCTTGTGGTGTTTAAAAGTACATCCATTTTATGTAATTCTGGCTCCACATGATTTTAAACTTTAAGGCTATTTCTATTTGATACCACCATAGTCTAACTCATGATAATCTCAAAACCTAAGAGCCAGGAAAAGCAGCGGGGCAAACTAGACTTTCTGAAAACTGCAGATGACAACCTGTCTCTTCCCTTTCTCCTCTGGAGAGACACATCTGGATATGTTCTACAGAAGTTATGGCATGAGAAAAATCCCAAAGCTGCTTTGTATGAAATAGGTTTGGCCCATCTAAATAGAGATGCATGTAAAACCCAAATGCTTCTACATTTAAATTGATTTAGTAGAAAAAACTTTTGCCTTCCTATTCCCATTTTTACACAGACACTTTCTGTTGAAGGTTAGCGTCAGATTTTGTTAGGACTGAAGCTGTACCACTGCCTGTTTACTACAGTTGCTCCCTGTAGCATAAAACTGAAGTGTTTTCACTTTACCTTTACAATTCACAGAACATTTATCTTTGAAAGGGAGAAGTCGTCAAACTAAGCAATAATACAGCTTCATTCTGAAGGTTGCATAGAGACTGAAGAGATTTATACAATAAATGCTGTTTAAAAAAAAAAAAAAAATCATCTGTCTGGCACTACTGAACAGCTCAAATGTGTGTGACCAAAAAATAACCAAAATATTTATAGGCAATCAACTCTGAGTTTGTTAGCAACAGCAATACTGTACATTTTTACATTATTATCAAATACATAATTCAAGAGTTACAAAATAAGATCATGCATTACCACTAAATCTCATACAAGCTTGGATTGGTTTAATTCCAAGAATCTGAAACGGAGACAGAAGCAGTTTTCATGAATAAGAACTCAAACTCTGGATTCTTGTTTTAGCTTTCACAGATTCTCTGTAATCTTGTTACAAGAAAGCCTGTACAAGTTTGCTCAATTTAAAGTGTAAAAATGACTACTGAACAAAAAAGTGAGCAAAGTGATCAAAAAAGGGAGCTAAATAATTCACTCTTTCAAAGGCAGCTTTAGAGCCAGAGGCACCCTTACGCACCGTTTATGATTTTAACAAAGATTAGACGTTCTTCAACACGCTCAACTCCACCTTCTCTTTCACCTGGCAAAACAGAGCTGTCGACAGACCACTCGCTTTAAAGAAGTGAGCTGAGCAAACGGCGTCCAGTCTGCACCAGTAAAGCAGGGACACGCGTGTGTGCACTGCTGCAGTACCAGCAGTCCTTCCCCGGCCCCCCCCTCCCGACCGCAAGGCCGGGCAAGCCGTTGGCAATACTCCCACCTTCACCTGAACGGAGCTGTGTGTTCTGTCCGGTTCTGGAAGTGACCCGGAGTGGGAGACACAGGGATGGAAAGCAGCGTCCTACCCAACGTTTCGGAAGCCTTCGGCTCTGCGGCTCGTGCCTCTTGTCAGTAGTATTTATGCCTCTTCAAAGAGAGCAGCGTTAAGAGATCGGATCATCTGTCTCCTTAGTTTCACTGCATTTACATATGGCACAAGATTGGTTTTCTAAGGAGTAACTTGTGGCAACAACATTTTTTCCTAAAAAAGTGTAACAGCACAAAAAAATTCATAGCAGCATTTTACACAATTTGTGTTAAAAAAGTAGAAGTTAACCATTTGTGTATTGAGTAACAAAAGGTTTAAATTACATTTATTTTCCATTTTACACTCACTATTTACTAGTTGGACTATTTACAAAGGTTTAAATGTTGTGTACGAGAATGAGCTTTACCCAGAATAAACTTCACATGTGAGGTAACGGTCTACCTCAACCTCTGTTTTGGCTGGCTATAGAGGAGGTACAGTTGGGTTTAGATCCTAGAAAAAAAAGTCAGAATTAGGATGTGCACATGAATTAGATCGCGTTCTTACAGAAGAAACCATACACACACACGTACACAGAGAGTAATCCTATGGTAAAAACATTAAGACCGACAGTGGATTTCGTTTTCATCTTTTTGGCTGAAAAAGAGAAAATAATTAAGAACAGGGAAGTTGTCAGCTGTACCTCATTTGTTCCAACTAAGTTTTTATCAAGAGGCCAGCTTTTAATTCAAGAAGCTAAAGCAATTGATGTTGAAACAGTAAAACTGAAGCATTTAAGAATTAACTTCCAATTGGGGCTTTCAGCACACCTTCTGAATAAGACAAAGGAATATTATTTCTCCACTAGTGTGAAGTTAAGTATCAACCCCCCTCTCTCCAAGTACCACTACTAGTTCATGCTGGGCAAGACACCTCAACACATGCTTGCTAAGACACCTCTGAAACAGAAGGGTGCCCCTTGGGTAAGTCTTTTCTTTCCTCTAAACATTTTTAGATTACAACAGACTGCAGGAACACTACGCAAGATGCTTTCTGTTGAAGATGACAAGTTTTTGGAACCTGCGGTATAATTACAACACAAGCAAAACATTATCAAAATGCTAAAAGGAAAAAAAATGGGCAAAGAGATCTACAATGCTTTTCATGCAAGTCTTCTGACAGTTCGCCAGCTGACCGAGTGATGAAACAGAAGCATAGTGGGTAGTTTTGGTAGTTGCAAGACAAAATTATTGTTCTTGCTCTGGTTATACATTACATGAAGACTGCATAGGACAAGGCAACCTTTTGGATAACTGAGGCAAGCAGTGCTTGGTGTCGGTATCCTTTGCTCTCGACGGGCTGAATGTGGTTTAGTGCTTTATGGTAGTCACACTTACGCACCTCTGCCTTCAACGCACCCATTTACCCAAATACTGCCATCTTAAGATCTTAGCGCTTCATCTGTGGATACCGAGTAAGAGTTTAGTATAAGACTATTCGCTCAAGCTTTTTTCTAAGCAAGTACTCTTGCAGAACTACTGACTAAAACTGACAAGTCTTAAATAAGCTGAAGACCACTGAGATGCATATTTTATTTTAGCGGATATGGAAATTTATATACTCAAGTTTCTTTTTTTTTTTTTTAAAAATGGCCTGTTAAGGCATCTTAAAAAAAATCCATATATGGCTTTGGTTTGCTGAAATACTATTTTACATTGTTAAAAAGGAAAAACATGTTCAAATAAATTTGACATTATGACACATTCACATATTTCACTTAGAATTGACAGTTATACAGATGCCCACATGTGATCACAGATGTCTCCCCTTGTGATGACATGAGTAAAAAGGTAATCCAAATGTTTATCTCACAGTAGAGGGCAACCCAGAAGTCTGTGCAGAAGTTACATATAAGGAGTTATTATCTGGAAGAGGGGGAACCACAGAGTTTCCATTAGTGGGCGAACAGCTCAGTTTCAGTTTTTCCAAGTACTCTGCATGAACAGGCTTGTGACACTGAAGGACCTTGATTGCATCTTCTACTTTAAACCATTCTCTTTTCCTTCCTGAATGAGTATAATCCACAAAGAAAAACAGTTACAAACTTGTAACAGCACCATTTGTTGCTATCTGTTCATTCACTTTTTCTCATTTCTTTTACTTTAGAAGTTCAAGTTGTCAGGCTAAAGATAGTGAAAAGACCTTGAAAGAACAGATGAACACAAGGGATTCACTCAAGCCTACTGAAATGGAGTTCATAAGAAAGCCTTTCAGATAACTCTCTTGAAACAGATACTGGGCAGAAGCTCATATAACTGTTCATATGTTCCAAAAGCCGCATCTAGTCCTTACAGAAAAGGATACTATGATTTAAATTACTGAATTATATGAATTGCTTCAGAAAATGAAAGAAGTGTGTTTAACACATTTTAAGTGTAGCACATGAGGACAGAGAATGGTTTACCTATATTAACTGAATCCTCCCAGTCTTCCAGTATTTCCGTCACAGTAAGAACATAAACATACGTCCTATGCTTCCGATCCTGGTTCTGCTTGAATATTAGAAGTAGACGTTTTAATTCTCAGCAAAAAATAACTTAAGACTTACCACAACTGTAAGATTAGAAATTACTTACCTCTGAAGGAAATTTGCCAGCAAAACCTGGCTTCTATTTTCACTAAATAAACATCTGTGCTGAATAGGCACAAAAGGATGGGAAAATTGACGTTTTATTTGAAACAACAGCTATTCTATTTTACTAGGCTAAAAAAAAAAAAACCCCAACCCCTCAAAACAACCTAAGCAAATCTGAAGATCATGAAGTGGGACCAAACTATGTTCTTGGTCATCCAGTTTAACTTTAGCAGTTGTCCACTAGTACTGCCCATTACTTATCTTTTATGTATGTTGTAAATTACCACAGTAGAGTGCATTTGCTAAAACTGTTTCCACAACTCGTGTTCCTAGATGAAAGGTTATTAAAAAAAACCTTTGCAAGATGGAACCACTGCATCACACGGCCAGATCATCTATGCAATGCTGGCTATAAAGTTTCACTCAGTAAGCGAGGCAAATTAAATAGCCTATGTTTGCAATCATGACAAATGCAAAAATCATTACCATCTGTTCACTCGACAGGTTTGCCACGCTCGCAGCACTGACCGCCTGTCTGGAAAGCACACGCTTTTTGCACAGGGCAGGTCAAGCACAGAGGCTGGCAGGGCCGCCGTGCCGCAGCCAGCCCACGCAAGGTCCATGCGGACGTTACTCCCCGCTAGCTCCCAAACGGGCTAGCGTACCGTCGAAGGTGCTAGCGACCCGACTAACCAAACCATACCGCCCCTTGGAGAAGAGCTGAGCTCCTAGAAAACCCAGGACCATCTCCGATTACAACTCTATTAAGAACCAAGAGATGTTATGCCTTAGCTCCCCTTGCAGATGGTTTTATCCTTCCACCAATAACCATTCCTAAAACCATTCTGTTTTGCTACAAGCTTAACACAGTTTTAAAACTGTCGTGCTTTACTAGGAAATAAAAATACTCCAGGAGTGTTCTTTGTCAATATCACTGTGAAATGGAGTAGACACATCTGTGACATGTATCCCTTCTGGCTGTAGTTCTAGAATGGGAGGACTCAGCAGCAATACCGTTTCCATCTTCGCCTGGTTCCATCCCCAGGTTGCAACGTGTGGCCCCCTCAGTGGTACTAACAACTACTTGGGGGGCTGTGTTGTGCAACTGAAGAAGGGCCTTGATTTAAGTTAGAACTAACCTAGAAAAGCGCCACTCAACACAGATTTTTTTTTTTTTCTCTCCTCTGGTCTAGATGGTGGTAGATGCCTTCAGAAGAACATACAGCTGAATTACCGAAGAATCATCATCCCTTGCAGCCCTTATTTTAAGGCAGCAAGATGTTAGGTATCCTGTTTTTTTTTTTTTTTTGGTCTGAGCTAGGAAATACATAATAGTCCTGTAGACTAACCAGCAGAGTTAAAACACAGGCAACTTTTTAATGTGTAGGACCATCCAGGTGTACTCAAACCCCAAACAAATCAGAAAAAGGGTGAGTGCTACTGACTACAAACAGGAGCTTCTCTAATTTTGTCATGGTTTCCGTACTTCACAATGGGAACACCTTTAGCACTGTATCAACTAGTCATACCATACGTGACTAAGTAATATTTCACACAGGAAATACCTATCAGGAATACACTACCTCTGAAAGTTGGTTTTATAATTAAACTGTGAATATTCTTATCTAACTACTAGACTAAGGGACTTCCACTCTCACCCATCATAGAGCACAACATAATAACACTGGATGTGTTATGATCTGAAGACTCACACCTACATTTCTACAGTCTGCTCCTGTCTAGAACCTGAGCAGAAGTGGGCAACACCAACACTAAAAGAGAATTATATCTAGCATGCATCCTTATGCTGTCCGTAGCTCAGAGTCTGATGTTTACACTATGAAATACAAGTTTTGAACTAAGTAGTATTGCTAAAGGTTAGATTTATCCGTTATCCAAAGCCTTAGCTTTTTTTAGCAAATCAAAGTCATAATGAGATACTTCATATACAGACCTATCAATTTAGGTGCGTGAAAGTTGACAACTTACTTCAGCAACACATAATCAGAAAGCAAAAGTCAGAATAGTGCCTCAAAAAAGGCATGTATGATATTTCAGAAATCCTAGATCTATCAATGTTGGTTTCACTTTAAAACAAACAAACAAAAAACCCCCAAACCCAAAAAACTTCCTAGATGTTGTCCACATAGTAATTTAATCTTTCCAGGAAGGTTCCAAGTATTTTGAAATCCTCCTATTCAAATCTTCACACGTCATGAAGCAACTAAAGGAAATCACCTGTCTAATGTAGCATTTCCCAGTAGCATTGCAAAGTTATAGGCAGGCAATACTGAATAACTTAAGTCTGATGTTGTAGTTTACCAGCTCTCACCCCACCCCCCCCAAACAACAAACATTGTTTTTAAAAGGTAAAAGAAATAGCTCACCTCAAATATCCCAAGCAGTCTGCCTAGCTTTCCCTTTACTCCAGCCTACAAAACAAACAGGAAAAACCGTTAACATGTGTTTTTTAATTTCAAAAACTAAAATATCAGTACCAGCCTCCTACATCAGCATACTCCTCCTTACTAGGGTTATTTAAGCAAGCGTTTTAACCTAAGTTTTAATTAGACAGTGCTGCATTGCTTCTGGAATTTCTATTTTTAGAGTACTTAGAGTATTAGAGCACAAAAGCTTGTCCTAATGAGTGGATCAAAGAATGCATAAATCTTTCAAGTCTTCCATCCAGACCAAAATACTGTTTTACTTTACATGCTCTTTTGTACTCTATTTTATTAGAGAGATAAATGCCATCCAATATTGAAATAATCCAGGGAGGTAGACAGGACAAGAGATAGTTTCAAGTAGAATAATAATAAATCTAGAGAGGGAATCATTAAAACTCCATTCCTATTTTACACAGAAACTTAAGTCCAAGTCTTCAAAATATAACAACAAATTAAACTGTAGGTTACTGGGTGGATCTTGTAGCATAATGACTTAATGTATGCTGGTTTTCATATGAAAGTATAGCTTTTGGTATGTAAGCTTAAAACCAAATTTATATCCCCAATTCTCTACAAACAGTTTTGAATTATTTTTCTAGTTAGTCATGTTACAAAAGGCTTTAAATTCAGAGTTTTACTCCAACCTTTTAAAACACCCCCCCTATGTATCAGCCTGTGCTCAGTAATTTTCATCAATACAGTTAAGACGGTCATTATGTTCTACTGAGACTCTAGTTTTTGTTTTTTTTTTCCAAAAATAATATATAATGCCTCTTCCAACAGAAGTAGTTTATGCTCATCCACTTATTCTAAACAAATCTCAGTCCATACGCCTGAGACATAAAAGCATATGTAGTCTACTGGTAGACAAAGCCATATTTAGATTTTTTTTGTCTTTTATAACCGATAATTAAAATAGGGCTTCTTAGTGCTAAGATGACATTTTCTAGCCTTCAGTCTTTGTTTCCAGCTTCAACCAAAGAAAGTTACTGGTGTCTTATGTCTTTGTATAAAAAAGGACCATATGGATCTTAATTACATTTTAATGAGTAACTCTGACAGACAACTGGGCAGGCTTTAGCAATAAGTCTAATCAAGATCTTACAAGTGAATGTTTTCTGTGTCTGTCTTTTTAAAGAAAGCAGATGGCTGGTGATATTTATTAAGCAGTTTTGATGAAGGAAGTCTGATCGCAGCCTGTGCAACTCAACATTTTGCTTCTCTAGAGCAAGAGCTAGACCTGAAGTTAATGCCAAACTACATACAATGTTCTTCTGGTTGTCTGCTGGGATGACAGATACCCGTTAGAGCTCATGAAGCTGAAATATGTAAGTGGACCTGCTGGGTAAGTGATTAGGCAGCATATTGATTATGAAAGCAACAGACGCTTCTTTTTGTCTGAAAGGGTCAGCTATGTGACAACAGGCATTAAAGACTGCTTATGCTTTACAGTGGGTAATGAAAAAGCATTTATTAGCCTAAAGGAACATGCGCTGAAGAAATGTTTTAAGTTTTACTGATCAGTCCTAATTTCCTCAACATTACAGTATCTCTTAAAAAAAGAGAAGCAGAACCTAAAAGGCTACAAACTTACAATTCTGTCCCCAATTTTTGCCCTTCTTCTCATGCAGCACTATCTAGGAATCACCAAACCCTTTAAGATTTTTACTTCATGGCAAACTGAACAACTAAAAAAAGCAATTTCCCATCATCCTATTCCATCAAAAGTAACAACATGGATCTGTGGGAAAAAAATTACTCCCCCTCACCTCAAACCGAACCAACTGCCCACCCCCCTCAACCAACACTAACCTCCCCAAACCAAAAAACTTTCAAGATTTTATAACTCTCTACGAAGTCCCAGCCAAGGCCTCACATTACAAAGATTTCTTAAAGGCAGGTCTATGGCAACAGGACTGTTGAAGGACAAAGAAACTCACTACCGATAGATGCAGGAGTGCTTCTCTGAACTGCCAAGTGGGAGTCCGACAGTGAACCGATATCCGCCACGCCACACAAACACCACCATCAGGTAAGTTTACCAATACTGAATAGTTTTCACAGAGAAGTTTTTTCAACTTACTAGTACCCCATAGTCACAGTGGGAATTTATCAATGTTACTTTAAGTGGAATTTACTTAACAGGTTTCTGTTCTCCCTCCAAGCAAATCAGTGGTTTAAACAAATACTCTTAGCTGAGTAATTCTGCATGAAACAATTAGAAGCACTCCATTACATTAAGTGTAAAAATTCCGCAAAGCTTATAATGAAGCTTTTGTGCAACCAGATGTTGCTATGTAAATGTGATTACTGTCACTGATGTCTAGTTACTCTCTAGGCAAAGGTATGTGCTTCCAAAATATAGCGTAATTCCTGCAGACAGTAGCGTCTTTTGAAAACCTCTATACCCAAAAGTATAAAAAGGTGGTAATTAAGAGTCTCATGATTTTTTTTTCCTGCAAGTAATATATTCACCTGAATCATCTTCATAGTTTAAAAACCACCATCAACTTGACAGAGGTTTTTTTAAAATGCTTTTGCTAACAAAAATATTTCCTCCAAGTTCTTATCTTAATTTTGACATAGTCTGAAGGAACTACATTAAGTGCTAGAAGACCAAGAAATGCCTCAGCTTTTTCACCAGAAAGTCAAATAAAGTTCCCACTTTCCTAATTGTAAGCTTCTAATACAACACACTGGTTAAGTTCTAGACTTTGAACCATTTTGTCTCTAATAAAAATATCTTTCTTTCTTTGGCCTTTATGTGCCCATGGCTGTTCAAATACGGTTCTTCAACCAGAAGAATCCTTAAAATTCTAAAACAGAATCCTATAGGCTACAGTAAGTGTGCAAGACAGTCTAAATTTTGGAAGAAAAGCCTGAAAACCCCCCACATTTCTTTTGACAGACAAGCTGTTGAATTAAGTGCTACGTCCCCCCAAGAACAATTACTTAAGGAAGTCTGAGTACTACGTAGATAAGGTCTCAAATCTGAATTTATGCATATATTTTAGTATTAGTCTAAATCCAACCACAAGAGGGAAAACCCTCCACTTCATCCCACAATCTTTCTAGCCTGGAGGTCATTCACTGCTGGCAGCTCTAGACGTACTGCAGTCTCAGATGTGCACTCACACTTGCCTTTTGTTTCCTGTAGATGGAGCAAGAGTCATGCTGCAGTTTAATTTTGAGGCTAACAGTCTACCAAGGCAGAAAGTTGCTTAAAATCTGAAAGATTTAAGAGTTATTTTTAACTGTGGGATCTGTTGGACAGTACTTTAATGGCTACGCTCCTGAAGGCACAGTGCAAGGCTATTCCTGCCCTTTCTTGCATACTCATATAAAACCCCAAGGGTTTCACTGTACCTGCCACAATCTTTCAGCTGTAGATTTTGTACAGTTTCTACCTAGTTCTAGTCTGTAACACGCAATCACTTTTCAAATATCAGACACACACTGGAGCAGATTCCTCTATTTCCTGCACGAGGTCTTAGATAATACTACTGCTATTTTCACTGTTGCAGCAGATTAACCTTCAGCATCAGCCTCTTCTTCTTAGAAGCTATATTCACACAGGTCTGGGAGAAATTGCATATTTTTTGTTAGGCATTTCAATATACTACCAAGTACAAACAAAGCAAGAGTCTCAGTTTTTGGTGAGATGGAGGAAGAAAGGGGAGTGGGAGGGTTCTGCTTCCATTTAAGAGGCTGGATGTCATCAGCTTGCCACCCTTATTTGTGTCATATTTCTCTTTGAACACCACCACATGTGCTAACAACTCTTATTTCTGTGTTTCATGCTACCCAATTAAAGGCTAAGCTCCAAATTCATTACCGAAGTAGCTCCTCATTTAAATGAGGTTTAATACCTTTCTGGGATTGCTTTATATTGTAACTTCATTTTGGTATTCTACTTTCAAGTTTGTAAAACTTACTGTACCGCTGGAACTTGACAGGTTATCTTAATTACTGTAACCTGTGAAATGGCAGATAAACTTAAATGAAATTCATACTAAACATTTAGTAGAGGTAACAACCCAAATCACTAACATGAACAGAACTTTAGGATAAAAAAAAAAAAAATTTGAAGTCATGCACACAGGCAGACTGTGGAACAACTGCATGGCATACAGATTTGACTACGAAGATCTTTGCTTGGGTTTTAAACCAAAGATTTTTAAATATGCTACTGTTGGTGGGAGAGGGATATTTAGAGCCAGTGGGCTATCATATTCTGAGCTATTAACATTCCTACCATTAAGAAATGCCATTATAACTCCCACTATAAATTCCTCCATTTTAGTAAATTAATGGAAACCGATGCTTAGTTTGTGCATGATCCAATACTGAATTAACACAGTTCAAACCAGTGCCACAGTGTGCCTCCTTTGAAGTTTATTCATTCACAAAACTCGTAACAGTTCACTGTACTGTAACCAGCTTGCCAGGTGACATTGACCTTAGTACAAAAATAGAAAGGACATCCATCTCTAGAAAGGTTAGTATTAATTTCCACAGCTCATACCACTCTGGCTTTTCTTTAAAAAATGGCGCGTTGCAGTCTTGTGGCAGCACACAAGATTCAGCCTGTAGCTTAAGAACATTTTACTTTAAGGCATGAGCTTTTAATGCTCATCAGCTACACAAGCTATCAAACCCTGGAAACTCTGAAGTTGTAGAACAAGTGTCACCAAATGATTTTTGCATTTTAAAACGCCTAACCTTTGAAAAATCTTTATGCATTGCAAGCACAGCTCAGAGCTTAACACAGCTGGCAGTTTGCATCTTACTCCAGAACATTTAAAAAAAAAAAAAAAAAAAGCATAGCCACTGTAGTAAAAGTGAATGACAATTGGTTTAACTTCTGAGCAGAATGCCCCTCTGCTAGCACCACTCAAGAGCTTTATATTTGCTGAGTTCTCTTCTTCACCTTTAGAAAGAGTTTCTCTCATGGTGTATAAACACTGATGATGTTGGCATTTTTCGAGTTCGTTTACAACTTGCAGCTTTTCTATCATGAAGCCTCTTACTGAGGTTTTGATGGCAACACATATTCTAAGCAGCCACAGAACAGCTTAACATAGGATACACACACTGCTGAAAGGTAATCAAAGTATTTGCCTGAACCACATGTTCGCTTGTAGCTGGTTTTAAGGTTCACTTTGTGTGACAGCACTTGAACAAAACACAATCAAAAGAGAGCTCTGTGTATGAGTGAAGTAGGCTGACCTCTGTCTTCAGGGTTCAAAACAGCCTAGGGTTGCCGAGTACTGCAATTCTTGACCAGAACCACCATGATGTATGGGAAAGTCTTTTGCTTTTGCTCTGAGAAAGAAATGAGGGCAAGAACAGAAAAACTGAGCTATGGAAGGACTGCTTCACTTCATAACAGCAGGTACTCCTGTTTTTCACTTTCTGATTTGCCCTTTTCTTTTTTTTTTTGCCTGCTGATGTGAAAGCATATCCAAAGGGAAAAAGATGATTCAGAAGTAACATTTTGGTATCTGTATGAACCAGAGAAGGTCACAGCATCTGGACACTGTGCGCACTGGGACTGGGCTTTTACATTAACGGAGAAATTTGTACCAAGTTTATACTGTATGATATATCATCCAGTAATATTCTATACCCACTCCTTAGCTATCCCAGCTTAACTTTCTCCTACAGGCACGGCCCGCGCACTGCACCACTGCAGAAATCTGCAAGCAGAGCTCCAGCAAATCCAGGACTTGGAAGTCTTCCTCAGAATATTCTCAAGGCAAAACCATGTGTTGTAGAAAACTGGTTATCAGCCCCCAGCTCACAACTCCCACTGTTCTACTACTTTGCTGCGAAGTCAGCCTGAGAGCTTTGTGTGCAGCACTGCGTTCCCTGCGAGCTGAGAAGCTAGACCACTCGGGCAGCTTTCAAGAGCAACTCTGATGACATACTAACTGCAGACAGGTCCCTCCAAGATGATCCATTCTTCACCACCAAAGAAAAACCCAAACATACGACTACAGTTCAGTCAGCTCTAGTTGGACATGGAGATGAGATTTCACTATTCCTCATCTTGGACTGTGCCTTAGGTCAGATCAGCAATTAAAACTACCAGTGTTCACAAGAACATTGAGACAGTGGTTCTGTACTTTTTAATCCCACCCATCAACGCATGACAGTAGGAAGTGTCAGGACTTTCCCCAGAGGTGCTACTACTCCCTAGAAGCCTAAATCTTTGCTAACTCATTCCTAGAATCCTAAATCTTTGCTCCATTCAAAAGGACTGCCTTGTGGCTGCCTCCTTTACTTTTACGAATACAGAAGCACTTGCCAGAGTCTGTCTTTTGCAGCTCAGAATTGGCCCCCCCCTCTGGCAAAACTGCACACAGACAGAAAATCTGGAATAGGATTGTATCAGTGAGGCTTATTTATGCTCCAACCTTGCTGCATGGAGGCTGCTAAGAGCACTGAATGCTGAACTAGTCTGTTCCCTGTGTAAGGGGGAGGAGGGTCACTGAATTGCAGTTCACAGAAGATCTCATTTTGACACCAAATAGCAGGCAGCATTTGGTGCAAGTTGCACCTACATCAAGTTCCCAAGCCTCTACAACCCAGCATAACCAGTCTTAAGGGTAAGCAAGATAAACCACTAGATAGCACAGCTAATAAAAAAAATCATTGTACATACTAATTAGCAACAATATTAGCATGTTTTGTGAATAATAGTGGTCAAACTGGGATGAGAGAACTGTTTAAGACTAGTAGAAATCCTGTAGTTCACTCAATTGCCAGGATGCATCCAGTTTCTGCAAAACTTTATATCCTCTATTTAAGAAGTATAATATAAAGAATTAAGAGTTGATCTGTGGTCACTTATGCATTGCATAATTTCTAGCTAAATCAAGTGACTCTGATTTTTCTTTAGTTTTAATTGTTTTACAGTCCAGGCTGTTAGATATTCAAGTAACATTTAACATTTTTAACAGTTTGCCTAGGAAAAATAAATAGCAAGTTAAAAACCAGGATTTTGAATTTGAAATTTAAGTACCATACTAGAGTGGGAAACTGCATGAATTTATCAAGACTTAAAGCTCTGTTTTGCCTAGGGGTAGGGGCAGAGATAGACAGGCAGACTATACCTATGGTGCTTTCTTTATAGATAAACAGCCTTAAATGTCCTTAACAAGGCCTTTTTACTGTTGAATTCTCAACTGCTCAGATACATCAGTTTCTAATCTGTTTAGTTTGGAACCTCCTCAAAGGTCTGTTTATTTCTCTTTCTTATGTAGCTACACATTAATGGTTAGCTCACCTTCAGTCTGTTCTAGAAGAGCTGCGAGTCAAACATTTTCTGCACAAACAGAGAAATGCTACACTACTATAATATGTCATTTGGCATAAAGTCACAGTTCTGCTTCCAGTAAGTGTTTATAAAGGCAGACGGAAATTTAGCTATGAAATGAAAGCGTGCTGGAGGCAAGCTAATTAGTTCACCTCACCACACTATACCAACACAGAGAACTGCAGTTCTTTGAATTTCACAACAATGGAAGTCTCAAGTGAAATCCTGGATAAAGAAGGTAGAGTCCCCTCTTTTTTCTTGATTCCCATCTGAAGACAGCAGCAGCAGAAAGAAGCTGGATTTTTATGTTTTGTTTTGTTTTTGTTACCTCTTCATACACCTCTCTGACAGCTGCTCCCCCTGGCTCTTCTTCTGGTTCCATTCCTCCACCCGGTACAATCCACTGATCGGGGTATCGGCTACTGCTTACCAACAGCACCTATAAATAATTGCAAATAACTGTTAAATATAGCTCACAAGTCAGGAATCTTGGTACTATCTACTTTTTCAGCAAGGCACTTATTCACCTAGCCAGATGGATTATAGATTTTAGAAATTAAACATAACAGGCAACCAGGAGTTGTAAGTAGTAAAGAAGAAGTGAAATTATTAACATCCAGTCTTTTGGATACAGTTAAGTCAAGACAATGTCATTATAATCTCCTTACATAAACACTTTCATCAGATGCTTAGGCACAATGTGAAAAATACACAATACAATATGCACAGGAATGAAGTTGTACAACAAAAATCTAGTAACAATATTCTCCAATACTGAGTAAGTCTTAGGGTCATATAGATGGTAAAGCGTGAGAATTAAGACATTTTCATCACACAGAAGTTAAAATAATACTTCTGGAATGGCATCTTTTGGCTAAAAAAACTGGACTTCTGGAAATATTTCTGATTTTCAGTTTTAAGACAAGCTTCTTTTCAGTTACTGAAGTGTTATGTTAGCATGGCATGCTTACAATATTGCATAACTAAATTATAAGGAGAGTATTTCATTTGCCCTTGTTGAATTTGGTTTCTTCTAAAATTTCTGTAAGAGAAAAAACTGCTACACATTGAATTTTAAATAATTTCTAAATTTAATAACTTTTTTTCCCCAAGACACTTTAATTTCACTTAATTTGACTCTGTAACCTGGTCATATCATTGATATACACCAATTTAAAACCCCCTGTCTATAGGACCCGTCCTTCATAATATTCAGAGCTGAGAAGAGTTTAGCCACCTGTCCAACAAACTGGGATGCCTCGTATTTGGAGTAATTTGCAGTAGAAGTCAACGAAAATAAGACCTTGCTTCAGGATCACATGGAAATAAACAGTTTAACTTGTGTTTGAGACATATCCTGATTACCAAGACATACTCAATCATCTGTGTAGTAACCAGCTTCATATTCTAGGCAATATTTACATAAGCCCTACCCTGAAGTCAAGAGACAACTGTGGGGAGCAAAGGGACAGGGTCAGTGTTCAAATCTTTAAAAGCAATTAAAAGACTAGCAACAAGAACCTCTGTCTAAAGGTTAAAGTATTGACTGGTGCCAGATGACTGAAGTGACAGTCCAGTCCTTGTCACCTACCCTTATGGTCTTTAAACTCATCTCCTGTTGGATTAAGTAGGAAAACAATTCCCTGATGAGGGCAACAGGGAAATGCTTATCACTTATACTATGTCCCTTTGGCACTCATGGAAATACGGTGTAGGTTCATCTACAGGAACTGGGGAGTGTAATTAAGATGACTGCATACCTTTATGAATGCAACAATGCCTATGCATACTGAGGTGCACGTAGAAGACCCTTATCTGACAGATATTTTCTTGTTGTAATGTTTATTTGCAGTCAAGATTTGTCCTACTCTGAAGGATTCTCCACTGTACTAATTTCCCCCAGATTTTTCCTACACTTAGTAAGGAACACGGCAGAGACCTCATTTAGTACGGAATCATTCTTAGCATCTGATCTAAACGTTCACATTTTGAGTCAAATATTTGTTTCAGCTATCTAAAAACCTAGAAATAGTCAGCAAAGGCAACAAGGTTAGACACAAATTTGTCTCAACTTGATCTTTACAACCAAAGGTTTTAGTTTCCTAGGAACCTTTGACATTAACAAAAGATTCCCAGAGGGTACTCAGCTCTACTAAATGTAGTTTTAAAAAAAGTTTTTCAACACATAAGTGGAGCATCTCTATCACTACAAAGAACCACCATGTTGGCAATGCTTAAAGAGCAGTTGTAAAAATCAAGTTATGAATTCACTTGTGGGATCCCAGACATAAGCATTACAACATTATTTTCTGCTGATGAAACTAGCACTCACTGCAGTCATGTGGAAGCTAGCAACAATGATGAACAAAAGGATGATTATATCACATTAAGTCATTCCTAGCTTGGTAGAACGGTTTTAATCAGCATTCACTGTTTAGTTAAGGCTAAACATAATTACTTACCAAGGGATTAATCAGGTTGCTGGTTTTGGCAGTGTAGCATAAAGCCAGGAATTTTTTATGCCTTTATATATAGTAGTTGACTACCACTAACCTGATCAATAGTCTACTGAGCTAGGTTTGTATACCTATTAGCTTTAAATTACCCTTTAAAAAAGCAGAAACAAATACACCTAGCAAGTACTCAACATTAAAATACATCAAATCTGGTAGATAGGCTTTACAGCTATACATACAATAAACTCAGAAGTGTTACAGCCTGGGAGTTCATTTTGGTAACTATCCAAGTCTCTACTAACCCTAGAACTGAAGCATTTTCTCAAGCATCTTTCCCTCTATGCTTTATTCTCCAGTGATCCCACTGCTTTTACACTCTGAAGCCAAGGGACCACACTAAGGTATATCCCCAAGATCTTCAGATGGACAAATTTTTTCCCACCCCATAACATTAACATTTGAAGCCACTACAGCATGAGACATCTGTCCTGGGGTATGCTACCAAAAACATACTCAGAAGTAATTAATTTCTACAAAAGCTGATAGCTAGCAATTACAAGGTTGTGTGGCAAGGCTGAAAAGCACTCCACACAGATTCTTTCCGTTCCAGCAGCAAGCAACCTTGCACTCACTTGCATGTTTTTGGTGCGTTGTTTTTTATTCTATGTAGTGGATGTAGTTTTCAGGTGTTTACAACTTTTAAGTGGCCAGAAGACACATTCCACAGTACCTGAATCACTAGGCTGTAAATATAAAGATCACTTAAAAATGAAGACGCCAAAAAACTCTGGTTGGTTGACAATGCACTCACATGCCAAAGGAAGTGCAAAATCAGCAGCAAAAAGCCAGCAATTAATCTTCCCTTAATATAAGATAAGCAAACAAGGAGAATAGAGATCTAGGTCACCCAGACATCCAGTATTTTCTGACAAGGTTCATGTTCATGCAGATTACAGTAGTCTACTGAAAAACAAGACTGCAGAATCTCACACACCTATGTTTTTCTCTAGCCTATGCACGCCAAATTTTACATCACAACCTCATTAGGCTCAGAAGAAAACAATGGTAGTACTTCCTATGCAGAGAAATCTGTATCCCCTGTCTCTGAATGCAGAGAAAGGAATGTGATTTCTTGTGTTGTATTACTAGTGATCACTGCCTTTCCTATGTCTCTGAAAAAGCCTGACTGTTGATAACTTGTTCAAAAGATTTCCAAAGTACAGAGTTACGGCATCAAATCTGCTTGCCTAGTTATACTGTTAAGTTTATCTTACTCCAAAGACTAAGGTAAAGCCATTATTTTCCATAATACTGCCAAGTGAGGAAATAAAGCTGCAAAATTCAGCTAAGAGGAGAAAAAGAATAATTTTTCCACTAAGTCTTACTAGCCAAGTTTTTACCTTGTTTTCAAGTCCAGGAATAGCAATGACCTTTGAGTGCAGTGAGGAAGAGAAACTGCTAGCAAGCCTACTTGTAATAAGCACCTATTGATATGCTTAACCAAGATATGGTTAACCAAAAACCCAAAGGTAATTACAGAGCATGTGGCATCATGGGACTTGCTCACTATAAATGCTAAGCCTAAAGACAAACAACCCAAAATTTCTGGAGACAGATGCCAAAGTTTTGGCCTGTTTAGTGTTCTCAAGTCAAAAGAAACTTGTGAAACAGTTAGCAGCCATATATTCCAGAAGACTAAAATGGCAACAGCTCAGAGTAATACAAATTACAACCAAAAGCTATTCCTCCTTGTATTTTTTTTCATATCAAGTGCTTAAAGAAGAAAATTACTTAAGGTTATACTAAATATCATTGCTTTCTATCTTCCTTAACTGTAGGGCATTATAGCTTGCAAAAATAATTGTATTAAAAATCAGCTCACATAAAAAAAAAAAAAAAAGCAAGGTTGAAACTTGCTAGACAGAACAAACCCCCACAGCTGGATTCTTGACTTCAGAGCAGTCATCCACAACTTGAAGTAATGAAGCAATAGCAGCAGAAGCCAGTACAAACCAACTGCAAAATGGGAATTTTTCCATAGCAGATATATTACTTGCAAGGAAAAATGAAGTTAGTTGAAAAGGTACCACTCCAGTTCCACAGAAATTATTTATTTGTCATTAGACATCTTTGTAAGCTCTTTCCTCCCAGCCTAATCACATCTATTCCTCTCTTCCTCACTGCACATCCCATTTTCTCCCCTCTCATCACCACCACTAATCCACTAGCTATGTCCAACTTGCTGTTTGAATTACCTGATGGAGATAGCCAAGTTTGCCGCCTTTTATAGTAAAACCAGCAATTAAAAGGAACAACTTTCAAGAGGAAGGGAATCAACCCCTCACCCCCAGAGGATCACTGAGTGCCTGTGGCTCAGCTGCAAAGAACACCATGTTGCTCAGGTGTACGACTAAACACAGCACAGAGAAGGAAAGGAGAAGGCAGGTGCATGGAAGACAAAGGATTTAGCTCCCGGGCTCTACAAAGCTGAGTACATGCAAACCATTTCAGAAGTTTTAAACTTATCAGAGTATAGGAAAGATTGTAAAGGCAGCAAAACATTGTGGCAAAATGCTGTTAGAGAGAACAGATGTACTGCATGTTCTCACAGGCATCAGAAAAATTAAGAGGGAAAAAAAAAAAAATACAACCGGATTCTGAGAGAAAAACAGGACCCACTTTGATGGAGGTTAGTATAATGCAACCTAGCACACTCAATATGGAAACTTCAGCCTACACGGTTAGTCTGCCAAAGTCATGAGCACATGAAAGAGTCGTAAAGATGGTTTAATACAAATACAACCAAAAGGGTCAGTCGAGCCCTATGATTTGTTTAAAAATGGCCATAAGCAGATGCTCAGGGAAGAACATGAGCAGGAAATGTTTTTTTATTCCCTAACACTTCCAACCTCCAATTGTTTTCAGCTCAGGAGCTTCCTTAAAAGTACTGGGAAACTACTTTGAATGATACAACACAGAGACATCACTAAAGATCAAGGAAAAGCACCTCTCTCAGACCCTGTGTCTTATTTGCAGGATTCACTGTATGAATTTTTAGGCAAAAGCACACATCTCAAATTAGAGAGCACATGTCAACCTACCACTGTAGTTGGAGATTTCCTTTATCTAGCACTTTTTGCTATTTTAAGAACCACTGCCTCATTTCAGTAGTTCTGAAACAGTTTCTCAGTTCCCCTATAGGTTACCTTGTCCTAGAATGCCACTGTCTCTTTTTGGACTCCAGAAAGTTGAAAAATGCAAGAGCTTTACAACTTGCCATAGCAATGCCACAAAGGTAGCATTTAGTAAGGAACATACTTTTGCCTTCCTGAAAATATTCTCAGTAGAGTGATTGCTTATAGTCCTCATTCTTTACTGCAATCATTTTCAAAGTGACTTTTTTTAACCTGGAGACGTAATGTGCACAAAGTTATTGTAGAGTCGTAAAAAACCCTGGGATCGTACTTGACAGCATTTTAAAAGCTAATTACAGACGAGGCTCCAACATCTTTACTTTCTCCCTTACACTGGCACAACAGGAAGCTGAGCTGGCTGAAAACTAGCTTGTGCCATTAAAGCTTAGTTTTCAGCCTGCACAAGCTCAGCACTGATCCGTACACAGCCATACAAGGGACATCACCGCACAAACTGGGGCAGAAAGGCATGACTGCAGCTGCCCAATTCCCGATCAGCCTAAGCCAATTCAAGAGCCTCTGGCAAAGTACTTCACAGACAATAGACTGAAAGGCAGTCCCCAGCTATGATGGCGGTTAAAAAGAAGATTTAGTCTCAATGAACAGGAATTGGCAAAGCAGCAGAGAAATGGCAAAACAGCTAGCAGTACATTAATCCTAACGCTCATTAACTTGAGTGCAGCATCTTGAAAGCAACCCAGAAAACTGGGTTCTGTCTATACAATGTATTAAACAAACTCTGAAATATCCTGCCAACTTTAAAGATCACTTTTCAAAGAAGAAGCAGCATGATGCTCGGACATCAATCAGTGCAACTTTACCAGCCTTCTGAAGATTAATGATAAAGAACTACATGCATATATAATACTTGAAAATCAGACCTGAAAATAATTTTTCCTTTGAGATCTTCTGATTTTAAGACTATGTGGCAATGGGGAGAAAAACATCAGCCTTTTTCAGAAGAAGTTTTGCCTTAACTTGCAATTAAAATAATATTATTCTATAATTTTTTTTCACATAAAATTCACATATTTGGCTAACATGTTGTTATAGCGATGCGGAATTTGAGTACCTTCCTTTGGCTATTTAAAGTACTTTGTTTTGTTCTTTGGCTAAAGTGTTCATATCAGGAACAGACAGCACTATACTACTATGGCACATCAGTCAGAACACATTTCCTCACGTCAACAAGCACTCAAATCACCTGTAACATTAGATCTCCCCCTAAGCTTTAGTATGCTTTGGAGAGTCAGATGTGACAGGTCTCACAGTGTGATTAAGGGTGCAGATCTTCCACCCAGCCGTATGGCAAAAGGAGATTCCTGGCTGCAAAAAACCTGGAAACAAACAAGAACACCCCCCCCTTGAAGTGTCTATAAAAGGAGTTTTACTTCTGACACTGGGTGAGTTTCCCAATCCACTTTACAATACATCCTTCTTCCCTTATGCTTGCCAATACAGACCAAGGGAGAAAACACATAAGGCAGTAGGGGAAGAGCTCAAATTCCTATTGCTGCCCATTTCTTTATAACTTGAAACCACAGCCTAATCTTGAGCAGGAGAACTGGGCTCTACCAGTTACTCAGCAACACAACCTGTTTGACTAAGGATCAGCTTCCAAGCACTTGTCAGAAACAAGAGCTCTAAGTCTTTGAGAACCATTCAACTGTAGGTAAAGACAGGACAAGGTTATTTATTGACAAGTACTAGTTACCTTTTAGCCTTTTTTGTCTTTGAGATACTTGGAAAGAAAACACACATCTTTGAAGACAAAATCTGTTTTAAAATATTTACATTTATAGGACTGGTTCCACTGAAGCGCTTAAGCACTAAGTCAGAAAGCCACCTAATTAAAATAAGCTTGTTAAGTGCTCTACAAACAAGACTGGAAAAAAATACCCATCAACCTGTAGTCTGTAAACTCACCTATCTACAAAAGATGTTTGAGAAAACATGGCTACAAATCCTAGCTAGATACATACGCATATATGTGTGTGTGTATATATGCCTATGTATCTCTAGCTAGGATTTGTATATATTTCTGAAGAAGTCTGCCACTCTGCTATTTCACAGAAACTGGTAACTTGGAAGTTTTGAGGACCACTGAGTTAACCAGGGCAATTCAAACAGAAACTTAGCCATCAGTGTAAATCCTCAAAATAAACTTACAATGCTGCAAGTAAGCTATAAAGGATATTTTCTCAAGTATTTAAACACTTACAAATATTACCAGAAAGACAGCATCTTCTAAACAGGACAAAACACAAAACACGTTTTTTTTGTTGCAGGACACCTTAGCCTGATGTTAGATGGGTACAGCCGTGTTTCCTTCTTCCCGCAACCCGTTTTTAGCAACCATCCACCCCATGAAACATATTTGTATGGCATAGACAAGTAATACCATAGGTACTGGAAAAATAAGTAATTGGAGTTTTGAAAAAAAAAAAAAAAAAAAACCCCATGGTTGAGTGATTTCAGTATCTGAAGAGGCATGAGAGAAGACTGAAGCATCCTGCCGTGGTGGACAGCTGAATTCCTACAGCTTCGCTGATCTTGCAGGCTTCTGCTGTTGGCAAGCAGTTGCGGTTTGTCAAAAAACATCCCAACGTGAAAGCAAGGTGCATATGCAGTGCCTGCAGAAAGCGTTTTTTTCTGTGAAAGTAAGGATAACAAGGCACTTATAAAACATAAGTTGGTTACCTGATATAAATCCTACCACAGCAACCTAACATTCAATTATTTTTAACACTAACACAAGCTTAAACCACTGCAAAACCCCATACAAGCCTGCAGGGATACACCATAAACAGATGCTGTCTCTGTAGACGCACTGTAAAGAGCCATTTTGGAAGCTGTTTACAGGTCTTGATTTTTTTGAGCGACACCCCTTCCTACACCACACTGATGATGTCCATGTATCAAGAAAATGCTGAGGAAAAACTAAGGCAGCAATCATCCTATGTCAGTTATTCCTCCTGTATGTTAGCAGGGCAGGGGCATGAGACAGAACAAGTAAAAACCAGAGCGCACCTGAAGCGTATATTGAAATGTGTTATCTCTGGTATTTTAAAACATGCTTATATACTATTAGGCAATCACAGACCAAGCTAGGTAATCTTTATCAGTCCCTACGTTGCTTTGGAGAGCACGCCAGCCTTAAATACGGTGCCATGGTCATACGGCAAGTTATATTTTAAAGCACGCACTATCTGTGCATTTACACCTGAGAGCTTACACTGAAGGATAAAGAAACCAGATGACATTCTTTGTCAAGTATGGAAGATCTTTCATCACTGTGCAAGTTTATTTACAATAATTCCTAGAACATCCCATTTTATCAGGGTAGCCAGGTGATGCTTCTGGGCCCTGGTTTTATACATCAGGTTGCATTACAATAGGTCTTTCTGGTCTTCAGCTTATTTAGACCAATGCAAATAAACAAAACATTTTACTTATTCCTTTATTATCCTTTAATAAAACAATTGCTAGTATAAAGCAACAGCTGCACGAAACTGCAGAACACTACTATTTTTTTAAATAATGGAACAGTGACCACCAGAACAAGGTAGATTAAACAAAAGTTTCTTAAATCTTGACATGCTACAGCCCAAGAAATAAATTTCTCTAAATCAGACCAAAAAGGAGACACAATACTAGGAGCCTATCATTTTTAACTCAAAGTTAAAAGGCAATAATTGTCATGCATGTGTATGCCCTACTACAGGAAAAAAATCCAGCAAAACCCTACATTTCCCATAAGTGTATGACCATACAGTTATCCTCACTACTGTATCAATAGCAATAGAAAAAACCCTTCCCATCTATTTTTCTCTCTTATACAAGGCTGAACAACAAAAATGGCAAAATTAAAAACTCAAAAGCTTGAAGACTTTTTTTTTCATATTAAACTATTTTTTAGATCTGCCACCAGCAACTGCTGGCTAAACACTAAAGTAGGGCTTTCAATACTATATCCAATTACATAAAGCAGTTTTACAGATGCCAAAATAATTAGAACGCACTCACGTTTTAGATTCAAGGTATTTAAAAATAACTGCTCATTTATTTGTATAATACGTAGTTGAGGGAAGAAAAATTAGCTTTTAAAATTGTTCTACTTATCCAAGTGACTAGAAAAAAATGTTTATTACTATTTGTTCTTGCTGCTTTAAAGGCCTGCCTCATCCTCTGCTTTGAAAGGTAGGAATTTCCTTGCCTACCCTCCACCCAGACCCTAAGACAGCAGCATTTTATGTAAAAGCAGTGTTTGCAGAATACTGCAGAAGCAATTCCAACACGTGGAAGCAGTGGGTCCTCACAGTACTGAGAGAGGTTCTGCTGCAGGCTTATCCAAAAGCTGCCGTCCACATCTCCTAGTTGCTCAAGGAGAGACTTGCATTTCCTCATACACAAATCCGCCAGCCCATCCCAGGCTGCTGAATGCCATCAGCTTTTTGCACACACCTAACAGCTTCTTGCTTGTTCAAAGCAAAAAGCCTGCAGCCCCCACACATTTCATGCCCACATAGCCTTATTTCATTTTTTCACGGGATTCCTCCGGCTTCATTTCCAGCGATTTTTTTTTCATTCAAAGGGCAGACAGTCCCTGCAATTACTGCTTCACTTCCATTAAGAACAACAGAAAGAGCCAGCACTTAAGCTCATATCCAGCCATCTTGCTCTCTCTTCAGCCCAAATGACAGCACTGAGAGACCAAAACCAGCAGCACTTTAATGACAGCAGTCTAAGACATCTTCTTCTAAAACACTCAAAAAATTTCCAAAGCTACTGGCCACATTACTTGGCTATTTGGATATTTCGGGTATTTTTTTTTTTTTTTAAAGCATATAGTATCACAGCATGAAGGCTACAAAATCTAAACCAAAATGTGCTATAAAGCTCTAAACTGGCATATGTGGAGTCACTTGAAGATGAAGAAAGAAAGAGGGAGGGAGGATTTTTGCAGTGGTGCATCTGGACAACCATCAGTCATCTCAAGTACATGCTTTCAGCTGCAATGCCAGCTCTCAAGACAAAGCAGAAGCTTTTGACAGGTTGCAAGGCTGCGGGCAAGCCCAGTTTCCAGCTCCTAACACCCTAGAGAACTGAGTCAACAATTTTAGTCTAGCAGCAAAGACTGTTGGTAAGTCTAATTGGACAGAGTGCTGTAGCTGAAGAATAGGACTTCTGCAGCTGTATTTCAAACTGTGTGCAGGGACCACCAGAATTTTGCCTGAGCAGTATTCTAGAGTCCACCAATGTTTCGGATTAAGAAATAAAGAAGTGAGCAGAAAATGAAAGGAAATACAATATGGTTTTACCAAAACCATCCTTTGTTACCACAGTCTTTTTTCAATTGACACTTTGCTTCACAGTCCATAAAACTCAGCCGTAATATGGGCTTCAACGAGGCTACAAAGGTAGCGTAAGAAGTGCAATATGCATTGGAAACAGACCAAGAAGCCATAACAAGCAGATTTTGCTAGATGATGATTAACAATAGATATATTAAATGTTTTAGTGACTGGCCTGATTTTCATTGGTGATGAGCACAAAAAGCTATTACTGAAATTTTTAAGTCTCCAAACTGAGTGGCAGTGTCCGTAAGTCATGGTACCAACAGAGGTCTCATGCTGAAGTTGCAGAAGAAAGTCACATTTGGTTAAGAAGAATATATTGCCAATCTAATGCACAGGACACCAAGAATTTCTGGTACAAGTTGAGAGTTCACGATGTGGGAACAAGTTAGAGACTTAGATACCACCACTAATCACAAGATGACTACATGATAGCTTTACAATCATGATAAAGACGGGTCCTAGCACAATGGTTTTTTTCTTGTATAGCTACAGAAGTACTAGTAATCTTTTGCACAACACAGTGATCATATTCCATCTAAAGCAAACACGACTGTCGCCTACCTTCAAAAAAAATGTGGCTGTCAAACTGAAGGAGATGAAAAAGCTACCAGGATGATCAGAAGAAAAGAAAACCGGTTTTAAGAGATGAGGTTTTAAGACTTCCAAGTCTATCAAAAAAGTGCCGAGAAAGGAATGACTGCTGTCTACAGGTATGTCGTAAAGCTAAGTGCAAGGAAGGAGGAAAAAGGCTAAGGCACAGGCACAACTGGATACGGACTGGCCTTTCAGAAAGTCAGAGCCGAAGTAGGAAGGCAGGTTAATTCTAAGATTTGTATCAGAAGATTGCTGCAGATACTCATTCTTCCAGATAGAAACTAACCAGCTGGAAAGTAGAACATGATCTATCGAGAGAGTCTTGCAGACATTATCTCCATTAAAGAAAAAAGCTGCGATTTTGATTTCTTGCTTTAAGACACCTAAAAAGAAAATGTATTGCTAAAGATTGCTTTCAGTTGTGTGTTCTATTGTCTCTCCTCCCATGTCGTGCAACTCTTTGCTTATGGGGTAAGTAACCCTGTAGGTTAAAATAACTATGAAAACTAGAAAACCACCCCTTGCGCCCCTGGTTTCTACAGGAGTCTACTGTTCCCCTCTTCTCCCTTCAGTCATCCAGGCACAGCCTTTATGCTCCTTCACAGCAGAAGTTACCCTGCACTTAAAGATCCCTGGAGATGTAGGTCGGCTGAAAATCAATGGCACAATCTCTAGAGAATTGGGAAGGAAACACTGAAGACATTTACATGGAGTTTGAAGTAGATCTACACAGAAACTTATGAAGACAGCAGTGTTCAAGAACAGAAGCAAGACTCATCCAGCCAATTTGGGGAACATGGCTGGTGATACAAATTCATCACAAACAGTAATCAGGCATCAAACTTCTAAGGAATAGGTTCTGTATTGATACAGATGGAGCTGGCACTTGGGAAACAGCTAAGCAAGTTCAAGATGTTGCCATTGCTTTCCTGGATATAACTTACCAGAAAGTGATTTGAACCATTTCCACATGCTTAATCTATGTCCCAAATCTGACTTGGTGTTATCCCATGCATTTTTCACCCTCAAGTGTGTCCACTTGCACAATGCCAAAGCCCAGCCTCATGCCAGCCATAGAGGTGCTCCACCTGCAATACCACAAAGTGCTCCAGTGCAACAAGTGTCAGCATCCACTCTTCTTGCACAGCCCAGCAAAGCTGCTACTGCCATCCTTGGCCTCAGAGGGTGTTCTTATGTACAAACAATTTTTTGAAGCAGCCAGTGGTCTCATGTGGATGGCAAGATTGAAAGAGAATACGAGAAGTTGCAGCAGGAAATGAAGAATGAATGGAAATTACCGATAAAGGTGACCTCGACTATGAAGTTCCAACTATAACTGGTGCAAGAAAGCTGTAACAGTGGATCGAGCCTTTGAACTCCAAACAAGTCTGAGCTGGACTAGCACCCAAGAATAAATACTGAAGACACATAAATGAAGAAGCACACTGGAGTATCAGAGGTGCTGCTGAAGCCAAAGAAAAGCTAGACCAATAGCAAGAACTAGCAAGATTCCTGCTGGGCACCTTTTCTCCTTTATAATATTAGGAAAAGCCGATCAGTGTAGTCCCAAGGCTGTATTTACACCACACAGGGAACAGCAAATACCAGAACACTATGCAAATTTTTTTGCCTAAACACAAGGTTCTGTATTTTGGGAAGAGGCCTCTCCCTGCTGCGTTATATAGCTTAGTAGATGCTTAAGCAAGGAATTTGCCATACTGGCAGCTTGGATAGGATGCTAGCTTCTTCCAGCATATAGATAAAGGGGGAAAAAAACCCCCAAGCCCTAACCTATGTAGTTATTTTAGAGCTGTTAAACAGCAAAATGAAAACAAAAATCAGGAAAAGGTACGCTTCCAGCCCGAGACAGTCTATAAACGCATTGTGCAATGAAACCATCAGCAAAGTTTCCAGACAAGGGCCAGTGCAATTGACCTTGGCTAGGAATACAGGACAACTTCGTTGCCACCTCCCGATTCTGCTGCAACATAAAACCCCAGCTGAGCGTTTATCCTCTACAACCCAAACCCCAGCAACCCCCCGCCAGGCCCCGAACTCCTCGACAAAATATTTCAAAGCCCCGTTTACACCCTGTTGGCGTGAAAAACAGTTTTTTTTCAAAGACAAAAAAAAAATTTTTTTTTTTTTTTTTTAATCCCACCCAAGTGTGGCAGGGGGTTCGCCTTAAGGGCACCACCAGCCCTGCCCTCGATGCGCCATTACACATGAACCGATTTGGGGCGCCTTACGGTCACACAAAGGATAACTCCGGAGTTTCCGCCGCTGTCCCGTTC
>JAVJGG010000062.1:12486193-12506725 GCA_035590195.1 Aviceda cuculoides | reverse complement strand
TGCAATGGCCCTTGGTTTTTAGAATCATCGGGAGGCTTGAATCTTAAAGTTTTTTGTATTTTTTTGTAAGTATGCAATTTTCTTGTAAGTCTAAGTTATGTGGTCTTTCTATAGACAAGTCAGCAGCAACTGTATGTGAAACAGTCAAATCATCAGTAAATAATTAACATTTACAATGTGATCACATATTCATGTTCGCAGTAGTTCTGTAATGATGCATTGCTTCATATTTTAATGCAGTGTATGAATACTGGGTAGCAAATCATGATTGCATGGGATATATTACTGAAAGGAACTGCTACAATGTGGTGACAAAGGTCTGTTTTATTGAGAGGTGGGGTTTTTTGTTTGTTTTTGTGAAGAATGTCTCTGGATTTTGTACTATAGCTACAGCAATTGTGAAGTAAGTGATGATACCTGGAGTACATGCGTGAACCAGAGCTGAGTGTACAATGCAGGATGCAAAGATACTTTAAAGGAAGTTTAAAAACCTTTACATTCAGACAAAAATAACTTTCCACCTAGCTGTAGTTACACTTTGAGTGAGGTGAAGTCTGCTTAAATGCAAGGGAACAATTTTCTTTTCCTTGGGAAGAAAGAAACAGGTTTAAAAATTTACAGAGTAATTAGATTTTCCAGTTCCCTTGACCTACATTTATTGCCAAGATTAGAAACTGCAGTGTTCAATAACTATGTTCTGGCAAGTTTTATATAACTTTCTTTTCCGCTCATAGTTTATTACGGTTAATAAAAATGAAATATTTGCTTTGGAGGTACTTTCAGTCCTCTACCATTTGCTCTGGAGAGAAACAGATACTTAGGATTTTTTTCTCACCTCTGCAAATAGCACATGAAATTAATTACTTTATCTTAGGGAAATCAGTGCCTTTAGTTATAATCATTCTAGATGATCATTTCTTCTGTCATGATTGTAACATTTCTTTGGTATTCAACAGTTAAACCATCACAAAAATCCAAAAGTTGAGGAGCAAACAGTGTACTGAGAATGCATCCCTCTAGTGCTGCATTGTGTGGGCTTTTGGAACAGTAAATCCTCTTTCAGTGGCACTGTAGTCCAGTGAACGGCTGGCTGCAGCTCTAGGCCCAGTCATCATTTCAGCAGAACTTAAGAGTAATGGTAGTGTTGAGGTTGGTTGGCAAGGTTAACCTGACAACCAGACTGGTTAGCATCTTTCCCAAGCCTAGAAGAAAACTTTAAACATATTTGAATATAAGAAGGTTTGGTATATGGGAAGGGTAAGTGTTAAGGTGATTTACTCCCCCAAGATATAATAGAAGGGAGCACTGAGTCTTTGAGATTTTATACTACTCTGTGGTTAGCTGTAAGGAAGCAAATGAGAACAGTGCCAAGCTAACTTCCCCGCTAACTTAAAATGTCATCTTTCCAATGATTTAGCAGTTATGAAAATGCCAGAATTAGTCTTAAAATACTTCTAAGTGCCAAAAAATATGCAAAAAACTTGCCAAATCATACACACGCTCTCTTCTGGTAAACACTGAACACAGAGAGAACTTTAAAAAATGGAACATTTATTTCTAAATTGTGCTTCTGCATAAAGCAGCATATATATAGTAATTCTCACATTGTCTTTTTCTCTTAGAGCCAGATCTTCATGTGAGTCTCTTGTAAAACGCACTTTGAAGAGAATACACATACACGCTCACTATGATAAGGGTTGCATTCCGCATCCACAGGGCTCCCTTGCGTTCAGGTGAATCTAGAGCACCACTACAGCTGCCAACAAATATCTTTTCCTTTGGTTGTTATCGTTGAACAACTTGTTTGAACTGTATGCAATTACACTATTACTGTCTGCCAACCCAGCTTTATAATCTTGCCTTTTATGAAAAAGTATAGTTAACATTGCTTTGATGCCTGGTAAGAGTGACCCTCCCGGTAAAGATAGGGTTTTGCATTAGATGATTACAAATGGGGATAAATAATAGTCACCAGTGGATGAAAAGGAGTATATCAATTAAATACAGCTATGTTTGTTTGAATGTAGACATCTGAGCATGTTTATTTTTACGTATTAAGAGTATTGTATGCTTTTGTGTGCTTTTATGGGTTCAGTGAATTGTGATTGGTTTGGATTTGCTTAAAATTGAACTTCTTTTAGCAAAACAGAAAAAGTAGTATTTTACAGAGCTGTTTAGTAGATTTTATTGGGTTTCTACGGTAAAGCCAGATTGACAATACTCAACTTCGGTAAAAATACCTAAATACCTGAGGAAGATTTTTTTTTTTTTTAACCGATGCAAAATTCTTTTATCTTTATCATAGAGACAACCTAAACCCCCAAGGATTTGGCCAGACTTCATGAAGTAAGTAAGTATGAATTAAGAACATTGTTGCGTATTTCACGTTCTCTGTGAGATTATGTAATCTTAAACTTGGGTTTAAGCTCCTTAGCCTGTACGGCTTTGTTAGTGGGATATCCTATTGTTTAGTTTATGTTCATAAATATTCCCGTCAACAGTGCATTTCACAGTTGGGTCCTTAGTATTTTCTCCTCCTTAGTTATGAATTCATTGCCATAAGACTCTTGTTATTCAAGTTCTGAATTAATTCTGTAGTAAGCTATTATTTTTGTAGTAGGTGTAAGCGGATGTAGTTTGGAGAGACTGAGTTATTAGGCTTGTTCAGTGATAAAAGTTGTGCCTTTCAGTGATTACAGTGAAACCCTGCTTCACCTGCAAACATTTAAAATTATAAGTGTGGCTCCATGAAGATTGTCGTAGTATGAGTAGGGTCTTCATTGGTCCTTGTTCAGTTCCCTGAATAAAATAGGGTAAAATATGTCTTGTCTTGTTTTTGAGGATTTGGGCTTCTTGGGAGAATAGGACTTCAGTGACTCAAAGCTGAGAAGATACCGGAATTGTTTTGGAAGTTCAAGATGTTATCAGTCCCATAGCAGCAGCAGCAAGCCTGTACCAAATACCAGCTGCTCCAGAGTCCTAGTTTAAGGTACAGATGAAGTGGGTCTGTGAACTGGATTGCCAGGAGATGGGCACATGTTCTGTTTAGCTAAATCTACTGTGGAGTGTGTTTTCCAGCAATGGGGCAAGGGAAAGAGTTGGTAGTGGGATTACCTCAAAACCATGCAGTTCTTCCTGGCAGAGTCTGTCTCTTAGAAGCCAAGTTAATAATAAAATGGTAGTTGTGTTGTATTATTAACAGATGCATCAAAAATGGAAGGATAGATTGCCATTTAAGCAGTCTTCTTTCCTAATCTGACTGAATTCTGCTTGGCTAGACTTGGCACTCAAGTCCCACAAAACAGGTCATTTATTTATTATGTTTATGTTGGTATGTTTGTGTAACCAGGTTACTGAGTATTTGAGCCTATTTCTGATATTACACTGTATAAATCTACTAGAAGAGCTTGTTTGATAATGTGCATCTTTTTTGACTGTGTAGAAAAAGATAGTAATTTGTGGCAGAAAAATATCTGAGGCTTGGCCAAGCTGTGCTTTATGAGGAGCTGTGCTAAATAGGAGTGGAAGCTGTTTTGTGTAGCTGTGAGTTCAAGAAATACTTGAGATAATTACTAAAGGTAATTCCGTGTGAGAAGTAAACAGTGATTAAATTTTTACTCTTATGTCTGGTTGAATTTCAAAGGTAGATCTTGGTAATAGAGCAGAGCAATTTCTTAAATATCTGAACAATATTTTGAGTTATGTTGCAGGCTTCAACAAACTTACTGGAAAAAGTGATTACTGCAAAGGTGTGGTGACAGAGAAAGCAATAAAAAATCCTGAATGTTCCTCTCCACTGTTTTAATCTGAAGGCTTCATTCAAAAATGTCAGCTTTTGACCCTGATGTGTTTAGTCAGGCTTAACCTTTCTTACATATGAAGCAACCTTTAAAAAAGATCAGATACAGGTCAATATGGGTGGAGTAGACTCATAATAGGTACCCCACCAATTTTTAATCATAGTTAGTCATTATCATCCTTATGACCCATTACAAGAGTGTAAGATTAATTATGGGCTACTTGAAAACACCTAGACATGCAAGCTGATCATTGTTCTGTTTTTAAAGCGGGTATATGATGACTGAATGTGTTACCAGCTTTGGAGCCAAATTACAGTGGGGCCTGGTATTATCACTTTTATTTCAGTGCTTTTGTTTCAGACTGTGGTTTAGCTACTGTTACTAAATATATGTATCAGAGCTGTTTGCAGTTTAACAGTTGAACCTCCTACTGTTAAGAGGGCCAGCAGAAGGTGGCATTTAAGCTGTGCATAAGGGCTCTGCTGGGGTCAAAGGCACAAATGTGTGCCTGTTTGGTTTTTTTTTCCACATAGAGAATCATGTTTGTGGGCAATCAGAAGATTTGCATGTAAACGTTGGTATCAGTAGGAAAATCACTATGGTGGCTCTGGATTTTAGTCTAGTGATTTCTGTATGCTTGGGGTTCTGTTGCTCAGCTTCTGAGCAGGTGGAGTATGTTTTCTGTGAATGGTTACAATAAAATGGCATTGATATGGGGGATGGAGTCAAACAAAAATATGTTGTTAGAGCTAGCTAGCTGGAGTCCTCCTTCAAGTTCTGTTTTTGACAAACTGTCTCTGGAAAACTTTCCAGGTCCTGTGAGATAGAATTTGTACTTGAGAGTGCAATCAGAATGGACAGATGGTTGGAGCATTGAGACCCAGTAAGCTCCGAATTAAGAACAGCCAAGAAGGGAACTTCTAGTTGTTTCTCTGACCAGTGCTCTGAGTGAGTGTTTTTTCTTTATGGCATAATCTATATTTATTATTTAAATACTTAAATTTACTTAAATTTAAATAATTTAATTGCATGTTTTGATAAGTATCTGTTGAAACTTATCCATTTATCTTTTTGTAAAGATTTGGGTTTTTCCCCCCCTCACACAACTAGTACGAGAGGAGTCCAATATACGTATGCAGGTAGTCTTGAATACATTCACTAGTGCTATAGTTTTTCTTAATAGTAATTTAAAACATCTCTCCCAGATTTTAGGAAGATAAATGAAAAAATGCATTTGTACAGAATAAAACCAAGTTTTCCTCCTGGAATTCCTCCTGAAGTTAATAAATCTGGTGTTAGTTGCTACATTATGATGACTACTGTTCATTCCCAATTGAAGCTGAGTACATGGTTACTGAACTATGTCCTGAGAGACATAAATGGGGGCAATTTCAAATCAAAGCCTGGGGGTGTTTGATTCTGAAATACCACTTCTTATTGAGATGTGTGTTAACAGCTTCACATCTTTTAGTGTAATGAGGCTCTGTTTTTACTATTCTCTTGATGACAACTGTTAAAATATTGATGGGAGTGGTATTTAGTGTAAGTATGATGTAAATTAATACCTTTTGTATTGTTACTGCTTGTGAAGTTGAACCACAGTAAGAGTTAGTTTGTCCATTGTTTTATTAAGGTTTGCTATTTTCTGAATTTGGGAACAAATCCAGCTCTTTATGTTTTCTACTGCGGTGATTAAGCCTTTCTTGGGAAGAAGAGGAAAATCTTGTTATTATTTTAGGATTTTTCTCATCTGTCTGTTGCTAGTATTGATGTCTGTGTATGTCTCTTCAGCTTGTGGCTATGTCATTGTATTGTAGTTGTCTCTTCAGTCATCTGAAGATGGCTTTTTTTTCCCCCTTTTACTATATTACTTCATTTGTTATCTTATTAAATTAAATAATTAATGCAACAAATTCCAAACCTCCACCGTGCTTGTGCAAGCTTTATAACTTTACCTCACTGACCAAATTAGATACAACTGCTCATGTAATCTTAGTTGACTTACATTATGACATTGTAGCTCTATATTTATCATAAGATTTCCTAAAATATTGTTTTCAGCTTTATCTCAAGGCTTCCTTATTTGTGTGAGCATGCCTGTGAATTTTCAGGGATGGTGCTGAGTCCATCTCATTCTCAACAGATCAAATGGGAGTGCAAAGTTTCAACAGTGTTATGCATATCATCAGCACTAAAAGTTGGTTTTAAAAGCTTCTTTTTAAGTTTAATATAGATTTTAATATTGCTTTTACTGGGATAAATGAGTAATAAATGAGTAACACTTCAGATTAAATTAAAATTGATTCTTCTGAACGAGTGCTTAATATTTTCACTGTGGGCAAAGGGTAGCTGAAAAAAACCTGTAAAATTTCTTGGAAGACAGTGTATCTTGGTCCTTAAGCTACGTTTATGTAAATTATATATTAAAGTACAACCCTGGGACAAGAGTTTAGGGAACACCTTATTTCTTATTTTTGTGGCCAGTTTTAACATTTCTCACAGAGTGTAAAAGACCAAAATTGTAAAAGACCAAAATTGTAAAAGAATGAGCCTTCTTTTTAGTTTTATATTATTTGCTGAGCCTTACTGTTACTATTTTTAGAGTTTAGGTAAAGCATCTTTATAAGTATATAATGAAGAAAATTCTGACAATAGCAATGCATTACTGGAAACATAAAATGTATCACAGACAACCTTTTTTTTTTTTCCTAATGGCAATTATGGACCTGATTTATGTGGTTCATTGTTTGTGACACCTCCCTTCTGCCTGAATAATGAAGACTCATACTAGGGAGAAACTAAAGAACCCATGGATTAAACATATCCCATGGATTGCTAGTATTAGCAGGGAACTTTTAAGAATGACCCACCGAGGGCAGTGCTTTTCTACAGGTCTTGTCATTTTGAGTTTTAAAAGAAATGAAGATGTCATGGTTTGAATGAAGTTCGGAACAGGGTTTAGAATTTGACTGAGGATGAATCAAGTTTAGATAGTTAGAAGGCATAGGCTTTACAATTCATATTCTGATTATGGAAATGCTAAAAGATCAGTCGTATTTGCAAATGCAAAATTGTCGCTATTCAACGTGGTGACAAGTCTTTTGAAATAATCTGTTAGAGTCAAGATACTTGCCTTGGAATGTGGCCAGAACCAGATTTTGTGATTGGATACTTGGACTTTGAAATTGGCTACAGTTTTCCCCTTATAGTAGGACCAAAATTGTTGACATAAGTGCAGGTAACTTCTAGAGATGCATTTTAAGTGGCACCAAACAGTCCACTAAAATCAATGAAAACCGAACACGCGAATTAAAATTCCGTAAGATAAATGCTGAGCTTGTGCTTTTTAGCCTTTACCCCTCCTTCCTTTTTTGATATTCTCCAGTTACCCCAATGATGTTTCCTTTCATCTTTTTGTTTGTTTGTTTGTTTGTTTTGTTTCTCCCCTTGGGAAGCGTTATCCCCTTTGTATTAGTTTTGTGTTGTATTCATATCTAGGCTGCTGCCAGATGGACTTTCACAAAGGTCTGCTAAAGACTTTTGGGACTTCATGTATGTGAAAGTGACCCGAGTAGATCCAATTGTAGAATTGGGATTATGCTTGGTAAGAGTGCTGTGAGTTTCGTTTGTAAGCATTGCCCCAGTATTAGAGGTCATAAGGCCATTTTATTCTGGAACACTGCAAAATGGCATACTAATTGTGTTATGTGGACTCCAGTTGTATGCTTTTCTGGTTCAACATCAGTCCCATTTAACTATGAAGTAATGTCTGCCACTTAATTTGTCCTCAGTTGAACTCAATGTACAGGCCTTGTATAATAAAGTCTAAAAATACAAAGAATGAACATGTAGTACAAGTACTTTACTATACAAATTTAAAATTCATGCTGACGCTACCCATCCTAAACAGTTTTTAAATATAATGTGCATGTGTTAGTATTTTACCAACTTCCCTGTTACAATGATTTTGATTCATGCAGAGAAACTGCTTTAGTAGACTCATTTCTAAAGGTACTGTAAAATTCCTGCTTATGTTAGGAACTGTATACTTCTATAGATGAAACCATAATATTGCTCTCTTGGCAGATATTTGAAGAAATCTTTCATGTCTATAGCTATTGAGCATTTGCCACCTTATGAACTTTAACTTGATGTACAGTATGTTACCTCATTGTATTTCTGTGTGAATAGACTTTAAATACTAAAGGCAGTTTCAAATGTAAAATGACATAAAGAAACTGTCCTTTCAGGTATTTTCTTTTTGAGTAATGCTTTATGAAATAAATATTTAGGAGAAAAGTGAATGGGAAGATACAACCAACAGCTGAAGTTCAGCATAAACTGACAATAGAAGTAAGATTTTGATGTATATCAAGACAGCTCACTAAGCTGGGAGCAAAATTTGCATCATGGTCAGCAATTTTCCCCTACTGTACAGCCAGTGTGCTGCAAACTAAATTTGTAGTGCATGCTAACAACAAAAAAAAAAGGCTGACATATCTTTAAGTTCTCTTTTACACAAACTAGTTAGTGAACTAGGAAATAAACTCCTAAACTCATTTCACTGGGAGATACAAGCTGGATGAGAATCCAGCTACTTAGATAATGTTATTTCATTGTAAGAACAGTGGAGCACCTGTTAAATGTGGTTGTAATACAGACTCAGACAGGATATTCTTTCATGTTTGTCTTTTCAGGTGAACCATTTGATGATTCTACTTCACAGACTGATCACTAATGCACATTCCATTTCATGTTTTCTTTCTGCAGCCACAAGATAGCTTCTTAACACATTGAACTTGCACACTTTTGCTTGGTAACATTCACATCTAACACAACTTTGAAACTCCAGCCTTGAGAGTAATATATTTGTGCTTTTAGAAGTTGAACAGTACTAGAGGAAGAAGAGGGTGTGATTGAGTGAATGTGGGGAAAAGAATGTGCTCAGAAACAGGACATGTAAGGCAATGTGTGGAGTCAACCTGGGTGTGTAGATATATAGGGTTGTGCCAGGGAATGAGTCTTCCTGAGTAGGCAGAAAGGGGCAATAAATATTAAGGGCAGAGGGAGACACAGTTGAATGTTGCAGCATAGGAGTAGCTAGCATTTGTGTGAATGAAGTATCACTGTGTAAGAGCACAAAAATAAGTTAAAAACTTAATTTGAGAAGGAGTAGTAGATAGCTCGATTACCCTACAGAGTGCTAACAAAGAGCAGGTCTTATCTGAGGTGCTAAGAATGAGGGGAAAACTGCAGCTGGTAAAAAAAAGACTCATCCAAGGTTCAGAATCAAAGAGTGTGATGAAGGCAGTGGCTGCTGAGGTAGGCCGTTAACCCCCAAAAGCTAAAATGAGGCACAACAGCTGGACAGAAAAAAAGTAGTGGAGAACAGAGCAGACCTGTGGCAAGCTCTGCAAGCAAGGAAGGACTCCTGGGGATCTGGGCATTGGTTGTGGCCTGATTCCTGTTGCAGTTCAGAACTTTATTTCTTAAAAGGAAGAAAAAAACCTACTTCATGCAGGATATAAATATGTAAAAATTTTGGGACTGGGAGAAAACATAGGATGTACATTGAGTCACCTTGCTTTTAAAAAAGTCTGTGTTTTTCAATTTCCTTTCTGCTTTTCCTTTCTTCCCTTCATGCCTGCTTCTTTCTATAGTGATCAGGTTATCCTGGCAGTAAGGAAGTTATATGAGGCGTAACCATTGCTAATAGAAGGATAATTATCCCTGTTTCACTGGGTGGAAGGGCTGGTTTGTTCAAAGATTACTTCAACTTTTATCATAGTTGATTGTACTTCAACAGACAACAGGAACCCCCCCCCCAGGAAGCTGCTAATTGATTTATATTTTTAATGTTTCATTTGCATTTTATTTAAATTTCATTTATTTTAATGCTTCATTGCTCTTCCTCCAGTTCCAGACAGCTTCTCTGAATAGCCTGAATGAGTATTCATCCTTATGGTATACATCAAATATGTGCATCTTTGAACACTTCCTATAAAGATGCACAGCTTGGAAGAGATGTACGAGTTTTTTTCCTTTACACAGGTTTGAAGTCTTCAAACATAGTCAGCAACTCTCTTGAAATATGATGCTATGTCTGAGAAAAGCATACAGAATGGCACAGTGTCATCTGTGAAATGTGTCATCAGTGTCATCAGTCCTATGCTGATAACTACAGCTCATCCGCAGGGTGGGTGTTCAGTGTTAATGCTGTCCATTCCCCTTTAGAAGGTCTTTCAGGATGTGTTTTTAGTGGATGGTGTAAAGATGTTGCAGAGCTTGTGAGGGAAAAGTGGAGGTTGAATTCTAGGTGGAAAAAGACAGAAGTGGTCAGATGGTTATTTTTTCTTCTGTGTCTCATTTTGATGAACTGTATAGCTTAGTATATGTCTGTTGCCTTAATCCTTCCTACCAAAAATTTTAGCCAGGCTAGTTATTGATTGTGTGTGCAGTCCAGAGATTGGAAGTAGGATCTATTTTCTGCCTTCATCTTTTATTATATGTACTGATGACCTTTAGAATTTGATGACCATGCTGTACTTTTCCGTTACTGGTGCTGGATAAAATATTTGATGGTATTGTGCTAATATGTGCAGTAGTATTTTCTGTATTCCTTTTTAAGGGAATAGAAGACTTCTAAGTAGAAAATTAAATGGATGTAGATAGAAACGTTGTGTAAGAATAATTTGTGTCTTGCTGCACCTAGAAGTGTTCAATATTTGGTAACACCTCCCCCCTCCTACTACAAAATAAATCAGTCCTATTCCTGTATTTTTCATTGTCGTCATTGAAAACTTGGAGGATTAGGCCCATGATGGTTTTCACATGTTTTTGTACTGTTTTATATTACCCAAATTGTTTCTATGTCTGTATTTTTGAAGAGCTTTTACTTAGTAAAGTAAAGAAAATCTTAACGAAAGTTCAAGTAAAATTAAGTTTTCCATTCTCAACATTGTCCCATCTGTCTTTGATAGTATGTCTTGCTATGTGGATGTAGATGAAGAAACCTGGAAAAACTGAAATCAAGTCTGAGAATTCAATGTAAAAATAAAAATATTCTCTGTAATTAAAAAGAAAATTCCCCTATGGGTAGACAGTTCTAGAACGTGTCACTTCAGGGCTTCTTATATCCTCCTTTGAAGGATTTTTTTACAAGTGCTCATGGGAACAACAGGATTGCTGGCTTATCTAGTAGCATTATTTCTATGACTTTACTGGTAATCTTGTGCAGATGACTTTACTGGTAATCTTGTGCAGAAATGACCTACAAAATGAGTTAAGTAGATCATGTAGACTCACATTAGCCATGACACTGATTTTACTGGTAAGGAATGTTTTCAAACAGTAACCCAGGCCAGACTGGTTTGTGTAAATCCTAAACAATTATTTTGCAATGGTAAAGTAAAATTTTAAACTTTTTTTTAAAAAGCGCCCCCTTCCCCAAGCTGTTCCAGCAGTGGAAACTCTCAGATTGCCTGCTGCTGTGCAAAAGAGGGCTGAAATAGTTGCAAGTTAACTCTTTTTTTTTTTTTTTTTTTTTTTTTTTTTGGCTGATCTAAAAGTAAGGTGAAGTGGAACTATAGAAAGAATTTGAGAACTAGAGTAACAAGAGCAAGCAAGCATCAAGAAAAAGAGTGGAACAAGGGAACAGAAAGGAAAGGCAGGTATGATGAAAGAGAAAGGCAGGAATGAATGGCAAAAAAAAAAGAGAACAAAGATGCTTTTATGGTGCATACTAGCTGCAGCTAGTAAAAATGGTATTTCATTTGCCCATCTGAATTAAGATTTTGGTCTTTGCATCAGTGAAGGCATGCTTTCTGCTGCTGCCAGCTGCCATTTTGGGAACGTTGTTGCATATGGTATTTGTGATATTTCCTCCTTAACAAAGAGACAACATTTTGTTCCTAGTGATGACTAAACAGGAGAATGCCTTCGAAAATGTGCTTAACTTTAATTTTTTACGCTCTGGGGTTTTTGTTACATAGAAGTAATCTGTAGAGTTGCAGTAAGAAAATATAAATCTCTTCAGAAGGGAAACAAGTTCATTCCACGCGTAATTCATAAACAGGCTTAAAATCACATTGTCTTCAGGAGGAACACAAAGCATCCAATTACTTAGATGATATTTTCATCACCTGGTAGATTAAACAACTAATTCCCATTATTTGTTGGTGAGAGAGAAATATTTGCTTACCTGCAAGCTGGACCTGTCAGTTTATGTGTCTTAATGATAACAGTACTTTGGTAAAACATTTCTAATAGATGCAGAAATAAAGCAGGTATTTTTCTGTATTGTTTTATCAGACAGTTGTTGTTAACTGTTCTGATGTGCTTATAGTATACCACGTTGTAAGCCAATGGCAAGGCCTGCAGACCTAGGCATTCCTGCGTTCAGGAATTTTCATACTAAAAGCATCACTTTCAAGGCACAACAGTACAGTGTACAATAACCTCCCACAGATGAAACCATGTAATTTAAGTGCAGCTCCTAGAGTATCACTTTTCATATTTTTTTCCAGAATTAGTTTGCAGGGTGGAAACCTCTTCTGGGATGGGGGAGGTTTGGTTTCACTTGTATCTTCTAGTCATCAGATATAGGCTATTCTAGATACAGACTCAGAAATGCCAAAATAGCGTTTAAGCCCTAACAGTCCTGCCTTGGAGTAGAGGAATGGACCAGATGACATTTTAAATCCTACTTTTTCAAGTCCTTGTCCTAGAAAGAAAGATTTTTTTTTTTTTTTTTTTCCCCCCCTGATTCTTTGCCCTTGGGAGCAGGGTAGTCCAACCAGTAGCTATGTCTCATTTATACAAAAGGAGATAAATTGTCAGTCAGCTGTCACTGCTGAAGATCTGTGATGACACTGTGGCATGCAAGAATAAGTGGTGTCTATGGTGGTACGTCCATAAACCATTTAAGACTTTAAACATTAAAAGTAATATAAGTACTGGTTATCATTTTGCACATTTCTCTCTCTTTCCATAACAAGAATTTCTACTCTGAATCAGGGTTTCTTAGGATAAAACATGTTTTTGAAATGTATTTCTGCTACTATGCTGGAGAACAAGAGCCAGCATGTGCTAGCATTCTCAATTTTCTTTGACATTCATGATTTCTAGCACAGCTGATTTTTTTCTTTTTTTTTTCTTTTTAATGAATATCAGATCTTTGTAATGCCAGCAAGGATGTCCTGTTGCCAGGCAAGAAAAAAAATAAAAAAAAAAATCCCAGAAGGCAATAAATGGAGTTGATTTTTTTTTTTTTTTTTTTAAAAATATTTTTACTGTTAAAGTAACTTGAGTAGCATGCAGGGTTTCAGAACAAGATGTGGTATGTGTTTATTTTGGTAATAGCTGCCATATGCTATTTTTCTTTTTTCTTCAATCATCTCCCTTCAGAAGGGGGGTTGAATGCTAACAGAAAATAACTCTAAAGAGAGTCACCTTAAATATATTCCATTGTGTTATTATAAACTGATGCAGTCAAACTGCTTGACTATACCCAAATATATTTTGTGTATAAAATAGCTGTTAAACATAACACAAATGCAGATCCTTAAAGCTAGTTCTCAAAGATGTCTGAAAGAAAGAGAAGGAGAATAGGGATTTCCTTAATATTGGACTATGCTTTCAGAGTTTCTGAAAGAGTTATGATAATATACTGGTAACCAGCCAGTGCTGCCACTTACTATTAAAAGCCATACATAATGATATATCTCTTAATATATCTTTTTGTGCTGGCTATGTGGTTATCTCCTTGCAAAATGAGTATGAATTGTGCTTAAGACAGGCATCTGTTTTTTCCCCCATTTCTCCTGAAAAGGTATTGAGCAGAAACAGTGTAGTACAAAAGCTTCTCACTGCTGTTGGTGGGCAAAGGCAGTAAAGCTGAGACTGACAAATGCGTTTAGGAACCTGATGCCCATTGAAATCAATAGGAATGGGGTGCTTAAGGGCACTTGCAAATGTGGGTCTGACTTCTGGCTAGGCAGCATGCAATGTTACTGGGAGGAACCACGGATGGGATGAGATCAACCAGCACGTTTTGGGTTCCACTTCCATTCTCATGTTGGTCCTACCCATTGTTTTAACAGTGCTAGTCAGCCCTTGGACCACCATCAGCGATGAGTTTGCCGACAGCTTGTTCTTTGTGACAGTCGAGTTGAGCTTTCCATTGACAGTAGCCCACAGCAAAGACTCCTTAGTTCCTCTGTGTTGTCTTTTCTTATTTTGATTCCTGCATCAGCCACAGATGTGTCAGTGTATGAAGTATGTTGTTTCTCACTTTTTAACTTAAAAAGATAGTTCTTTCTGCACCAGTAGCATGCATTTTGTATTTAAGAAAGGGAAAGATTCCATACTTGGGTTGTTTTGTTTGTTTTATGTTTGTGTGCAATTAAATCTAAATGTCCCCCACTCCCATTAAAAAAAAAAAAAAAAAAAAAAAAATAAAAGGTTTCAATCCTGAATTGGTGTGGTAGCATGTTTTGTGGCTACAGTTGTTGCAAAGGTGAGGTGACAGGTACTGACTCTGGGTCGTCTTCTCTGATATTTGTGTCCCATCTTCTGGATGCCCACAGTTCACATACTTTGAAATTAAATGTAAAACATGCTCAGTGTTTATATCTGCTGTCACTACATTGCACAAACATAGCCATCAATGTCTTCTGAGCTACAGTCTGCCTTGAAGAGTTTCTTGCAGTGCTACCCACACAAGAGGTTCTGCAGAGGGAAGTTGTAGCAGAAGCTCCAAGCCTTTGCCTTCCATCCTGAGGCAGAAAGTGAAGATAGAATTGCCTTATTGGCAGATAAAAAACCAAAACCACTGAGAACAGCTTGGATATGTTGAAAACAAATTTGTATTATAACAAATGTGGATGTATGAAAGGTGATATGGAGGCAGTAACTCTTCCAACAGTGCCATTCTGCATGGGATGTGTGCTCAAGGTTAGGTGACAGGAAGGTGACTGTGCTATTTTCTAGTTTCTTCCCTCTCCATCAGCAGCGTGGCCTCTTGATTATTGCTTATAAAAGCATCAGAGCTGAAACTGAGTTGTTGATGAAAATCCTAGAAATTCTAAGCCGTTTTTAAGTTTTAGTGTTTTGTTAGCCTTGGCTCTCTCCTGGATGCTTGGATCATCGAAGTATTTTTTTGAAAACAATTTCTCGGTGGGGCTGCATGTGTGTATAATATGTTATAGTTTACCTTAAATATATACCTGCACTGCAAAGTAAAATTATACATTGCTATGATGTAATATATTACTTTCAGAAAAAGGTCAAAAGGAAAAATTCATCTTGGCAGACTAATAGAAGTTTCTCATGGCTTAACTGCTTCCCCTCAAATTTCAGTATAATTTGAGTTCATAAGAGCATTAGGTTAGGCAATCAAAATGTGGTATAGCAAATGTCTAGCATCTCTTTATTTTGAAATGGCAGTCTTCAGGGTGTCTTGGAAGTTCAGCACAGTTTACACTGAGATAGATGTAATTCCCGGGATGCTTCTCTGCTTTTTCATGTCGTTTACTCATTTGCAGTGTCCTTCAACTGTGATCCATAGTTTCTAATAAAACCTAGCCTACTTGTAAAAATTTAATGTCTCAAATAGTTGAGAAGGCAATTTACCAATTTTGGTGTCTATGTGAGTTCAGACCACTAATGACAGCTACCTGTGACTGTATCTACATTACAGTTAAAGGCGTGACAGCAACACATAGATACTGCTTTGCAAATATTGATCTAGCTAGCCTAGGCAACAGCATTGAAGTTACTAGAGCACTGAATTTGGCTTCAGCTGTACAAATCTGGGCAGTGCCCTGGTACTATGTGGTAACTGAAGCCTTTGCAGTGCTACTTTGCTTCTAGCTAATTAGTTTTGGTGTAAAGTCAGCTTCAGTCCTACATTTGAGTGCAACTTAAAAGTAGCTTGGAACTCATTCTGAAGAAAAAGGAGATACTAATAGTGATGAAAAGGATTAATTTGAAGAAACAAGACAGTCAAGGTGAAAGAGGTGATGTTGCATCTTAAGACTACTTGCTTGATCTTAAAACTGCTTTCTTTACAAGGAAGCACTAACATTGCAGCATCAGCAGCCAGATCATGTCTGTCTGGCTTTTGGTCTCATCTTGACCAAGAAGCTGTGTTTATATGCAGTTCGTGTAGACGATCCAACTATTTTCTTTGTCTTTTTGATTTCCAGACTAAACTAGTTTTGACATGCTTTGAGTCAGCTATTATTATTGTCATTATTGCACTTCCTATTGTCATTAATGCCACATACATGAATCAGGTTCCAGGAGCTCATGAGATTTAGAAAAAACATACGCCTGACTTCTGTTTGCTTCCCAAGGTTTTGACTCACTGGAGGTTCACATTTTTAAACTTTTCTTTAGAAGCATGAACTCCACTATAAATCCCCTTTAAAAAGGCCAATGCTCTCCTGCTTCCAAGAACAATGTAAGAATCTAGGTTTGAATCCCCTCAGCTGAGTAGTCTCTTACTTCCTCCCTGAGTATGCTGGCCTCTAGACAGCCACATAAAAGGTGGGGGATGCCACCTTTTGCTTTGGTAGTGCTTCTAAGTGAAAGTGGGTGTTATACCCAGTGTTTTAATCTGGTCTTGGTGTGGCACTTGTACTACAAGCCTGTCCATTGGGTTGATCAGTAGACAAAGCACAAGCGTGATAGCTTGTGATCAGTATGCACGAGGTGGGCTCTTGAAATGCTCACCTAAAGCAAGATCTTGGCACGCGGAGTAGTAGAACGTCTGGCACTCAGCTAACTGCACTGGTGAGAGTTAATGCACCAATGACTTTTCAGGTGCCAGCGCTTTGAAAGCAGATTTGTATTTGTAAACACGAATGTTACTCAGAGCAGAGCCAGTTGGTACGAGGTAACAAGTTACTGTGCCTCAGTAGGTCTGTATGCTCTGTGCTCTTGGTACATGGCAGGCACAAGTAATTTGAGTGAGTGTACTCCATAGTGAAGGGAGCGAAGCTGCTGTGAGTTATGTTACCTTTTTTTTGTTGACTTGTACAGCCAATTACTGTAGGTCAGCTGAGGTGTGATACTTGATTAGCCTCCAGCAATTCATTTGAACCTTTGAGCCTTCAGACACCTAAAAATCTCTGTGGATGCGGCACTAATGATGTAGAAGCAACTTATCTGAAAGTTCTTTCATCTATTAGTTGATCAGGGAAGACACTTAAGCCTACATTTGTATGAGAGGGGAGCAGCTGGCAGGGCATTCTTCCACACTGCCTTGGAACTTGCACTTCCCCCAATACCAAAATAGTTCTGGGACATGCTGCAGTGGCCCACTTGTTTTTCTTAGCAGTAAGGGGTTGGGAGGATTCTGGTGGAAGATTGTAAATATATCTTTTCAGCTGTTGGGCTATGTTTATTATCAAGCAAAAGGGAGCTACTGCTTTAGTATATCTTTATAACTGACACTCTAAAAATATAATCTCAAGCAAAGGGTAAGCGTCCCTTTCTTTAGAGCGACTGTATTTGTATGGAGTACCAATGAAAAGTCATACACGAGAAAGGAGTCAAATCCATTTTGCTGAGAACCGGCAGAATGTGTAGCAGTATATATATATCGAGATACTGAGAATAAGATTTGCTAAGGAATTAAGTCAGTTCACAGTAAACTCTGTGAACGCAGTGAATTACTCTGTAATTTTAGCTACAGTAAGTCTACCTAATATTGGATTGCAATTTGCTTCCTTCCTATGAACATACATAATGACTCTAAGCAGCAAAATATTTGAGGGTGGAATTGTGGTTACAAAAGACAGAAAATGGGAATTACTTTTTCAGCTTATTTTAGTTCTGTAGACTTTATTACTTTCAAACAAAAAATATCACCGCCCACCACTCTTCACATCGTATGTTCACTCCAATAAATGGAAGCCAGGAGGAATGATAGTGATAGGGGTTTGAAAATAGGCTTTCACATATTAATGGCTGTAATGGCACAATAAATGTCAGGACAGAAACAAAGTTATTGAAAACAATGTAACTGCAAATAGGAGTAAAAAGCACAAAACTGCCAGTGGATTGCTCAGTATGAGAGAGTAATTTCTCCCATTTTGTTTTATAACTCTCTTACCTCACTCTCCTTTAAAATTTTAGGGAGGGTGGGCAGAAAAATGTAATATTACAAGGTTGTCCTAACTCTATATAGAAGATGATGAGCTTGTATCTCATGAACAAATATATCCCAAGCTTCTAGATGCCATGGGATCATATTTCCTTTATTTACATCATAAGTTATAAGTGATCTCTGCATTAGCTTTTCCTTTCCTTCCATCACCTTCTACCTTCTTCTTCTAAGTAGATTACGTCTCTTTAGAGTTATATTTGCTTTGCTAATGGCTATTTTTGGCTAATCAAATGGCCTGCTCTACTGCTGAAGCTCTGTTTCAGTGTCTTCTCTAATTTAGAAACTTAGAATAGAAATTTCAAAGCCCCAAAGTCCCATTTTGATAAGTGACTGATGAGTCTAAATCAATTCTGCTACTTTTGAAAATTTTAATGCAGAACTTTTTCTTTGTATTTACAGAAAACTGGGTACAAGCAGAGAAAAAGTTTGAAAATTTTTCTCATAGGCATGATTTAAAATGCAGATTTACTGTTTGTTTAAAGAAAGCCAAACTCATCTACTCTCTGCTGAGTAGTTTGTTATGTGCTGGACTAACTTGAATCAGATCCTCTCATGGCTAAGATCTTTCTATTTCTTAGGACATCTTACGGAGGCTGCTGAAGGTTTCCTGATAAAAGCAGTTTGCAGCATCAGAGAATGTGCATGGGTGGAAATACAACCATGATAAAAAGATGTCAGTTGATTTTTGGTTGGAATTAAGATCTTAATGAAATGGCCGCAGCCAGCATGACCTAGCCCTGTGATTGTGATGAGGATGCAGAAAGGTGCCTCACATCTGTTACACACAGTAGTATGGACTGTAAGCGCCAGAGTCTTCTATTGCATTAATTTCTCCCATTTAGTCTGGCAGGAGCAATCGAATGATGTTACCTAAAAAGAGTGAGGAAAATGTTTACAGTAGAGAGATCAGAGAGGAAGGCATTAATATAATTTTTTTGAGGAATAATGTGTACCATTCTGCTCTTCTGTGTTCATGAGGGATGGATTAAAACTGGAACAGGTGCAGGGAAAGGCTATGAGGGTGATCACAGGAATGGACAGCATACTATAAGAGCCCATAAAAGCTTTGTTTTCATGTGCTAAATAAGCCCACATTTCTATAAATATATGGGAGAGGAAAATATACTTAGGCTGAAAAACAATGTGGGGATAAGAACATGTGGGTGTGAACTAGGCTAAAATAAATTAGAGTAAGGTTTTTAAAACCACCTAACCTTCAAGTAGGAGGTGTGAGAATGGGAGCCCTAACTTCAGTTGTGACTGATTAGTTTAAGAAAGCAACACTTTAACATTGAGAAGACGACAACCTGGAGATTGAGGTGATTCTTTTCCATCCTGTTCCCATGTAGCTTTTACGACGAGAAACGATAACAAAAATGTTAGCAGTATCTCAGTTTTAGAATTCATGGAATGGTTGAGGTTGGAAGGAACCTCTGGGGGTTGTCTAGTCCAACCCCTGCTCAAGCAGGGTCAGCTAGAGCAGGTTGCTTAGGGCCGTGTCCAGCTGTGTTTTGAATATGTCCAAAGATGGAGACTCCACAGCCTGTCTTGGCAACTGGTCCATGGTTTGATCACTCTCACAGAGTGAAATAATAGTTTTGTGTTCAGATGGAATTCCATGTGTTTTAATTTGTGCCCCTTGCTTCTTACCCTGTCACTGGGCACTACTGAGAAGAGTCTGGCTCCCTCTTCTTTGTTCCCTCCTATCTGGTGTTTATACACGTGGATAGGATCTCCCTGAGCCTTTTCTTCTCCGGGCTGAACACTTGCAGCTCTCTCAGTCTCTCATGTCAGATGCTCCAGCCCCTTAGTCATCTAAGTTGCTCTTTACTGGACTCACGCCAGTAAGTCTCTGTCTTGCACTGGGGAGCCCAGCACTGGGCCCAGCACTCCAGTTGTGTATCACCAGGGCTGAGTAGAGGGGAAGGATCACCTGCCTTGGCCTGTTGGCAATGCTGTTCCTAATCCAGCCCAGGAGGCTCTTGGCCTTCCTTGCTGCAAGGGCATGTTGCTGGCTCGTGGTCAACATGTCGGCTGGAAAGACCCCAAGGTCTTTCTCTGCAGAGCTGCTTTCCAGCTGCTTGGCCCCCAGCCTGTACTGGAGCCTGGGATTATTCATGCCCAGGTGCAGGACTTCACATTTCCCTTTGTTGAACTTCATGAGGTTTTTCTCTGCCCATTTCTCCTTCCTGTTGAGGCCCCTCTGGAAAGCAGTGCACCCATCTGGTGTATTAGCCACTCCATCCAGTTTTGTATGATCTGTGAACTTGCTGAGAGTGTACTCTGTCCCTTCATGCAAGTCACTAATGAGAGTGTTAGACAGTACTGACCCCCGTACTGACCCCTGGGGTACACCACCAGTGACTTGCCTCCAGCTGGACTTTGTGCCACTGTTCACAACCCTCTTGGCCTCACCGTTCTTGTTTTCAATCCACCTCACTGTCCACTGATCTAACCCCTATGTTGTCAGCTTGTCTATGATGATATGTCCTGGTTTCAGCTGGGATAGAGTTAATTGTCTTCCTAGTAGCTGGTACAGTGCTGTGTTTTGAGTTCAGT